>CM046442.1:70053178-70603178 GCA_025506515.1 Flaveria trinervia | reverse complement strand
AAGATAAACCCACTAGCAGTCCTACTTCATCAAGCAAGGATCCTAAAGCCTTGACTGCTCATGATGATGAAGGACATGACTGGATCTTTCGGTTTGTCTCACTGAGAGAATCTAATATCGCTAGTGTGGAGGATCTAGATGATGATTCTGCTAGTGAAGTAGATATTGCAGTCGAACTAGCGATGTCAAACACAGAAGAGACTGCACCAGTGGTCAATTACCTGCCTGAAGAAGGGAAAACTGCGACAACGTCAGAATCACCAGTACCAGAAACACCAGACTCTGCATTGATGGCTGACTCATCAGAACCCTCTCAGGTAAGTACTACTGACCAACTTTTTAATAATCATGCTTGTTTTGACTGTAATAAATTTAGGGAAAGCATTGATTTAAAATTTGCTAGGTTATTAGATCATAATGATAACTTAGTAAAGGACTTGGAACTATTGACTGAAGCTAACAGAGTTCTAAAACAAAATGAGCATAGTTACAAAGAAAATATAGACCCTTTGAACAAACCACTTAGGGAAACAGAAGTAGAAGCCTTTAACCAAGCTAATGACATTAGGTACTATCTAAACTCCCTTGAGGACACTAAGAAACAAAAGGCCGTTTTAGAAGTAGAAGTTAATTCACTAAAGCAAAAGCTGCATAGTTGGACAAGTTCTTCACACATAGTCTAACACTTAGTGATAGAGCGTAATAATGGGGAGGGATTGGTTTATAAAGTGGTTCCACCGCCGCATGAGACCTTGATGAATACTAAAAGTAAACCAATTAATAACAACCTAATCAAGGATCATGTGGTGTCCACTCCTCTTGTAAGTGATCCAAATTCCACATGTACACCAAATGAATCTGGTACTAAGCAAAAGGAGGCCACTTCAAAGGCAAAAGGTAAAAAGCCTTGTGTTAATCTGGACAAAGAGTTTGAAAAGGTTAGTATAAAGTCTGGTTCAACCACAGTCAAATATAAATCTAAAAGGACCAGTAATGTTAACCAATCACGTGCATCTTGTCAAAGTCCAAATAATAGAAAAGGAAAAGATGTAAAAACTATTAAAGCAATTAACTTTGTTAAACCAGACAAAACATCTAAACAATAAGAGTCAAAACCCAAACAGAGTAAGGTCACACATGTTTCACATATATCCCCATAAAAACAGTTAAATCGTAAAGTCGAAAGCAGATCATGCTACAACTGTGGAGAGTATGGACACGTTGCGTCTCATTGTCCTTATTATCAGACACCGAGGAGGAAAGTTGAACTTTCGAAACCAAAACCCAGCTTTTTTAAGAGGTCCTTAGTGACGCCACCTAAAAGGGTTAGTGAACCGAAAGTTCAACCCATTAGCCAGTCGTCTGTTTATCACAAACAGGCCTTACACAAAGCTGGCTTATGGAAGGAAAAATCAACCTCATTGTCTGAAAATGAGAACAAGAAGACATCTGAGCTTCCCTCAACCTCCACGGTCAATGTATTGAGTTTATGATGTGTGATGCCTTTGGAAAACCCAAGCCAGTGAAGGCTTGGGTCCCTAACCTGAACTAATGTTTTCAATTGAATGTGCAGGGTGTTCACTATAATGCTGAAACCAACACTTGGATTATAGATAGCGGAGCAACCAGGCACATGACAGGGAATAGGGCTCTCTTATCATACGTCAAACAAATAAAAGGAGGTCATGTTTCATTTGCTGGAAACAAAGGTGGGTACATCACAGGTCAAGGGGAAGTAGGTAATCAGAAAGTGAAGTTTGACAAGGTAAACTATGTTCAACAACTTCAAAATAACTTGCTTTATGTTTCTCAAATTAGTGATAAAGGTTTTAAGGTAGTATTTGACAACAAGAAGTGCTATGTCCTGAAAAGGACTATGTGATCCCGGAGGATCAAGTCTTAATGTCTGCCTCAAAATATAAGGACCTTTATGTCTTGGATCTATCAAAGGCCTCCACAACGGATCATGAAGTTCAGTGCTATTGTCAAAAGCCACTGAGAAGGATTCCATCTCCTGGCATAGGAGAATGGGACACATTAATCCATGGAGATGAATCACTTGATCCAGAATGATCTAGTAAGAGGAGTTAACATCAAAAACTTCCAACTTCCAGATTTTTGTGTTGCGTGCAAGAAGGGCAAACAGACGAAGAAATCTTATAAGGAAAAGAAAGTTCATTCCATCAAACTTCCTCTTGAACTTCTTTACATGGATCTGTTTGGTCCAGTCAGTACAAGAAGCATCGTAGGCGACTTGTACTGCTATGTAGTTACTGTTGACTACTCAAGATTCTCTTGGGTGATGTTTCTGAAATCCAAATCATAAACATTTGAGTCATTCAAGGAATTAGTAACTACTCTAGAGTCCTTCTACAAGCTGATGGTACGACAAGTGTGCACAGACAACGGAATCGAGTTCAAGAATCAATGGATGGAGGCTTACTGCAAGGAAAAGGGAATTGTGCATCAGTTTGCTTTAGCCTACACTCCTCAGATGAACAGCATTGCTGAAAGGAAGAATCGCAACTTGATAGAGATAGCACGGGCGATGCTAGCAGACTCGAAACTGCCTATCCAATTCGGGAATGAAGCAGTTGCAAATGCGTGTTATACACTAAATCAAGTTCTGGTAGTTAAATGACATGGAAGACGTGTTACGAGTTACTACAACGACGCAAACCCAATCTAGAGTATCTTGAGCCATTTGGCGCTCCGTGCACCCTACTGAAGAAGACTCGGGAGGGAAAATTCAGCGAGAAGGATGATAAAGGTCTCTTTCTAGGATACAACATACCAAACAGAGAGTTTACAACAACTCAACGGGTCAAGTAGAAGTGTGGTGTAACGTTGATGTTCAGAGATACACTACACCACCTGCTGGAAAAGGACCCGCCTTCTTTTTCGACTATGATGGATTCTTCAAGTCCTTCAACATACCACTCTCCACTTCTGAAGAAGAGTTAGCCACACAGATGATGTATGATGTCTTGAACACACCTTCACAAGATTCAACATCATCCGGTTCACAAGGTCAGTCATCTAACAACTCAGGGGGAGTACCTGAAGATAGTGACTCTCCTCTGATGAAGAAGCTATGGAGACTGATCAGAACAACCAGGAGGAACAGGTTCCTATTACTACAAGTCCACAAGCATCTGACATTGATGCCTCTGCTTCTTCGGAACCTCAAGACTCCTACTGCCTCAGATACTGAACCACATGTTCATAATCTTGATTCTGAGGTAGTTGTTCCAACCACTCCTGGATCACGCCTAAATGTCTATCATCCTTTAGATAATGTCATTGGGGATGTGAGATCAGGAGTTCAGACCAGAAATCAGCTGTATTCAGCTGATTATGCCTCGGTGATGGAAAAAGGATACCTTCACGACGGTGCATATCGTCGCTTTGTGTCCCTGTTTGAGCCAAAGTATGTTAGTGAAGCCTTGAATGATGAGGCATGGGTGAGTGCCATGCAAGAAGAACTTCTTCAGTTCAAGAAGTTAGGAGTATGGAATTTGGTGGATAGACCTAAAGGTGCAAAGGTCAATTGCACCAAATGGGTCTTGAAATGCAAGAAAGATGATCAAGGAGTGATCATCAGAAACAAGGCTCGACTTGTTGTTCAAGGATTTTGACTAGTCGAGGGCATAAACTACAATGAAGTGTTTGCACCCGTGGCAAGAATGGAAGCAATCCGTATCTTCTTTGCCTATGCATCGTACATGAAGATTAAAATTTATCAACTTGATGTGAAGGGTGCATTCCTTCATGGTGAAATCCGAGAGACAGTGTACGTTAGTAAACCTGAACGATTTGAGGATCCATATCATCGGGACAAAGTTTACAAACTCGACAAGGCTTTATATGGGCTTCATCAAGCTCCCAGGGCCTGGTATGAGAAACTCTCGACTCACCTTGTGAAACACGGTTTTCACAGAGGTGTTATTGACTGCACACTATTCATTAAAGAAAATGATGGTGATTTACTTCTGGTCCAAATATGTGTAGATAACATAATCTTCGGTTCAAAGAACGAAGATCTATGTAAAGAGTTTGAAGCAATAATGAAGGTTGAGTTTGAAATGAGTGCCATGGAGAGATGAAATTCATTCTTGGGTTACAGGTGGATCAGACACCAAAAGGAATTTTTGTACATCAGACCAAGTATGTAGGAGATATTCTCAGTCGGTTTGACATGGAGAATGCTTCCGCAGCTGGGACTCCACTTGCTACAACCATGATGTAGCACCTGACGAGAATGGTGATCTAGTCGATGCCACCATGTACCAAGGAATGACTGGATCTCTCATGTACCTCATTGCCTCAAGACCTGATATCATGTATGCTACATGTCTATGTTCACGATATCAGGCAAAGCCAAAAGTTAACCATCCGATAAGGGTCAAAAGGATCTTCCGTTATCTGAAGGGTACACCAACACTTGGGTTGTGGTATCCTCATGACGATGACTTCGAGCTTACAGCGTATAGTGACTTAGATTACGTTGGCTGCAAGATGAACTACAAGTCTACATCAGCGGGATGTCAATTCTTTAGGAGAAGATTAGTGACATGGCAGTGTTAGAAGCAGACCTCGGTTGCCTTGTCAACCTGTGAAGCCAAATACGTTGCTACTGCAAGCTGCTATTCACAAATCATATGGATTCAACAGCAAATGCGGGACTACGGTTTAAATTTCTCGTTTACTCCTAGTTTTGTTGATAACTCTGCTGCAATTGCAGTAACTAAAAATCCGGTCCAACATCCGAAGAACAAACACATTGGCATAAAATATCACTTTATACGTGATTGCTTTGAAAAGAACCTAATCGATGTGATTAAACTAAATACTGATTTTCAACGCGCTGGCCTCTATACAAAGGCTTTTGATAAACCATGTTTTCTATATGTGTTAGAGGTCAACGGAGTTAAAAACAAAAGTGATGCGTATAGTCAAATTTTCTTTTAATTTTTATTTTCTTTAATTATTTTTTATTTTCAATATTTAATTAAATTGGTGTTATTTTGTCGCCTATTAAAAAGCGTAAGTCGGTTACGGTTTTATAATTTTAGGGGGAGAATAGGTTAGTTAGTAACATTAAAAAAAAAGAAAAAAAAAGAAAACGAGGGAGGAGGAGAGGCTAGCTGATAGAAACTAGATCGTATCTGTGATACTGATTCAATGACTTTGGAAAATGATAGTACACAGGAACAAAACACTTGGGATGTTAAAAGTCTAAATTAAATAAGATACGAAGTTCAAAGTATAAGTCTGTGTAGTCTGAGCAATATAAAAGGAAAAATAATAGTAAAACTAGCTACTACTAAGGTAACACAAAGAAAGTAGACCTAGAGGTTACTAGACCACAGATGATATGTCGATAGATTCAACACAACAGATGATTAGACCTTGGTGGTGATCTCAAGAACAAACTAAGTTGTTCAAGAAGTTGTTGGTTATCATCTTATCCCTGGTTAACACAATCCACAAAATTCCAATAAGGGGTGATGAGCAGAATAAACGCCACAAATGTGAGCGTAAGACCAAAATATGAGCAAAAGCACATGAAAAAAAGGCAAAAGCAATAACACTAATAACCTATGTTGTTGGTGAGATCTGTGCAAAAAGATTAAATTTGCTCAAACAAGAAGATAGGTTATGTGCCTCTCTGCTATGTGGTGGCACTCACCTGAGGATAAGCATAATCTATATATTCTAGAATTCATTATTGTTTGCTGCCTCTCTGCTGTATGGTGGCACTGACCTGAGCCTTGGCTTCTCTTTGAAAGTTCTAAGAATAGTTTCTTCTTGTAAACTACCCTGAGACCGCTCAAAAATCTCCTGAGAAATGTTGATTACCATATATGTGTGGGATCCACAAATGCTTGTTGAAATAATCAAACCTTAAACTATCTCCAATGTGTGTTAAAAGTCTATGTATGGATTTAAAGAGGACCAGTATATTCCTTTAAAGTCTAAACAAATTTGGGGATCTAATAGTACTAGTATGATTTCCTAAACTTGTAACGACTCTATATGAAAAACAAGAATCGAGCATCAAATGGTTTTTGATTTCATGTCCCGAATGATTTGACTTACCTGTATGATTTCAAATTGAATTGGTCCATTTATGGTGAAAATGAATTGAAGCTGCCTTTATAGGAACCGAATCCATTAGAATTCTATCTTAGGATTTAAACACCTCACAAAATGTCAAGAACAAGTTTAGCTTTGTATTTCAGTTTAAGTCTTTTATTTTGTTTAAATTTCATCAATTCAGTTTGTTAGATATCGGACTACGCCATGGAATTCAATAGGGGATTTAATCACCTAAAAGGGTCACGTCTAAGGTGACCACACTTGTTTTCAAGTGAAAAATCAATCATGTCTGAGGTGACAAATTGTTTAAAAGGATCATGTCTGAGGTGATCAAAAGTTTTCCAAGTTAAAATGATCATGTTTGAGATAATCAAATGCTCATAATGTTTAATCAAAAGTTAAAAGGGATTAAGTGTGGAATGGTCATAAAGTCAAAATCATGAGTATGATCCAATTGCACGACTGGACCATGAGTATGGACCAACCATACGAATGGACCATACTCATGCACTAGACAGCCGAATGGCACATGAGTATGAACCATTCACCCGAATGGCTTATCAGATTGGGCCAGTCGATCGAGTGGAGCTGTGCGAGTGAGTCAGTCGCCCGACTGACCCCAGTCGGGCGACTGAATGTGATCGACTGAACCAATCGCACAACTAAGGTCCAATCATCTGAATGAACAGAGCAAATGGGTCCAGTCGCCCGATTGAAATCAGATTCAGTATAAATAGGGTCATAGTCGATCGCATTCAACTCATCACCCCCAATCGCCCTAATATCGCACACCTTATCGTTACTCTGCCCAAATTTCATCAGACCAAGATTTCCAACTTCTTTTGATATTCTGACGATTGTGAGTTGTTATACAGGTACAATGTGATGCTATCTCACCGAAATCTATTGGAATGATGCCCTAATTTTTTAATTTCGACCCATACCAGAACCGAACCTGTAAATGGACTAATAACCTAACTATACCGAGTAAAATATTGAAATAAAAGTCATTAGGTTATTAGTAAAGTGATTGTGAATCTATTGAACCAAAACACGACGTCTAATTCTAATTTTTGGATCAAATTCGAATTTCAGTCGACCGAACAGTGGGTCATGCGACTGCACACCAGGATGAACTCCAATCGCACGATTGAGCTGGTCGAATGGATCAATCGCCGAATGGATAATACGAATGAGCTCAGTCGGCCGACTAAACTAATCGCAGGCTCAGTCAACCGATTGAACTCAGTTGCCTGCTCAATCACCCGACTGAATCCAGTCGCATGCTAGGTCAACCGACTGAACACAGTCGCATGGTTCAGTCACATGAATAAACCCAAATGAATTCAACAAGGTTAATTAGAACTGCTTTGTGTTGTGTGGTTATCTAATGTCTATGTGTCTTGTGTTACAGATTGATGGTTGACAGGTGGTCCATCAACCCCAAGCACAACATATGTGCTCATTTAGATGCCATGACTTGGAACGGTGCCGAGTTTGCGGGGATCATTGCTTTCCTTAAGCGATCCAGGATCTACAGGGCTATATCTACACCGTGCACTCCCTATATGTCTATTCAGCAGGCCTTCTAGGAGGGGGCATCGGTCGACCGCTCACATGAGCCATACAACATCAGGAGTTTTATTTTTGGGATGGACATAGAGATTACAGCTGAGGATATCCAACGGGTACTTGGATTGGGTGATGATGCAGACTACCCTACCAAACTTCACCCGCTAACAGTGAGAGGGTGCTTCTTAAGGATGAAGTACGCTAGGGATATGAATGCAAGTGTGCTCAATAAGAGCAACCTGTGTCCCCAGTACAGTACTTAGCACATGTCATTCTTAAGTGCTTGGCTTCGCGAAGAGGTGGGTTTGATGATCTTTCAGACCAGATTCAAAATGCCTACGTGGCATTGGTACTAAACCACCCTTTTAGCTTCTCGAGTATGATATTCCCTTACTTGATAAATAATCTGGAGGCTAAGGGCAAAGAGGGATTCTACATGTACCCTAGGTTTCTTCAGATGACTTTTGATGAGAAGCTGTCCACACTACCCAAGGAGAGCCATGATGCTATGTCGTTGGAGATCATGGATGATACGACACTGGGTTGTATGAAGGTCTACCGGGGAAAGCAGGTCAAACCCCCGGTGAAGAGATTCTTCGGCCATTTGGCCAAGGTTGATTATGTGGCGCCAGGGAGGCGTAAATGGCGCCACGCAGAGAGTGATTCTCATGTTGAGCAGCTTGTGCTCCCGGACGATGAGTCCGACGATGATGACAACGGTGATGGTGGAGATGCAGGGCCCACTCAATTGACGACCCTTACTGCTGATATAGCATCTCCAACATCCATACAAGGAGGGACTGAGGCAGCAGGTTTCCATCAGGACTTTCGTCTTGATGAGGAGGAGGAGTCAGACGAGGAGCCCTTGACTCGTACTGTGTGGAGCATGTTGGTTGCCACAGACCGAGGTATTCAGGAGGTTGGAGGACGCCCTAGTGAGTCTAGGAAGACTACCACTGATCCTTGTTATACTCCTGATCAGCCAAACAACGTCTCAGAGGGAGCATCCACTTCAAAGGGCAGGAGGAAGAAATAGATATCTCAGCACCACGAGATGTAAAAGAAGAGGAGGAGGATGACGTTTGTTATTACCACCACTACCACCACTCCACCTACTACCATCACTACCACCACTCCACCTACCACCACTGCCACCACTCCACCTACCACCACTACCACCATCCCACCTACTATCACTTCACCTACCATAACTCCCCCAGTTACACACTTCCCATCCACCACCACTACAGCTCATTCACAGCCACCCACATCTATACCACCCCTAATCTTCTCTACATCCACCACCCCACCACCACTCACGGAGCAGGGACCTCATATCAAGTCCACCTGTTTTTGGATCCTCTTACCCATCTGTCGGGTTGGAGGAGTAGCTGGCTAACCTTAACCGGTTAGTGCTGAAGCTGCTGGCTATGGATGAACAGAGAGCCTCTCAGCTTAACCAGCTGATGGAGCTTAATGTCTCCCAAGCCCAGAGGATCGAGGCTCAGAGCCAACAGATTGAGGAGCTGCAGGAGACACATGCCTCATCCATTCAGAGGATGAGGCTCAGAGCAAAGAGATCACAGAGCTAAGAGAGATACATACATCCTCAGTACAGAGGATACATGATTTAGAGGCCCAAAGCAAGAAGCTTATGCTAAGACTGAAGGGATCCAAAGATGAGCCTTTAAAGATCCGAGAAGGTGATGGACATGATGGAGATGATGGTGATGATGATGACAGTGATGATAATGATGGTGATGATCCAGGGGATGATACTGATGCTGGTGATGATGCTGATGATGATGATGGAGGAGATGATGATACTTCTGCTATGGGTGCCACATCTGCAAGTGAAAGGAGGACCAAGAAGGCTCAAGACCAAGGTGCCTCCACATCAGCCCCGTCAGCAGAGGAGCACATGATACAAGACAAGAGTAATGCTTAGTTCTTTATGTTATTTAAAATCATGTGTAACTGAATATTGTATCAAACTAATGTATATAATGTTTATATTTTGATTATTGATGTAAACTGCTTTGATGGTTGACTAATGGTTGTTGTGTTACAAGTTTTAAATCAAGCAGTACCAAATTTTCAAGGAGATGAATATGATGTTGCTCCCCTCCAACAGATCAAGACTCAACTCACGATGATTCTTGATCTGCAGGGGATAGTCAGGAGATCGATGAATTACACTCCTGAAGAAGGAGATATAATTTCATGATCTCACCGACGAGCAACTTGCTGCAATGTTTCGACTCAATCCTGATGAGATCGTGAAAGATGCTCCAACAGTCAATGTTGAAAGTGACGATGAGCTCAACAACGTTGATAAGATCGAGATTGAAGATGTCACGGATCAACATTATCCAAAGTACACTGACAATGAAGGTAATGTCGTTCCTAATCTAGGCGACAATCTTGTCAGTGAAACTTTTAAGACTCTTGATAAAATGGAACAAGAGTCTGATCAGAGAGAAAATAATGCCCAAGCCTCGGACGCCGAAGTCAATATCAGAAAGGCTGAGTGGGCTGCATGTTTTGCAGAAATAAGAGCCCAACGCAGTGATCCAACGTCAACTGTCTACACCAAGCTATATAGAGTGAAGAAACATCACAAGGTGTCGGGTAAAATCATCGCGTGGGCACATTTTGAAGATCTCGACATTTATGCAGTGAAACGTGAGAAGGGAATTGAGTACTTCAGGTTCCCACACAATCTGAAGACTCTTCCTGGTTTTGAGCTTAACCAGTTAGCAAAGTTGAAATTGCTATACGCTGACCCACGTAAAATGTCAGGCTGGTCTGAAGCAGCTCTATAAAGAGAGTACCACACCAGATGGGTCAACTTTAAACCTCAACAACCAACAAGGTATATCAGACGGTTTGAGGTTGATGCCATACTGGAAAACCAAAAATAGTGCTGAAGTGGAGTCCTCAACAACCAACAATGTCTAAAAAGTGAGTACCACACCAGATGGGTCAACTTCAAACCTCAACAACCAACAATGTCTAAGATCCCTCTACGGGAAATGCCACAGGACTTCACTCCACACTTCAAATGGTGGTACTATGATTAGAGAACAGAAGAGGTAGTCATAGTATTGAACAAGAATGGTATTATGGAAACCATCAGGGTGTATGACCGATGTGGCTTACTAACTTGTCTGCCGATGATGTCTATACATTATACAAGTGGCCAATGTTCTATGACTCATATGATATTGTACAAGCTCTACAGTTTTAGAACGTGATACGACTCTGTTTTGCTTTTGAGATACACGCAGGAGTCACAAGAGAAGAGAAGTACAAGAACTTTGAAGAGCTTATGAAGGATGTAAGACAATAGATGAAACTAAGTCCAAGGGGGAGTTTGTAGATACATGTGTCCCTAGTTTTTGAACTTAATGTAATATGTCTTTATTATCTTACACATATGTAATTGAATGGGTACTTAATGAAATACAATGTGTGGTTGTGCTTATAATGTTTATTATTTCATTGATTAGTAGGTTAACACTTATTGAACTAATTATATAGGTTGTGGTTGTTTGAATAATCTAAGTCAATTAATGATTGTGAAACATATTCAAACTTAATTATATGAAGTTCTCATGCTATTGGCCCAGGCTAATGGACCATACACATGAACAACTTCATGCTAATGGTCCAGTCACACGATTGAGAAACCCTAACCTATAAATACCACTTAAATCGTGGAAAACGAGACACTTTGAATATTTCGATACCTACACGTACCCTAGCCGTCCAGAGACCTCTAGCAACCTGTTCCAACTTCATAGATCGTAGTAGATCGATTGCTAATCATTCTTAATGTTTAGATTCAATCTTTATTGACTCTACATGCGTTCTCACTGATTGGATCGCCAATCAAATAGGATTCCGCACTATTTGATTCAGTACACGCGTAAATCTGTTAGTATTCGTCAAGTACACGATCCTAACGAGTGTCAGTATTCGTCCAGTACACGATCCTAACATAAATAATAAACAATTTAATATTGTTTGGATTTGTGGTGAAAGAAGTGATCTGCCCAAGACACATAATAAATTGATGTGGCTAGTGTGATATGATCCAAGTCTGGTCATACCCAATAACAAGCCAAACAAACACCAATAAATATTTGTCCGTCGATGTGATCATACGAATAAATATTAGCACCAATTTAGAAACCGGGTTTTCTAAAAACATTGCTTTTGTAATGAACAAGATTATATATAGATAATTTGTTCGTGAGAGATATTTGTTTCATTATTTAAATTAGTTAAACAATGACAAATAATAGTGTGTTATTGTTATAAAATTAAAAGGGAGTTTAATTTTATAAACAAACATAAGGTTGAAAGTGTATATTTTATAAAATAAAAATGAGAGGGAAACTCCCCTTTTGGGAGTGTTTTCGGCCGCCCCTAAGGGGCTTTGGAATTCTCTATTTGTTGTTGTTCCAAGCAACCAAGTGATTACACTCTTCCAAAGAGAACACACTTTTCTCTCACACACACAAAGCAATAGAAATTCTCTCATCTCTCTCTCTAGAACTCGGGTTTTAGGGCTGCAAACAAGTTCATTTTCAGCCTTCAAGCAGGGATTCTTGGCTGGAAATCGACTTGGAATAGAGTTTCTTTTAAGTGGTGCAACACAACCTAGCAAGTGGGTGTTTGGAGGAGCTTGGGGTATTACTTCTTGAGGATTGCTATTTGGAGTCTTGCCTTCAAGAACATCATCCTTCTTATCTCAAAAGAAAGCTTTGAAATGTAGTTTTCATTATCTTTCATTGCTTGTTTTGTTAGTTACTTGTTCATGCAAATAGATCCATCTTAAAGGGTTTTATCAACATAAAATGTTTTATGTAAACTTCTAACAGGATGTTAAAATGATTATCCGCTGCGTTTTATGTTTAAAAGGGTTAAACAACTTTGATAAACTTGTTAAAATCCCTACAATGGCATCTAGAGCCGGTTGCATGGACACTAACTTCTTTAGATCGTTTTGTGTCTTTTTCTTGGGTTATTAGAAACCCTAGAACTCAAGATTTAGCTTGGTTTCTCTTGATTCAAGATGGTTAATCTGATATGCATTGAGATGGCTTGAATCTTGTGGTTTTAATTTTGTTAAAAATTGAAAAATCCAATTTTTTTCATGATGCTGCTGTGCGACAACAGTGTGTATAAAAATTTATTTTTTTGTTGGATTTTTTAATTACATGAAGCCATGCTTGAGTTGGATGATTTCCTTTTGGGATATGTTGTTTGGTTATGCATAACAAAGCCTTGACCTTGTGGATTGATGGATTGATTGTCATGTTTTATTCATTTGGTTATGTTATAATCTTATTATATGTTGAAAGTGTTGTTTTGTAATTTATTTATTCATTTGGTTTGTAATAAATAGATTAGGAGTTTTTCCTTTATTAGAAAATTGTATTAGGATACATATTTTGTAAGGATGCTCAAGATCAAGATTTGAAGAAAAGATGGACAAAGAGGATGCTTGAAGATGTGGTTTCAAGTGGGAGTCCTTTTGCCATCCTTGTGTCATGTTTTTAACCCTTAGGACAAGACCTTTTGACACACTTGTTTTGGCTAACAAGTGCGCTCAATTTAGTACGCTTTGTTATGCATATGTGAATGGATTGTTTATGCTTGGTTGATTGCTTATGTTGATATTTGTTTTGAATATTTGAATATGATTAACAAACCGTCTATTAAAACATGCTATAACAAGAAATTGGTTCTCTAATCATTAAGCACAAATAGAATGGTTTTATAAAAAGGTTAATGATTTGCAAAATAAAATGGGTTTTATTTAAAAGAACTAATTGGGTACCATATGGTTGAATGCATACAATCATATGGTACATAGGCTTTCAAAACTAAACTAAATCCCTTTTGAAACAAGTTTAACACCATCCTTTTACACAACACTTAGGTTACTTGCAAACTCTTAGTGGGATAAAGGTCACCTAACCATTTTGAGGGAACTTGTAACTTGAGGTGAGAATACCATGTTTGTGGGATAAAGGTCACCTAACCACTTATGTAGTAACCTCACACGTGTGTGTAAGTAAGACGACTTGATTTGTGAAATATATTGAATGGATCACCTAAAATATGTTTTACAAAGGTGTTGATGGGATAAACATGCCGTTTCAAACATAAGATGTTCAAACGATCCCATACCATTAGAAGTTGCAATAGGTTGCAATTGTCATTCATGACTAGCTTGTTAATTTAAATAATGGAATAAAGGTCACCTAACCAATATTTAAAAATAACGTTGGATTCTAAAATTTTATTTATTAATCGTCTATGAGACATAAAAGGGTATTAATAAATGAAATATTATTATATCAAAGAATACTAAAATGGAACTTTGTAAAATCTTGTAGATGGCCAACAACAACAACGCTAATAACAATGTACCAAACCAAAACAACCAATCTCTAAGGGCGATCCTTCAAAGGGATCATCTAACACCTAACAACTTCATGGATTGGTACCGCAACTTGAGAATCGTTCTCAAGCAAGAAAAGCGGTCCTACATCCTTGATGATCCCATCCCCGATGAACCCAACGAGGAGGATGAAGGGGCCTATAACGATTGGGTTAAATATATGGAAGACTCCATCCAAGTCTCTTGCCTAATGTTAGCAAGTATGACACCCGACCTCTAAAAGGAATACGAGCTCCATGGAGCTTATGACATGATCACCCAGTTGCGGGAAACATTCCAGCAACAAGCTAGGGTGGAGCGCTTCGAAACGGTTTGAGCGCTTCATGCCTGTCGGATGGAGGAATCCCAATCGGTTTCATCTTATGTTCTCAAGATGAAAAGCCACATCGACCGCCTTCAAAGGCTAAATTGTCCTGTCTCAAAGGAGTTGGCCACGGATTTGATCCATAATGGCCTAACTAAAAGGTTTGAGGCATTCGTCATGAACTACAATATGAAAGGATGGGACAAGAGCATAAATGAACTACATTCAATGCTCAAAACGGCCGAGGCGGGAATGGGTAAAAGGGTTTTACCCGTTCTCACCATCAATGAAGGTGGGAGGAAGAAAAGGTCTCAACCCCCTCCTAAGGCAATTGTTGCCAAAGGGAAGGGGCACGTTGGGGGAAAAGGGAAGATGGTCGTTAGGGCAGAACCTTCGAAGCCCAAGGAGAAGAAGCAGAAGGTTGCTGCAAACGACCATGCTTCAAGTGTGGTGAGATAGGGCATTGGATGAGAAATTGTCCAGTCTATCTCAAAGAGTTGAGAGAAAAGAGGGATGCGGGGCAAACCTCAGGTACAATTTACATGATTCATATTGATCTCAATATTACATCTTCTAACACATGGGTATTAGATACCGGATGTGGAACTCATATTTGCAATTAGTTGTAGGAGTTCAAAAGAAGTAGGGACTTCACTCAAGGGGATGTTAGCCTCTTCATGGGCAATGGAACCAAAGTCAAAGTTGAAGCTCGTTGGGAGTACATCCTAAAACTTCCAAGTGGTTTGGAAATAACCTTGAAGAATGTTTTGTATGCTCCTAGTTTGACTAGAAACATTATTTCTGTTTCCCAATTAAGACATTATGGTTATGTATTATCTTTTGTTGAAAATGATATTCATGTTTCTTTAAATGATATGTTCTATTTTAAAGCTATTCCCATTAATGGTATTTATGAATTGGTTCATGAAAATACTTTAAATAGTTCATTGTACAAACTAACACCAAGAAACTCAAGTTGGATTTGAGTGATACCTATCTTTGGCATTGTCGTCTTGGTCATATAAACAAGAAACGTATACAAACACTTCAAAAGAATGGTCTTTTAAAAACAAATGAATGTGATTCATTTGATGTATGTGAATCTTGTTTACAAGGAAAAATGATTAAGGCACCCTTTAGTGGAACTAACGAAAGGGCAAAAGACTTATTAGGTATCATACATTCGGATGTATGTGGTCCTTTTAAGCCAATGACTAGGAATGGTGAAAGATACTTCATTACCTTTACCGACAATTATAGTCGCTATGGGTACGTGTACTTATTAAGGCACAAAGATGAAGCTTTTGAAACGTTCAAAATCTTCAAAAATGAAGTAGAAAATCAACTCAACAAGTTGATTAAAGTTCTCCGCACCGATAGAGGAGGTGAATACCTAAGTGATGCTTTTCAAGATCATCTTAAGAGTTGTGGGATTGTCTCACAACTCACTCCACCTGGAATACCACAACATACTGGTGTGTCTGAAAGGAGGAATCGAACCTTATTGGATATGGTCCGATCTATGATGGCTAGAAGCACATTACCTCTATCATTTTGGGGTTTCGCTTTGCTCTCCGCGGCCCGTATTTTAAATATGGCCCCAACCAAAAAGGTGGAAAGGACACCTTTTGAGATATGACATGGAAGAGTTCCATCCCTATCATACTTAAGGATCTGGGGTTGTGAGGCTTATGTTAAGACTCCCACCCCAAACAAATTGGAAGTCCGATCCACCAAGTGTATTTTTGTAGGATACCCTAGAGATTCTATGGGATATTATTTCTATGATCCACTGGAACAAAAGGTGTTTGTTGCCAGAAAGGGTGAGTTATTAGAAGCAAAGTTCCTTATGGAAGGAACTAGCAGTAGAACAATAGATCTTGAGGAGGATCAAGAACCACAACCCGGTGCACGTTTGGTTGAAACTAGCACTCAACATGAGGATGTTGAAGATGATCAAGTGGTTGATCAATACACACAAAACGTTCGCAGAAGTGGTAGAACTAGTAATCCAACTGAAAGATACGGATTTTTCATGGATGGATGATATGTGGTAGATTCAGATGAACCAACCACATACCATGATGCAATGTCCAATTCAGATTATGACAAATGGCTTGAGGCCATGAGCGTTGAGATGCAATCCATGCATGACAATCAAGTATGGGACTTGGTTGTATCACCTCTTAACTCCAAAGTTGGTAGCAAGTGGGTTTTAAAGAAGAAAACCTATATGCATGGAAACTTGGATACTTATATGGCTAGACTTGTCGCAAAGGGTTTCACTCAAACTCAAGGGGTTGATTATGATGAAACTTTCTCACCTGTTGCGATGCTAAAGTCCATAAGGGTATTGTTTGCCATAGCTGCTCATTATGATTATGAGATTTGGCAAAGGGATGTCAAAACCGCTTTCCTGAATGGATATCTTGAGGAAGATGTCTATATGGTTCAGCCTGAAGGTTTTGTCGATCCAAAACACCCTAATAAAGTATGCAAGTTAAAGAAATAAATCTATGGATTGAAACAAGCATCAAGAAGCTGGAATCACCGTTTTGATGAGGAGATCAAGAAATTTGGCTTCATCAAAAACGCTGATGAGGCTTGTGTGTATAAGAAGGCTAGTGGGAGCACAATAACCTTCCTAGTATTATATGTCGATGACATTCTACTGTTTGGGAATGACGTTCCAACAATGGAAGGTGTAAAAGCCTGGCTTAGAAGCTGCTTTTCCATTAAGGATCTTGGTGAAGCCGCCTATATTTTGGGAATAAAGATCTATAGGGATAGATCAAGGCGGCTGATTGGTTTAAATCAAAGTGCATACATTGACAAAATCTTGAAAAGGTTCAAGATGGAAAACTCTAAGAAAGGTATTGTACCTATTTAGAGAGGGACAATATTGAGTACGACTCAATGTCCAAGCTCAAAGGAGGAGCAGAATAGAATGAAGGCAATCCCATATGCATCTGCTATAGGATCCATCATGTATGCAATGATATGCACTAGACCGGACGTGTCATGCGCTTTAAGCATGACAAGTAGATACCAGCAAAATCCTGGTGATAGTCATTGGATGGCTGTCAAGAACATTCTAAAATACCTAAGGAGGACTAAGGACATGTTCTTGATCTACGGGACTGGTGAAGAGGAACTCGTTGTAAAGGGTTACACGAATGCGAGTTTCCAAACCGATCGAGATGATTCACGATCTCAATCGGGGTACATCTTTATCCTGAATGGGGGAGCTGTTTCTTGGAAAAGCTCAAAGCAAGAAGTCGTAGCGTTGTCCACTACAGAGTCAGAATACATCGCCGCTTCATTAGCAGCACAGGAAGCTGCATGGTTGAAGAAATTCATAGCCGATCTAGGGGTAGTCCCTTCCATTTAGGATCCGCTGGAGATTCTTTGTGATAATGAGGGTGCGATTGCACAAACCAAGGAACCCCGTGCACATCAGAAAACAATGCACATTGAGCGGAGATTCAACTACATAAGGGATGAAGTTGAAAAGGGAAAGATATGTATTCACAAGGTTCACACTGATAAAAACATTGTGGATCCACTCATAAAGCTCCTTGAAAAGGCAAAGCATGAAGGTCATGTTTGTGCCATGGGACTTCGATATTCTAATGACTGGATTTGATTTTATTTTTTTTATTGGAACATATGTTATTTAACTTAATTATATGGTTATAACTTTCATTTGTTCTTCTATTGTAGCATGTTTTAAATCCGTGAATAAGTAAGTTATTCTAAACGTCCATAGTCGATCATACTTGTGGGAACAACTATGAATGTAAGACTATAATGAACTTGGATTGGTTGATATTCATAAGGTATGAATATAGAGCAAGAGGTTGCTACCAAAGTTCATTGATATCTATGGGATATAGATATAGGACTGACCCGCCCTCAATTATTTCTGCATGGAATCCTTGTGATTAGTCATAAGAGATATTGAGTAAAGGCGAATATCATTGCATCCTCAGACCTGAGATACATATTGGGTCTTGATATTCACCAAGTATTGTACTTTGACTTAGTTCTTTACTGTTATGAAAGATTGGCAGTACATAAGGCTAGGTTCAGGTATGATATAAGGTGATTGTGAGAGACGTATGTAGTCAAGATGGAATTTGTTCCTCTCATTCGTTGAGAGTTAGATGTCTAAGGCCTGTTAAAGTTGAATCATCGGAGAATGACAATCCTGTGTCTCTGGATTCAACATGACATCTGAAACAAAAGGATAGATGATTGATTCACCTAAACCATTTCAAGTAAGGTACTTGAAGAGGATGATGTTATTGAATGGAACTTAATCATATACACTAGGGGTAGCAAACCGTTGCTAGGCGTTATTTGCTGCTTGCATCAATCTACTATGAATCTTGTGCAAGTGGGAGATTGAAAGAAGTGATCTGCCCAAGGCACATATTAAATTGATGTGGCTAGTGTGATATGATCCAAGTCGGGTCATACCCAATAACAAGCCAAACAAACACCAATAAATATTTGTCCGTCGATGTGATCATACGAATAAATATTAGCACCAATTTAGAAACCGGGTTTTCTAAAAACATTGCTTTTGTAAATGAACAAGATTATATATAGATAATTTGTTCATGAGAGATATTTGTTTCATTATTTAAATTAGTTAAACAATGACAAATAATAGTGTGTTATTGTTATAAAATTAAAAGGGAGTTTAATTTTATAAACGAACATAAGGTTGAAAGTGTATATTTTATAAAATAAAAATGAGAAGGAAACTCCCCTTTTGGGAGTGTTTTCGGCCGCCCCTAAGGGGCTTTGGAACTCTCTATTTTGTTGTTGTTCTAAGCAACCAAGTGATTACACTCTTCCAAAGAGAACACACTTTTCTCTCACACACACAAAGCAATACAAATTCTCTCATCTCTCTCTCTAGAACTCGGTTTTTAGGGCTGCAAACAAGTTCATTTTCAGCCTTCAAGCAGGGATTCTTGGCTGGAAATCGACTTGGAAGAGAGTTTCTTTTAAGTGGTGCAACACAACCTAGCAAGTGGGTGTTTGGAGGAGCTTGGGGTATTACTTCTTGAGGATTGCCATTTGGAGTCTTGCCTTCAAGAACATCATCCTTCTTATCTCAAAAGAAAGCTTTGAAATGTAGTTTTCATTATCTTTCGTTGCTTGTTCTGTTAGTTACTTGTTCATGCAAATAGATCCATCTTAAAGGGTTTTATCAACATAAACTGTTTTATGTAAACTTCTAACAAGATGTTAAAATGATTATCCGCTGCGTTTTATGTTTAAAAGGGGTAAACAACTTTGATAAACTTGTTAAAATCCCTACATGTGGGACATAAGTGTATACAGTTATTAGCAATCAATATTACATGTAAAGATGAACTAAACCTATGACATACATACAAATCTGTTAGAACATATTCACCTAGTGTCCGTCCTTGACCACTGTTTGTCCCAACTAATATTTCAATAAACAAGGGTGGGGGTCTCAACCCAATAGTACTATAAATACCGGTTTGTCAGTTCTAATACCAAAGTTAAATAGTTGTGAATAAATAACCACATACAAAACTCATACATGTAGAAGATATTTACTTACAAAATAGTAAACACAACAGATAAAAATTAAATTAGTTCTCAGCATAAAAAATGCGAGCACACTTTTCACCCTAGGTTTATAAATAACTGTAATGAAAAAGGGGGTTGTGAAACGAACCTTATAATGGTACAAATGATATTGCAACAAGTGGACTACTAATGGCACGTGCAAATCTAAGTAGTCATACACCTATAACAATATATAATTGAACTAATAATGCATCTAAAAACCAAAATAACAACTTTAATCTTTCACATGTCGGTTCGGGTTTTGGTGTTACTTACGCGTAACTTATATGTCTACTTGATATACGGTTATATAATTTGATTGCTCTTACTATTAATCACCCAAAAATATATACCTATAATTTTACCAATGACCTATTTATTCAATATTATTTTTATACATATATATAACTCATCGAGCACTCATAATGCATCATACACACACACACACATATATCTACACACATATACATATATATATATATACACACACACACATATATACCTATACATATACGTATACATACACGTATACATACACGTATACATACACGTATACATACACGTATACATACACGTATACATACACGTATACATACACGTATACATACACGTATACATACACGTATACATACCGTATACATACACGTATACATACACGTATACATACACGTATACATACACGTATACATACACGTATACATACACGTATACATACACGTATACATACACGTATACATACACGTATACATACACGTATACATACACGTATACATACACGTATACATACACGTATACATACACGTATACATACACGTATACATACGTATACATACACGTATACATACACGTATACATACACGTATACATACACGTATACATACACGTATACATACAGTATACATACACGTATACATACACGTATACATACACGTATACATACACGTAACGTACACGTATACATACACGTATACGTACACGTATACGTACACGTATAGTACACGTATACGTACACGTATACGTACACGTATACGTACACGTATACGTACACGTATACGTACACGTATACGTACACGTATACGTACACGTATACGTACACGTACACGTACACGTACACGTACACGTATAGTACACGTACACGTACACGTATACGTACAGTATACGTACACGTATACGTACACGTATACGTACACGTACACGTACACGTACACGTACACGTATACGTGTATACGTATACGTATACGTATACGTACGTATACGTATACGTATACGTATACGTATACATATACGTATACATATACGTATACATATACATATACATATACATATACATATGCATATACATATACATACATATACATATACATACACATACACGTACACGTATACTTATACGTATACGTATATATACATATACATATACGTATATTACATATATATATATACGTATACGTATACGTATACATATACATATACATATACGTATACATATACATATATATACATATATACATATACATATATATATACATATAAAAGTTGAATCCCCTACTTGTTTGACTGATTTCAAACATGAATCCCTTATAAAAGTTGATTTTTAAAAGTTAGTGACGGGTATAAGAAGCAACCACACCCTCCAATTTCCACCTACACAAAAATCACTAGACTTTTCCTCTTCTTCTCCCTTGAAATCATCCACCACTATATCACCATCATTCCATCACATTTTAAACTTGGTTCCTACAAATATATAGTGTTTCAAGTGTCTTTGTTGTATATTAGACAACTTTTTTAATGTTTTCAAGTTTCCTACTAGTTCTCATGTAACAATCTTCGTCAATAAATGTCGTTTTTGTTAAAAATGGTGTTCTTAAAAACAAAGAGTAACGATGTCGATATTTTCCCAAACACATTATGAACATGAAATAAATAATAAATTTTTGCCTTAAAAAGTAAATGCTCATAGGTTCATATTTTACTGAACTATTATTTGGTGATTTTACAAAAGTCATAAAGGTGTGCTGAAAACCAAAAAAGGCTCCAAAAAGGTTAAGTTATGTTTATGATATTTTATTTTTTTACAAGTACTATTATAAACATTAGTGTGTTTCACAAGTTATAAGTACTTATTAAGTTATATTATGTTAAAATAAAAGTTAGATTATGACTAGTTGACATAAATGACACAAGACTAAATTATTTTGACATGAGACTTAGGATATAACTTTATGGCTCTTATGTAAGGCCCCATTTCCGGGACGCATAGATCTGGTCAATCATTACACATAAAACATATAGTTACATTAACTTTAACAGAATATTGTAGTTGAAACAATTAACAACCATTTCATTTCATTATAATAATCGCTTTTGCAAAATAATACAACATTCATTACAAAACATTGTTTGTTCACATTACAATGCAAAAACATTATACAAAAGAATGCCATCCAAAATGAGCCAAGTAGCCGTCTCGTGCCATTATCAGCAAACATTACCTGCCAACTGGAAACACATAAAAGTCAGCGTTGCTGAGTGAGTTCTAGTTTAAAATAAAACATACTTTTCTTTTGTTTAAAACCTTTCTTTACTATCGTATGTGATCATACATCATACATACACATAGATAATATCATTATTATCTTCATCATTCGTTTGTTAACTTTCGTTCATTCATCGTACATCATTATCATTTACTTTCGTTCACTTTCATTCATAACTTTCATACTTATCTCTCGTACGTTCGTTACTTCCGATGACATGTACAGTACCCCGAACATTGTACACTAAGCTGACTCTAGTACCTAGGGCAAGTACGCTCATCATTTTCTTTTCTATTTCATTCCTGACCAATGCCATATGTTATACCCCTAACATTATGCACGAAGCTAGTTACTGGGCCTGAGGTCTTTCATAGACCTTGAACCTTGTGCATTAAGCTGACTCCAGTACCTAGGGCAAGCGGCAAGGATCCCATACATATGGTCAATCACAAGGATTAGACCCCGGTGTGCATCCTTCTGGGGTAGCTAACCCGCACACAGTTGATCTTACACCCTTCATTGGGTGTGAACCTACGTACATTGCTGGCAAGACTTTCTTACTTTCATTCAATCATTAATGCATGCATTCTTTCATTATGTTCCTCTTTTCATTATCTTCCACATAATACTTCCCTTTTCATTCATGAACATCAACTCAAAGCCATGGAAAATAAACATACACAACAAGGAACATAGACATAACATACAAAACATCACCATACAAGGCACCATCATACATACATAACATTCATCATACATGCCATAACATACCGCATACATCGTCAAAAGTCAACTTACTTAACCCCTGTGAACATCCCAAGTCAAAGCCTACATTTCACTTTTTTTTCCAAAATTAGAAAAATATTCTGAGTCTTAGGCGCATGGGCACTATTCAGGCGCACGGGAAACACTTAGGCGCATGTGCACTATTGGGGCGCATGGGCAACACTTAGTCATTCTGGGCCAAATTTCTAGGTGCATGGGCACTATGCAGGTGCATGAGTGCTTAGGCGCATGGGCTCTCTAGGCGCATGGACAATTAGTCAATTTGGCTTATTTCTAGGTGCATGGAAACTATTTGGGCGCATGAGGTTTTAGGCGCTTGGGAACACTTAGGGTTTATACCGTTGGGCGCATGGGCCACTATTTACGCGCTTGGGCAATCTAAGTCACACTTATACAACATAATTCAATCCCCAATCATCATCAAACATGTTTCAAGCTTAATTCATACATTCTAAGCCATAAAAACACATACATAACATCATCACATATTCATAACATCATACATCGCCCAAATCAAAACCCACCCGAATACACATACACATAAACATACCGGTGAAAAACCATTTTTATAAAAGCATTTCATACATGCATTTCCAGACCTAAATCAGTTTAAAATAAGTAAAAAGGGGGTTCTAGAACTCATCTTAGCAGTTCTTGGTTATGACTTCTTTAAAACCCGTTTGCTACAAGTTGAACACCAAAAACCTACCAAAATACACACCACCAAACACACAAACACTAATAAGCATACAACCAAGGCAAAGACCAGTTAAGAACAATACCAAACCATGAATTCTTACCTTGAATTTGAATTCTTCTTCATGTTTTTAAAAAAACCCAAGAGTTTCAGATCTTTCTTTCTTTCTCTACAAAAATCCGAATGAAAAGGTGTGGTTTGAACATTTAAGCGGCCATACCACCTTTATTACCAACTTTTCAAACTTTTGTCCTTTTTGACACTTTTAACCCCTCAACTTGGGTTTTATATCATTTCTTTCTTTTCCTTCATTCTTATTCTTTCTTTCTTGCCTTGTAAAATAATCGGGTGTTACAAGTCCACCCCCTTATATAGGTTTCATCCCGAAAACATATTATTCCTCAAACAATCATGGGTAATGTTGTCTCATCTCCTCTTCCGTCTCCTACGTAACTCAGGTTCCTTTCTGTGCTTCCATTGCACACACACAAGGGGAACTACTTTATTCCTTAACATCTTCTCCTTACAATCAATGATCGTAACTAGTTACTCCACATAATTAAGCCTTATCCACCTCGATATCTCCTAGTGGTACAGTCATATCCTTGTTAGCCAAACACTTTTGCAAATGAGATACATGGAATGTCGGGTGAATACCACTTAACTCATCTGGTAGCTTCAATCTAAAGGCCACTTCTCCTACTCGAGTAATGATTCAGAAAGGTCCTATGTATCTTGGGCTCAACTTGCCCTACTTTCGGAACCGAATGATACGTTTCCAAGGTGAAACCTTCAACATAACTCTATCACCCACCTAGAACTCAATCGGTCTACGTCTCTTATCGGCATACGACTTCTGCCTATCTTTGGCTGACTTCATGAAGACTTTGATCTTTTTGAGCTTCTCAGTCGTAGCCTTAATCACCTCAATACTCCCTAAATCTTTCTGACCAATATCACCCCAACAGACAGGTGTTCGACATCTCCTACCATATAGCATTTCTTAATGGGGCATACCAATGCTGGCATGATGACTATTATAATATGAGAACTCAGCTAATGGTAAGTGGTCATCCCAACTTCCTCCAACATCAATGACACATGCCTGAAGCATATCTTCCAGCATCTGAATCGTCCTCTCCGACTGACCATCCATTTGAGGATGATAAACCGTGCTAATATTTAACCTTATCCCCATCGCATCATGGAATTTCTTCCAAATTTTAGATGTAAACCGGGTGTCACGATCAGACATAATAAACACTCGCACACCATGACGATTCATAATCTCCTTGATGAATAGATTTGCCAACCTCTCAGATGAATATGTCTCGTGGATCGGTAGGAAGTGTGCACTCTTCGTCAGTCGATCAACTATCACCCATATAGCATCGTACCCTCGCGCAGTGCGTGGTAGCTTTGTAATAAAGTTCATGGTGATATGTTCCCACTTCCACTCTAGTATATCGAACGGTTGGATCTTCCCATATGGCTTCTGATACTCGGCCTTCACTTGTAAGCAAGTAAGGCACTTACTCACATACTCTGCTCTATCACGTTTCATAATCGGCCACCAATAATCTTTCTTCATGTCTTGGTACATCTTCGTGGCACCAGGATGAATAGAGTATCGAGTCTTATGAGCCTCATCCATAATCTTTCCATGCAGATCCCCAACATGATGAACCCACATGATGAACCCACACTGAGTGTGTTTTCACCTAACTCCACGACTAGACCTCTCATTCTATCAGAGTTAAGATGATCTTCTATCAACACCTCATCTTGAAACTCTTTGACTTGTTTCATCACATCAGAGGTCATAATCAATTGGTAAGCCTTCACCCCAATCGGCTCGGGTCTCTCCTTTCGGCTAAGGGCATCCGCCACCACATTGGCTTTGCCCGGATGGTAATGGATCTAGAAATTCTAATATTTTATGAGCTCCAACCATCTCCTTTACCATATGTTCAAGTCCTTCTGCTTGAAGAAGTACTTCAAACTCTTGTGGTCAGTCAATATGGTGCACTTCATCCTGTATAGATAGACTCCATATCCTTAGTGCAAACACCACGACTGCTAGCTCCAAGTCATGAGTAGGATAATTGACCTTATGGAATTTCAACTTGCATAGGCTATAACCTTTCCGCTTTGCCTCAACACACATCGTAACCCGGAGTAAGAAGCCTCTGAATAAACCACCAAATCCTCACTCCCTTCGGGTAATGACTAGACTGAAGCTTGAGTCAACCTTGCCTTTAACTCCTCAAAACCCTTCTCTAGATCTTGACCCCATACAAACTTCACATCCTTGCGGGTCAACTTGGTTAGTGGGGAAGCTATCTTGGAGAAGTCTTGAATGAATCTTCTATAATAGCCTGCCAAACCCAAGAAACTACGGATCTTGGATGGCGTCTTTGGAGTCTTCCCTTGCACAACCAGAACACACACTTGGAGAATTTAGCATACAAATTCTCCTTTCTCAATGTCTCCAACACATCCCGAATGTGATCGGCATACTCCTCCTCGCTCTTCGAATAAATCAGGATATTAACAATAAACACAATCACTGATTTATCTAACATCGGCCGACACACTCAATTCATCAAGTCCATAAAAGCAGCTGGCACGCTGGTCAATCCAAATGATATAACAAGAAACTTGTAATGTCCATAACATCTGTGAAAAGGTGTTTTAGGAATATCATGCTCCTTCACCTTCAATTGATGATAGCCAGATTGAAGGTCTATCCTCGAGAACCAACTGACACCTTGGAGCTAATCAAACAGATCATCCATTTTCAGTAAGGGGTACAGATTCTTCACAATCAACTTATTCAGGTCACGGTAGTCTATACACATCCTTATACTACTATTTTTCTTCTTCACAAACAGGAATGCAGCACCACTGTGGAAGAATTTGGTCAACCTAAGGTCCACATGGAACCTGAGATTCAATTACAAGGGGAAATAGGGACTGATGGCCCAGCAACTGAAACAGTTGGGACAAAATCTGCATTCCCTCTTACTTCTGAAGCCGAACTCGGAAGAACAAGATGAATCTTATGAAGCTGAAATGGAAGCTGTAGAAGAACTATTCAAAATGTCCGAAGAACTGATCATCACAGATGCAATCCATGAAATGGCATTTGAGGTGAACAATGAGGACTTTCTAGATCAACCTCCTGTCCAGACACCATCTCTACCTCTCGCACAATTAGTATACACTGTCCAAGAACCACCAAAGTCAAGTTCCTCAAAAGATACCAAAGGAAAAAGGAAGATGACTGCAAAAGAGCTTTAGGAAGAGGAGAAGATTGAAAAGCTGAAAAGAAAAGGGACACTTCCAACTGGGAAGTTATTGGCTGCTAGTACAAAAGCAGCTGCAACCAACCAGGAGGCTATCAACAACAAAAGGAGAGAAGAGATCATTGACCAGCTCATCCACCTCGGAGCTGTCAATGAAGAAACATTCCAATTACCATTAGAGGAGTTGGTGAAACTAGAAAAGGCAACCAAGCTGTAGCAGGAAGCAGCAAGGTTGGCCTCAGAGGAAGAGAGGAAAAGGAACAAAGGGAAGCTGACACACAACTAAGGAGGGAAAGGATACATTTCCTAACCTCCAAAGGCTTCTTCTTCAAGAACTCTCTCCACACAATGATAAAACGATCCTTTGGCTCGTTAACACAGAGCAAGATCAAATGGAGAAAGAAAGAAAAAGAGTTGCAAGAGAAAAGTTAAAGGAAAAGAAGAAGAAAGAGGAAGAAGCAAGCGCATCTGAAACTAGGAAGATAGGTGACAAAGCCTGGATGAAAGACTACCTCCGGGCTCATGGCTTCTCTACAAGGCAGGTGGGTCCCATGTCTGAAAGGACACTCCAACGAATTGTAAGTGAGATCAAAGCTCACATTCGTTCGGGGAAAAGAAGAGAGATATACAAAAGGGTACAGGGGATAACCTTCACACCTTCCACTCAACCCCAACCTGAACCAATTCCCTTTCCCTTCACCATCAAAATTGAACCTTACACTCCTGAACCCACACCTTTACCTTCATCTACTTCTTCACCTCAACCACCAAAACTGCTCATCCTTCAACCCAATACTCTAACCGGAGCCATCTCACCACATCCTACCCCATAACCATCTCAACCATCCCCTCGGCCTTCTAAACATCTCTCTTTGGAAGAGTTCAAAACATCAAGAATAGGCTCATCAATTGCACAAATCTAAGCGATATCTCCTGTGAAGAAGACTCCATCAAACTAACTTTTGTGGATGGATCTTCACGTTCCCTCACAAGAGATCAATTTCTTGATCTACCCAGAGGAACACTGGACCAGGCTGCAGTACTGCTAGAATCAACTCAGAATCATTAAATGATGAAGAGAAGAAACTAAGAAGGAAGTTGGTTGTAACACCCCGTTATTTTAAAGTCAAAGAAAAGAATGAATAAAGTGCAAGAAGAGAAGGAAAAGAAATAAAACCTAAGTCTAGGGGTAAAAAGTGTCCAAAAGGACAAAATGTTGAAAAGTGGGTGTAAAAGGTGGTATGGCCGCCCATATGTCACATGCACCTCTGATTTTTAGGTTTTAGAGAGAGAAAGAGCAGCAAGTTCTCGGTTTTGAAGGAAGAACAAGGAAGAGTTCAAATTCAAGGTAAGAATTCATGCTTTTATGGTGTTCTTGACTGGTCTTATCCTTGATTTTATGCTTATGTGTGTTTGTATGTGTTTGGGGTATGTTTTTAGTGGGTTTCTAAGCAGTTGAATTCAATTTGCAAATGAGTTTGGAGGAAGCCATACTCAAAAGCTGCAAAGGTGAGTTCTAGGACCCCTCTTTTACTCGCTTTTAATTGATTTTGGGGCTGGAAATGCATGAATGTATGTTTTTATATGGCTGGGTTTCGGACCCGTATGCTTGAATGTGTGTATGATGATGTTATGATGTGATGTGTGAATATGTTCATGCTTAATGATGTATGATTGTGTTTCTAAGGCTTAGAGGGTAAGAATTAAGCTTAGAACATGATGAGTGGTGCATGGAAATTGAATCTGATGTTTTAGAACCACTTGATACGTTGGTAAATCTGCCTAAGTGTTTGGAAGTAAATGCGGATGAGCATTTGACTAAGTGCTGGAAATGTGGATGAGCAAGTAAGTCAATGCGGATGAGCATTTGACTAAGTGCTGTAAATGCGGATGAGCAAGTAAGTCAATGCGGATGAGCATTTGACTAAGTGCTGGAAATGCGGATGAGCAAGTAAGTCAATGCGGATGAGCATTTGCCTAAGTATGGAAATGAGGATGAGCAAGTAAGTCAATGTGGATGAGCATTTGACTAAGTATGGAAATGCGGAAGAGTAAAGTAAGTCAATGCCGATGAACATTACTAAGTGCAGGAAATGCGGATGAGCATTTGACTAAGTAAGGAAATGCGGATGAGCAAGTAAGTCAATACGGAAGAAGTGAGTCAATGCGGATGAACTATAGTAAATGCAGACGAACTGTAGGAAATGCGGATGAGTATAGGAAATGCGGATGATAACTTAGAAAAATTCTGACTTTTTGAGAAATGAGGTAATGTAGGCTTTGACCTAGGAGATTCCTAGGGGCTATGAAAGTTAACTTTTGGGGTCATAGATGGTATGTTGGGCATGTAATGATGATGATGATGTTGCATGGTTATGCATGATGTATGTTATGTATGTATGATGCCCTGCATGATGATGTATGTATCATATGTTTATGTTCCTTGTGATGTATGATTATCTTTCCTATGACTTTACGTGTATGAATGAATGAATGAACGAACGATTATGTAACGTAAAGTGAAAGATAATAAAAGAGGAACATGATGAATGAATGCATGCATTAATGAATGAATGTAAGAAAGGCTTGCAAGCAAATGTATGGAGGTTCACACCCAATGAAGGGTGTTAGCTACCCCAGAAGGATGCACACTGGGGTCTAATCCTTGTGATTGACCATACGTATGGGATCCTTGCCGCTTGCCCTAGGTACCCGCTTCGTGCATAATGTTCGGGGTAATGTACATGTCACTAGAAGTAATGATGAATGAATGAAAGTATGAACAAAAGAATGACGAAGATAATAATGATATTATATGTATGTACGTACGATGTATGATCACGAATGAATGTAAAGTATAACATGATTTTAATGAAAGAATGGTTTTATGAAAGAAAAGTATGTTTTGCCATAAAACTAGAACTCACTCAGCAACGCTGACTTTTATGCATTTCCAAGTTGGCAGGTAATGATTGCTGAGGGTGGCACGAGGTGGCTACTCACCTCTTTTGGGATGGCATCCATTTATTTAAAGCTTTTGTGATGTAATACAACAAAGTAATTTTGTAACCGACAAACAATGCATTATTTTGCAAAAGTTTTTATGATGAAATGAAGTGCCATTGTTTTATGTTTTCGTTGCCATGTTTTGATGAATAAATGCAAAGTATATATTTTATGTGCGATGAATTGCTAGCTGTAAGCGTCCCGGGAACCGGGCCTTACAAGTTGGTATCAGAGCCAAAGTTTAAGTGAAATGGGTAAATTTTCAAAATAAACCTTAAACTAGAATGGGATGGAAGGGAATGGGATGCCAATCTAAGTAGCTGTGTGTTATCAGGTATTTTCGTAAAGATAACTGGTTTTATGTGCGCATGGTATGTGGGGTATGAAGAGTAAAGTAAGTGGCTAATCACAACTGGCCACTGTAATTAGGGACTTACTATACTTGCCATAAACTGACCCGTTTCCTTGAATGACCATATTAGTGTTTAAATCTTTTAGTGTGAGTTAGAGGATGGCCGGTGGTAGATCATCTAAAGCGTCACGTGGTGGCGGACGTGGTGCTGAACCACGGGTTACGAGAGGAAGGCCTAGGGCCGAAAAGGTGGTTCATGAAGAACCAAAAACCCCTCATCCAGAGGGCGGAGATAAGAGTGCTAACCTGAGAGCCTCAGTGAAGGAGGCAGTTGTGGAAGAAGTGCATCAAGTCATGCAGACGATCCTACCGTTTGTGGTGACCGAAGTGATAAAGGCAGTTAGAGAATGGGAGAGAAGGGAAAGGAGTAGACCTATGGGCGAAAGAAAACAGCCAAAGACTGAGACGGGTCCATCTGTTGACGAAGAAGAAGAAGAAGAAGAAGAAGCAGAGCCTGTGCAGGAGACGGTACGAGGCTGTAACTACGGGGTGTTTATGAGATGCAAGCCCCCTACTTTTGATGGTAACGGCACTACTGCTGCTGCTCACCGGTGGGTGAGGGAAATGGAGCATGTACTTGATATTAGCGAGTGCCGAGAAGACTAGAAAGTTTGCTACCCACTCTTTTGTGGATTCGGCTCTGTACTGGTGGGACAATATAGTCCAAGCCGAGGGTAGTCCGGCGATCGGGAGAATGAGATGGTCGGAGTTGAAGAAGTTGGTAATCGAGGAGTTTTGTCCTCACCGGGAAATGGATAAGGTCGAGAGGGAATTATGCAACTGGAGGCAGGAATGATGACACACCAAGAGTACACCACAAAGTTCAATGAAATGGCACGTCTGGTGCCAGATCAGGTGACAACTCTATCTCGGAAGATCAAGAGGTATATTCAGGGTTTGCGGACAGACATTCGCAGGCACATGATCGCCGCCTGACCAAGCACGTTTAGGTTAGCAGTGGATCTAGCAAGGAGATTGTATGATAAGAGGACTATGGTGGTGGTGACTGAAAGTAATCGGAAGGGTGGAGGTGATAGAAACTGGAATGGGAAGAGGTTCGGTCGGAGTGGTGCCTCGACGAGTACAAGAAGGCTCGAGGGGATGACCGCCGTGTGGTCACATCAAGTGCGAGGTTGAAAAAGTGTGGCAAGTGTGGGAAGGAACATGGTGGCGAGTGTAAATGGGGGTTGAATGTTTGTTTTAACTGTGGGAAGCCTGGTCATATGGCTAGAGACTGTGGAGGTATGAAGTGTTTCAACTACGAGGGAAGTGGTCATATGAGCAGGGAGTGTAAGAAGCCAAGTGTGGAGGGTTTTGGGGTGAAGAAAACTGGAGGTGAAGGACCAAGGGCGAGTGCCAGAGGATTCACAATGACACAGGAGGAAGCTAGGATGGACCCTGATGTCGTGTCCGGTATGTTTCTGGTGAACCTAACTTTAGCTTCTATGCTATTTGATTCTGGTGCTAGTAAGAGTTTTATTTCTGCTGCTTTCTGTGCTAAGTTGCTTGTTAGCAGTAGACGTACTGATGTGCCCTTAATGTAGGAACTGCCATAGGTAAGTCTACCCGGATTTCTAAGGTGTTAGAGGGCTGTGATGTGGAGCTAGAAGGTCATAAGTTTCCTATTAGACCGTTTGTAATGACCTTAGGTGGTTTCGATTTGGTTCTTGGGATGGATTGGTTAGCAGACTTCGAGGCGAACATTGTGTGCCGTAAGAAGATGATTAATTTGACAACGCCTGACGGTAGTTCGGTGACGGTTTATGGTGATCGGGTGACTTTGATTCCGAAGGTGATCTCGACGGGGTGGTGGGAAAGTGTATGAGGCATGGATGTAGTGCCTACTTGGCCTATGTAAGGATGTGGATACGCCAACACCACAACTATCCGATGTACCCATTGTGTGTGACTTTCCAGACGTATTCCCAGAAGACTTATCAGGAGTCCCACCTGACCATGAGATCGAGTTCCAAATTGACTTGATACCGGGTGCCCAAGCTGTTGGCAAGGCACCGTATCGCTTGGCTCCGATAGAGATGAAATAGTTGATGGAGCAGTTAGAAGAGCTACTTGATAAGGGGTTCATTAGACCAAGTATCTCGCCTTGGGGTGCTCCGGTCCTATTTGTAAAGAAGAAGGACAGTAGTATGAGGATGTGTATTGACTACCGTGAGCTGAATAAGTTGACAGTGAAGAACCGCTACCCCTTACCAAGAATAGACGATTTGTTCGATCAGCTTCAAGGTGCCAGTTGGTTTTCAAGGATAGACCTTCGATCTGGTTATCATTAGCTTAAAGTAAAGGAGTCGGATATTCCTAAAACAGCTTTTCGCACGCACTATGGTCACTACGAGTTTCTTGTCATGTCCTTCGGTTTGACCAATGCACCAGCTGCTTTTATGGATCTGATGAATCGGTGTGTCGGCCGATGCTGGTATAATTAGTGATTGTGTTCATTGATGATATCCTGATTTATTCGAAGAGCGAGATTGAGCTTGCCGGTCACATCGGGAGGTTCTGGAGATGTTGAGAAGGAGAAGCTGTACGCCAAATTCTCCAAGTGTGCATTTTGGTTGCGTGAGGTTCAATTCTTGGGTCATGTGGTGAATCCCGATGGGATTATGGTGGATCCAGCAGCGAAAGTGGAGGCAGTTATACAATGGAAGTCACCAAAGACACCATCCGAGATCCGTAGCTTCTTCGGTTTGGCGGGCTATTATAGAAGATTTATCCAAGACTTCTCTAAGATTGCCTCTCCACTAACCAAGTGGACCCGAAAAGATGTGAAGTTCGCATCGGGTCAAGCTCAAGAGAAGGCATTCGAAGAATTGAAGGCGAGATTGACTCAAGCTCCTATTCTGTCATTACCCGATGGAAGCGAAGATCTGGTGGTTTATTCAGATGCTTCCTACTCGGGGTTGGGGTTCGTGTTAATGCAAAGAGGGAAGGTTATAGCCTATGCGTCCCGACAGTTGAAGGTTCACGAGGTCAATTACCCTACTCATGACTTGGAGCTAGCAGCCGTGGTATTTGCATTAAAGATTTGGAGGCACTATCTTTACGGTATGAAGTGCACCATTTTCACTGACCACAAGAGCTTGAAGTACTTCTTCGAGCAAAAGGATCTAAACACCAGGCAGAGAAGATGGTTGGAGCTCATAAAGGATTATGATTGTGAGATCCATACCCTCCGGGCAAGGCCAATGTGGTGGCGGATGCCCATAGCCGGAAAAGAGAACCCGAGCCGATTCGGGTGAAAGCGTATCAGCTGATCATGACCTCGGATGTGATGAAGCAAGCCAAAGAGTTTCAAGATGAAGCACTGAAAGAAGATCATCTTAACTCTGAAAGAATGAAAGGTCTGGTTTGGAAATTTGGTGAAAACACACTTGGTGTTAAAACTCGATTTGGTCGTGTGTGGATTCCTCGTTTTGGGGATCTACAGGTGAAGATAATGGATGAAGCTCACAAGACTCGATACTCCATTCATCCAGGTGCCACAAATATGTATCAAGATATGATGAAAGATTATTGGTGGCTGGGTATGAAGCACGACGTGGTGGAGTATGTGAGTAAGTGCCTTACTTGCTTGCAAGTGAAGGCCAAGAATCAAAAGCCGTATGGGAAGATCCAATCTTTGGATATACCAGAATGGAAGTGGGAGCACATCACCATAGATTTCATTACGAAGCTGCCACGTACTCCGAAAGGGTACGATGCCATATGGGTGATCGTGGACCGTCTGACGAAGAGTGCTCACTTCCTACCGATCCGCGAGACATATTCATCCGAGAGGTTGGCTGACCTGTTCATCAAGGAGATTGTAACTCGTCATGGTGTGCCGGTGTCCATTGTGTCTGATTGTGACACCCGGTTTACATCTAAATTCTGGAAGAAGTTTCAAAACGCTATGGGGACGAGGTTACATATCAGTACAACTTATCATCCCCAAACTGATGGTCAGTCAGAGAGGACCATTCAGATGTTGGAAGACATGCTTCGGGCGTGTGTGATTGAATTTGGAGGAGGTTGGGATTACCACTTACCGTTAGCTGAATTCTCATACAACAATAGCTATCATGCCAGCATTGGCATGCCATACGGTAGGAGATGCAGAACACCCGTTTGTTGGGGTGACATTGGTCGGAAAGAGTTGGAAACGTCGAGTAATCAAGGCTATGACTGAGAAGCTTGAGAAGATCAAAGCTTTCATGAAGGCAACGAAAGATAGACAGAAGTCTTATGCCGATAAACGACACAAACCGATTGAGTTCCAGGTGGGTGACTGGGTTATGTTGAAGGTCTCACCTTGGAAGGGTATTATTCTTTTCCGAAAGCGGGGCAAGTTGAGCCCAAGATACATAGGCCTTTTTTGAATCATTGCTCGGGTAGGAGAGTGGCCTATAGATTGGAGTTACCCAATGAGTTAAGTGGAATTCACCCAACATTCCATGTATCTCATTTAAGGAAGTGCTTAGCTAATGAAGACATGATTGTTCCATTGGAGGATATCGAAGTAGACGAACGGCTCAATTATGTGGAGAAACCGGTGGCAATCATTGATCGAAAGGAAAAAAGGCTGAGGAATAAAGTGGTTCACCTTGTGCGTGTACAATGAAGCACAGGAAGGGATCGAGTCTACATGGGCTGAGGAAGAGATGAACAGCATTACCCATAATTCTCTGAGGAATAACAGGTTTCAGGGACGAAACCTATATAAGGGGTGGACTTGTAACACCCGGTTATTTTAAAGTCAAAGAAAAGAATGAATAAGTGCAAGAAGAGAAGGAAAGAATAAAACCCAAGTGTAGGGGTAAAAAGTTGTCCAAAAGGACAAAATGTTTCAAAAGTAGGTGTAAAAAGTGGTTTGGCCGCCCCTATGTCACATGCAACTCTGATTTTCGGGTTTTAGAGAGAGAAAGAGCAGAAAGTTCTCGGTTTTGAAGGAAGAACAAGGAAGAGTTTGAATTCAAGGTAAGAATTCATGCTTTTATGGTGTTCTTGACTCGTCTTATCCTCGGGTTTATGCTTATGTGTGTTTGTATGTGTTTGGGGTATGTTTTTAGTGGGTTTCTAAGCAGTGAATTCAATTTGCAAATGAGTTTGGAAGAAGCCATACTCAAAAGCTACAAAGGTGAGTTCTAGGACCCCTCTTTTACTCGCTTTTAACTGATTTTGGGGCTGAAAATGCATGAATTTATGCTTTTATATGGCTGGGTTTCGGACCCGTATGCTTGAATGTGTGTATGATGCTGTTATGATGTGATGTGTGACTGTGTTCATGCTTGATGATGTATGATTGTGTTTCTAAGGCTTAGAGGGTAAGAATTAAGCTTAGAACATGATGAATGGTGCATGGAAATTGAATCTGATGTTTTAGAACCACTTGATAAGTTGGTAAATCTGCCTAAGTGTTTGGAAGTAAATGCGGATGAGCATTAGACTAAGTGCTTGAAATGCGGATGAGCAAGTAATTAAATGCGGATGAGTATTTAAGTCAATGCGGATGAGCATTTGACTAAGTGCTGGAAATGCAGATGAGCAAGTAAGTCAATGCGGATGAGCATTTGACTAAGTATGGAAATGCGGATGAGCTAGTAAGTCAATGCGGATGAGCATTTGACTAAGTATGGAAATGCGGTTGAGTGAAGTAAGTCAATGCGGATGAACATTTACTAAGTGCAGGAAATGCGGATGAGCATTTGACTAAGTAAGGAAATGCGGATCAGCAAAGTAAGTCAATGCAGAAAGAATGAGTCAATGCGGATGAACTATAGTAAATGCGGACGAACTGTAGGAAATGCGAATGATTATAGGAAATGCGGATGAACACTTAGAAAAATTCTGACTTTTGAGAAATGAGGTAATGTAGGCTTTGACCTAGGAGATTCCTAGGCTATGAAAGTTGACTTTTGGGGTCATAGATGGTATGTTGGGCATGTAATGATGATGATGATGTTGCATGGTTAGGCATGATGTATGTTATGTATGTATGATGCCCTGCATGATGATGTATGTTATGTATGTATGATGCCCTGCATGATATGTATGTATGATATGTTTATGTTCCTTGTGAGGTATGATTATCTTTCCTATGACTTTACATGTTATGAATGAATGAATGAACGAGTATTATGTAACGTAAAGTGAAAGATATGAAAGAGGAACATGATGAATGAATGCATGCATTAATGAATGAATGTAAGAAAGGCTTGCAAGCAAATGTATGGAGGTTCACACTCAATGATGGGTGTTAGCTCAATGTGTGCGGGTTAGCTACCCAGAAGGATGCACACTGGGGTCTAAACCTTGTGATTGACCATACGTATGGGATCCTTGCCGCTTGCCCTAGGTACTGGAGTCAGCTTCGTGCATAATGTTCAGGGTCTATAAGAGACCTCAGGCCTAATTACCCGGTTCATGCACAATGTTCGGGGTATAGCTTACGGCATTGACCCAGAATGAGAGAGAAAAGATGAATGGTGAATGTACTTGCCATAGGTACGGTAGTCAGCTTTGTGCACATGTTTGGGGTCTATGAGAGACCTCAGGCCCAGTTACCCGCTTCGTGCATAATGTTCGGCGTAATGTACATGTCACTAGAAGTAATGATGAATGAATGAAAGTATGAACGAAATAATGATGAAGATAATAATGATACTATCTGTATGTACGTACGATGTATGATCACGAACGAATGTAAAGCATAACATGATTTTAATGAAAGAATGCTTTTATGAAAGAAAAGTATGTTTTGCCATAAAACTAGAACTCATCAGCAACGCTAACTTTTATGCATTTTCCAGTTGATAGGTAATGATTGCTGAGGATGGCACGAGGTGGCTACTCGGGTCTTTTTGGATGGCATCCATTTATTTAAAGCTTTTGTGATGTAATACAACAAAGTAATTTTGTAACCGACAAACGATGCATTATTTTGCAAAAGTTTTTATGATGAAATGAAATGCCATTGTTTTATGTTTCCGCTGCAATGTTTTGATGAGTAAATGAAAAGTATATGTTTTATGTGCGATGAATTACCAGATGTAAGCATCCCGGGAACGGGGCCTTACACTGGTGATTCTACTGGATACAAAGAAAGAGGACAAGATTCCTAGTCAGTCTCTTGTGCCTAGAAAGAATATACTCCGGTGGAGGTTTGATGAAGCTACTCACAAGTTTGTTGTGGAAAGAGAGAATGGTAAAGTTAATAGACTGAATGCCACCTCTCTGCTACACTCCAGCAGATTTGATATTGCTGAGTTAGTAGAGAAACCAATCTCTAACCCCTCCAACTTTGAAACTGCTGCTCACATCAAGAATCATCTCAGCAGTCTTGATCTGGTTGAGTTAACAGCAAAAGCCAAGATTGAAGAAGAGTTAAGATTGAGAAGAAAGGAAGACTAGGATAGATCTCCCACCAAGGGCACAACCTTTCTACAGATGGTGGAAGGTCTTGAATTGGAACCTATAGTTCGATGGGAATATGATTATAGCTCCCATAAACTAACTCTTTTCAGAGGGCCACAACAAAGGTACATATCATTCAGGGAGACAGACTGGAGATCCTGTCAACCAAAGATTCGGTATAAACTTCTCACCACTACATCAAGGAAGAACAAAGAGACTGATAATATTACTCTCCATGTGCTGAAAGTTTTGAGGAGCAGAAACAAGTGAGGTTTTGGTAGCATCAACCTAGGGGGAGTTGTTGGATCAAGAACAAGTCTGGTGCAGCCAAAACAAATCACTTAGACAAATTTTGGTGCTGCGTACAAGGCTTCTGAAGCCATGTGTGGAACTTCCGAAGAAAGTAGAGTTCTTCCGAAGGCAAAACAAAAGTTCTCAAAGAGCCATGTAGTAGACCATACTTTATTCCACTGTCACCTTTTTATGTTAGTACAAGTTACCAACTTTAGTTGGTGACAAAAGGTAGGTCAGGGATATGTCCTGACTACCATATCTCAGAAAAGTCTTATCTGAGATACCTTAAACTATAGCTTTGTAAGTATTTACTTTAGTTAGAGGATTCCAACTGGTATCAAAGTATATCCAGCTATAGGTAGTATTATATATAGTTTCTCATTGTAACTCATAAGAAAATGCTTGTAAAAGTCTTGTAATATTTGAGTTGAGAAGCAATATATGAAGTGACAAAAACCATCCAAATCAACCTGTTTTCACTCCTCCTTACAACTCTCACAAAAATGGCCCTTAACAAATCCGAAGTAGTGATGGGAACCATGACCAAAGCTCCGATCATTACTCCTGAAAACTTCAGGTCTTGGAGTAGAAGAATGGAAGGCCTCATCAGATACACACACATCCTCTCTTCTCTCTCTCACATGCAAAGGACCAAGAACCCACTTTCTCTCTATTTTCTTGAAGTTGTTCAAAGCTGAAAATTCGATTTTCAGCTCATCTTGGTTCGAGATTGGTGTTCAAATCCTAGCAATAAGGTGTTTGCTTGATGCTTGTGGGTATGGATGCTTAAGGACATCTCTACTTGGTGTTTTGGTCATTCAAGAGCCTCATCTTGTTCACCCAAATTCGTTTCTTTGCAGCTCTACAAAAGGTAGTTTGTATGATTTGTTTTGGTTGTTTATTATTCTTGATAGCTAGTTCATACACATATAAATGATCCTTATGTTCTTGGGTTTGTTGTTATTATTATCTGAGCCTTAATTTTCCGATTACAAATGATAATACTAAGGTTTTAATCCACTGCATTTTCATGTTTGAATGGTTAAACTACTTTGATAATGGTCCAACAAACCCAACATTGGCATTAGAGTTGGATATGTGGATGACTAGCTTCCATTGTCCTTGTAAAATTGGTTTTATAGGACTTTAACAACCTTATAGGGGCTGTTTTATGGTGATGTTATAAATCCCCAACCTTTCAACGTTATATCTAACATGCTTGTGATTAAACCTTTAAAGAAAGATATCGAATGGTTGATTGTGTTTTGTTTGGACAAAAACACCCTAAATTCTTGGTTTATGTTGGCTGAAAATTTAGGGTTAAATGGGGATTTATTTGGTTCTTGTATGTTGTATATGATGTTTCATATTGGTGCATAACCTAGCCTTGCCCTTGTGTTGGTTTGGTTTTGGATGAATGGTTGTTTTGGTTGATTTCATTCATAATGGGTTGTAATATTGTTCTTTTGTATTTTGATGTAATTTATTTATTCATTGAATGGCAATGTAATAGACAGATTAAGTGTGTTTTCTTTTATTAGAAAATTTGTATTAGGATATAAATTTTGTAAAAGAAGATGCACAAGATGGAAGCACAAAAGGAAGACACAAAGAGAAATACTTGAAGCATTTGGATGCAATTTCAAGTGGGGGTCTTTGGAGATCTCATCTGTTGTGTTGTTTTCAACCCTTAGGAAAGACCAAATGACAACACTTGTGATGGAAAACAAGTGTTGTCAACATAGTTGCTATGGTTATTCACATGTGGTTGTTTTATATATGCTTGTTTGATTATTCATTTTATGTTGATTGTTTGATATGTGGATATGCTTAACAATCTAATAAATTATCATAACAAGCTAAATTTTTTGGTTCCTAATCATTAAGTGACTAATAAAAGAAAATTGTTTGATATGTTTGATTATTCATTTTATGTGGATATGCTTAACAATCTAATAAATTGTTTGATATGTTTGATTATTCATTTTATGTTGATTTCAAAATAAAAGAGGTTTTATTAAAAGAGAACGATAGGGTACCATGTATTTGAAAGCATGCGAAGACAAGGTACATAGAGTTTTCATAACTAGAATAATAAACAAGAGGAAGTTGATGATGATCAAGAGGTTGATCAATATACACAAAACCTTCGCAGATCCGGTAGAGTTAGCATTCCACCTGAAAGATATGGATTTTTCATGAATGGATGCTATGTGGCTGACTACGACAAGCCAACTACATACCATGAAGCAATGTCCAATTCGGATGTGACAAATGGCTGGAAGCCATGAACGTTGCGATGCAATCCATGTATGACAATCAAATTTGGGAATTGGTTGACCCTCCACTTAACTCAAAAACCGGTTGGATGCAAGTGGGTTTCAAGAAGAAAATGGATATACATGGAAACTTGGATACTTACAAAGCAAGACTTGTAGCAAAAGGTTATACTCAAACTCAAAGGGTTGATTATGATGAAACTTTCTCGCCTGTGGCAACGCTAAAGTCAATTAGGATATTATTTGCCATACCTGCATATTACGACTATGAGATTTGACAAATGGATGTCAAAACTGCTTTTCTTAATGGACATCTCGAAGAGACTGTCCATATGGTTCAGCTTGATGGTTTTGTTGATCCACAACATCCTAATAAAGTATGCAAGTTAAAGAGATCAATCTATGGATTAAAAGAAGCATCAAGAAGTTGGAATCAACGTTTTCATGAAGAGATCAAGATATTTGGTTTCATCAAGAACGCTGATGAGACTTGTATGTATAAAAAGGCTAGTGGGAGCATAATTACATTTCTAGTATTGTATGTTGATGACATACTACCTTTTGGAAATGATATTCCAACCATGGAAGGTGATAAAAAACCTAGCTTGGAAGTTGTTTTTCATAAAAAACCTTTTGGAAATGATATTCCGCCCATATTTTGAGAATAAAGATCTATTGGGATAGATCGAGGCGATTGATAGGTTTAAATCAAAGTGCATATATTGATAAAGTCTTGAAAAAGTTCAAGATGGAAAAACTCTGAGAAAGGTATGGTACCTATTCAAAGAGGGACAATATTGAGTACATCTCAATGTCCAAGCTCAAAGGATGAGCAAGATCGAATGAAGGACATCCCATATGCATCTGCTATAGGATCCATCATGTATGAGATGATATGCACTAGACCGGACGTGTCATGTGCGTTAAGCATGACGAACAGATATATGCAGAATCCAGGTAATAGCCATTGGATGGCTGTTAAAAGTATATTGAAATACCTTAGGAGGACTAAGAAAATGTTTCTAATATATGGATCTGATGAAGAGAAACTCGTTGTAAAGGTTACACGGATGCGAGTTTCCAAACTGATCGACATGATTCTCGATCACAATCAGGGTATGTCTTCATTATGAATGGGGTAGCATTGTCTACTACAGAATCCGAATACATACCCGTCTCATTAGCAGCTCATGAAGCTGCATGGATAAAGAAATTTATCGCCAACCTAGGGTTGTCTCTACCATTCAAGACCCCCTACTTGCATCAATCTTCTATGAATCTTGTGCAAGTGGGAGATTGTTGGATTCTTTATTCCCAAGACACATAGAATATTGATGTGGTTCGTACGTAATGATCCAAGTCGGGTCATACCCAATAACAAGCTTAGCAAACACCAATATAAATATTTAATTGATGATATGATCATGCAATTAAATAAAAACACCTATTTAGAAAATGGGTTTTCTAAATAAGTTGCATATGAGATGAAACAACTTATAAGGATATTTTGTTCATGGATATTATTTGTCATGTTATTTAAGTTTGTTAAATAACATCAAATAATAATAATAGTGTGTGTATAAGTTATATAATTAAAAGGTTAAATAGATTACTTATAATTGTAATTAATAAACAAAATAAAAGGGAGGTTTTGGGGGGAAACCCCAAATTCTTTTGGTTTTCGGCGGCTCCCCTTTAAGGGGTCTTTGGCCTTTTGTTTTGACACTCTTTACTTCTTGAAAATACACACACATCCTTTCTTCTCTCTCTCACATGCAAAGGACCAAGAACCCACTTTCTCTCTATTTTCTTGAAGGTGTTCAAAGCTGAAAATTCAATTTTCGGCTCATCTTGGTTTGAGATTGGTGTTCAAATCCTAGCAACAAGGTGTTTGCTGATGCTTGTGGGTATGGATGCTTGAGGACACCTCTCCTTGGTGTTTTGGTCATTCAAGAGCCTCATCTTCTTCACCCAAATTCGTTTCTTTGCAGCTCTACAAAAGGTAGTTTGTATGATTTGTTTTGGTTGTTTATTATTCTTGATAGCTAGTTCATACACATATAAATGATCCTTATGTTCTTGGGTTTGTTGTTATTATGATATGAGCCTTAATTTTCAGATTACAAATGATAATATTAAGGTTTTAATCCACTGCGTTTTCATGTTTAAATGGTTAGACTACTTTGATAATGGTCCAACAAATCCAACAATCATCATTATCATGCATATGCACCAATCATACATCCTAACATGCCTATCATAACAACTAGAACCTAAACAGTCAACCTACATAGCCCCGGGAACCTCCCAAGTCAAAGCCTATATTTCACCCTTTTCCAAGAAGTCAGAAAACAGTCTAAGGGTTCATCCGTATTTGTTATACTTCATCCACATTTGCCTTTTGTTCATCCGCATTTCCCATGCTTCATTCGCATTTCCTCATGCTTCATCCGCATTACTCGTCCACATTCATTCACACTTAGACTTTCTCATCCGCATTAGCCTTACTCATCTGCATTAGCCATCCACATTTCCCATACTTAGTCAATGCTCATCTGCATTGACCTTACTCATCTGCATGAGCCATCCGTATTTCCCATACTTAGTCAATCCACATCCGCATTGACCTTACTCATCTGCATGAGCCATCCGCATTTCCCATACTTAGTCAATGCTCATTCGCATTAACTGTTCATTCGCATTTCTTCCCATTACTCATCCGCATTACTTTCCAACACTTAGGCAGATTCAAAAAAACTTAACACATGAGCCTAAAACATCAGATTACATCCCCATACACCAATCATCATGTTCTAAGCATAAATCTTACCCTCTATGCCTTATAAGTCCCGTCGTACACCCACAAGCATTAACATAGTCACATATCACATCATAACATCAACATACACGCAATCAAGCATATAGGTTCGAAACCTAGTTTAATGAAAACATACATTCGTGCATTTCCAGCCCCAAAAATCGGTTAAAAACATGTAGAAGGGGGGGCTCTAGAATTCACCTTTGCAGCTCTTGAGTATGGCTTTCTTCCAAAATCTTTTGCAAATTGAATTCAACCGCCTAGAACCCACTAAAAACATAGCCGAACACATATAAACACACATAAGAATAAACCCGAGGACATAACCGGTAAAGAACACCATAAAAACATGAATTATTACCTTGAATTCACACTTTTCTTCTTCTTTCTCTTCCAACCAAGAGTTTCTCTGCTTCCTGATGTTCTCTCTCTCTAAAATACAAAAATTTGTGTGTAGAAAGGGTGATGGGTGGCCATGCCACCTTTATCACCAACTTTTCAAACATTTTGTCCTTTTGGACACTTTTTACCCCTAGACTTGGGTTTTATTTCTTTTCCTTCTTTTCTTTCACTTTATTCATCTTTCTTGATTTTAAAATAACCGGGTGTTACACTATCATTTTAAAGAAACAAAAAGTGCTGAAGTGCCTTTATTTCCAACAATGATAGTGATAACTCTTGTACTTTGAGTGAAGCTGAAGTGGAAGTAAGTTTCTATACATCAAAACCTTTAAAGAAACATCTACAACAAAGTCTTCATCAAATATCAACCAAACTAAGCCCATCACTATTGTTCTAGACTCGGAAGAACAAAATGAAGCCTTTGTAGCTTTCGATTCAAGTTTCAAGCTTACCTGGAAAGCTCATTAAAATTTTCTAACATTTGCCAGCAAGACTTCAAAGAACTACATCCAGATGTAGTAGAACAGATGGATCTACAATGGCAATAGAACTGATTGCACACAGAGCCAAACAATATCTTAGGAGAAATAAAAAAATTGGTTATGGCAAGCAAATCATCTATGATTGGTGTAGATAGTCAAAGGTGTGATGTTTCAAGTGCAATCTATATGGACATTTCTCTATAGAATGTAATCAACAATCAAATCATGACTTGGCACAACAACAACAACATCAGTCTCAACAACCATCATCATCTCAAAGATCTTTCAGACAACCACAACTAACCAACTCATCCCTACCAACCACAAATACATCAGCAAGAACAAGTAACTCTAAAGAAACTAGGCTGATCATTCTTCAAGATGGAACCTATGACTGGAGTATGTATGAGAAGCAAGTCTTGGAAGAAAATCAAGCATTAATGGCTCACATGGAAAACAAAGTTCCACCCATGGCTAGAGAGGTAATAGATAGGTTATGTTCATCAAACTGTGTTGAGGATGTTGAAAGATATAAAGTCCGTGCTCAACAACTAGCTGATAAAGTCAAAGAAATAATGATTTTGAATGAATCACATGTAGGAGAACATAAATTATATCAAATCAAAATTAACTCTTTACCAAAGGATTTAGATAATCTTGTTTCAGAATATTACAACCTAAAAGCCCAAGTTTAGCATCTGACCACTTCCTTAACCAAATCCATGGCTGATCATGCATCAACTGAGGGAAACTTCAGAAGTTTCAACTTTCATCTCAGCAATATGAGAAATTATTAAATTTTCATATTGAATGAAAGAACAGGTATGGGTAGGGATATAATGTTGTTGCACCTCTTATCAATAATAATTACTCACCTTTTCCTGAATCAATAACAAACAACTTGTCAAATCATTTTGTGTGTTGCACCAAGTTTGAAACAAACTCTAATCAAAAAGTTAATCACAATGAAACTGAGTCTTCTGAATTAGAAAATATTAAACAAATTACTCTGAATATGACTTTGATGAGTGTGATGACTTTAATGATTCTGATGAACATGATGATGATCTACTGAACATTGGTAAGAATGTTGCTCTTGAAACAATCATTTCAAAAGTTCTTGAAGAATCAAAGGTGCCATATCCACCAAAACAAAAAAAACATGCTGAAACTATTTGCAAGAGAATAGCTTATTTAAATGAAGGTTTTAAAGAACTACATCAGCAACAAAAACATTCAAAGGAAGAGATTGAAAAGTGCGCATCTATTAAGAAAGTAGACACATCTTCCATAGAAAAAGGAAAGAAGAAACGATCAGCAGATCTTACTAAAAAGAAATCTTCTTGAGTAGCAGATTTGCAGAAAACCAAATCCACTAAATCAGTAGATGATCTACGCAAGGCAAAATCAGCAGCAAACAAATCAAAGCTAAAAAAGCTGAAAAGTTATAAATCAACAAAAAAATTGGAGAATGATTCAAAGCCTCAAAAGTTGACAAAGAAGAAGAAAGCAATCAACTCTGATGAAGAATCAGAGGATATGTATTGCAAATGGCGTGATATGAAAAATCAGAATACTGAAGATTGTTATTTTAGCAGTTATTGTTCCATTTGCAATATTAACAACACATGATATCTGTTAACTCAACAAACACTGTGCTATTTGCAACAAAAATAACCATTCAGCTCAGGAATGTTATTTCAATAAAAAGAACAAGACAAAGAGCGCATAGAAGAAACAATCTAGTAAAGCTGAATCAGACACACAATCTACTGATAGTGAAAAAGCCTCAAATTCTAAGAAGCAACAAAAACAACAACAAAAGCAAAAAACCAAAGGAGAAAACATCCACTAATGTTGAACCTTTGAAGAAAAGAACAGCATTTCAGCAATCAAAAACACCTCACAAAAGGGTGGATTTGACTTAAAAAGAAACAAAAGATGATGACGCTTTCTTTGATAATTTTGAAAAGGGAGCTCATGTACCTCATTCAAAATCAAAAGATGATGAAACCTTCCACAATCAAGGCTCATCATCAACAAACCAATAAAGAAAAGATGAATGAAGAAGAGAATGAGAAACCAGGAGCTAGTTCAACAACCTCATCATCAACAGAATCATCCTCACTTGAAACAACTCAGAATGAATCAATTAAAAATAAAATTAATATTGAAACTTCAAGACTTATTCATGAAGGAGTAGCACTTTTAGATGCTGCTGGCAAACCCAATATCATTAAGGCTTGGTTTGTCAATTCTAATTGATTTCTTTCTGTGTGTAGGAAAAATCTTGGAGAGCTGACAACAAGTGGTATATTGATAGTGTTTGTTCCAGGCATATGAAAGGAAACTGTTCTCTTCTCCATGACTTCAAGCATAAAAATGCCTCATATGTGGCATTTGGTGGGGATAAGAAGGGAGGTAAAATATTGGTGAAGGAATGATAACTAATGGTGTGCTCAAATTTGAGAAAGTAAACTATTATGAAAATTACAATATAATGTACTGAGTGTGTCTCAAATTTGTGATCAAAGTTATACGACGTTATTTGATAACACTAATTGTTACATTCTTAACCATGTTTTTCAGTTCCAGAGATTGGATCCTTCTTAAAGCATCAAGAAAAGGAAACACATATGTTTTCGATATGAACAACACTTCACTCACAAGACATGAAACATGCATTCTATCCAAATCATCAGAAGATGAAAATCAATTGTGGCATAGAAGGCTTGTTCATTCTAACATGAAGAACATGAACACAAGACAACAAAATATGGAACTCCATTGTCAACTGCCCGTACAAACCCAAGGTGGCTTCACCTGGTGGAAATGGTGCCATGATAGAAAAAGCTGTTGAAGATTATTCTGACGAGGACCGAAAGAAGATGGACATCGACAGCAATGCTATGACCATTCTTATGACTGCAATACCCAACTCCATCATGGTGGGGTTTGAGCATTGTAAGTCTTCTAAAGAATTGTTTGATGCACTTGTCAGATGTATTCAAGCTCCAACGACTCAAAGAAGGACTCATTGAAGCAGCAGTTCGAGAACTTCACTTATATTGCTGGAGAGACCCTCAGCCAGCAGTATTTCACGTACATAGATCTTATTCTTCACTTCAGTCTTTGAAGATCACCCCTGAACTTAGCGATCTCACAAGAAAGTTCACGAGTGCTCTTCCAAATGAGTGGACATTATACTGTGTCTCTATCAAGAGAACAGAGAACTTGAACACACTTAACATGACTGAACTCTACAGCATCTTTGATGGATACGGTTGGAGATGGAGAGTAAGAAGAGCCACCAACAAGCAGACCTCTGAGTCTTCCTGCTAGTAACACTTTAATGGTTGTTGAAGGCTCAATACCCCATAACCTCACCAATACCTGGCACACAACCAACAACCATCATGCTCTTCTGGACCTTACATCACTTTTCCTAAGACTCCAAGGTCTTAACAGGCTTAGCACAACTCCTTCAGGACAGCTGTGCCTTTGTCTCAGGAAGTAAGCACTCTGGTGATTTTCAATATTGTTTTGTTGATCTAGAGTGTTTTAGTCTAGAAGATATGGAGTATGTGGACATCGTCCAACAGATGGCTCTTTTAACCTATAGAGCAAAGAAGTTCTTTAAGAGAACTGGAAGGCAATTCCCTCAAAACCCAACTGCTAGCAAGTTTTGGTTTGACAAGACAAAAGCCAAATGTTACAACTGTAAACAACTTGGTCACTTTCTAGGAATGCAAGGCTCCCAAGACCAATCCGGGAACCCCACAGGCCACCACACATCCCTCAACCTCAAAGTCCACTGGAAAGTCAACTAAAACGGCTGCAATGGCTCAAGAAGTTGACTGGAGCTTCATGGCACAAGATGTGATTCCTGGTCAAGCTCTCATGGCCGGAACAAATGATAACCAGGTATTTGAACATCTCTGTACTCCTTCCTGTATACCTAAGGTTAAATTATATCAGGACTATAATATGGAAATTAGATCTGATATTGAGTCTTTGAATATCCTCAAATCTAATTTTAAAAGGGCTGAATCTGACTATCAAAAGAAAATTAAGGAGTTAGAGTAAACTGTGTCCCTATTAAAACATGAACATACCAACTAGAAGACTCAAATAAAGGATTTGATATCCAAATTGTCTGAGGCTCAAGCCTAGCTTATCACTACTGAGGCTCAAGCCAGGAAGCATGCTATTTCTGAGCAGAACTTCCAAGCTATTCTTGCATCATCCTCTCACTCCAAACTCTGTTATCAGAACAAAGGAGGGTCGGGAACCAATGAAATTGCTGCACCACATTCCTATGAGTCAATAAGACAACCTAGATGTGGTAATGAAGAGCAAGAGGTTCCAACTGCTGATCCTTCTTCACTAGAGTTGAAGGATGAAGCAACAATAATGGCCACCACAGGGAAGGAACAGGTAAATGTACCCACCACTCCCAGTGAAGATCAAACCCTAACCACCAAAGCCAGAAGAAGCAGAGCTAAAGCTGCTAGAAAAACTACCAAGAAAGTGGTTGAGTCTAAGCTGAAGATTGACCCAAAACAGAAAGGTGTCTTTATCTCAACTGGATTCCAAGTGATAGGTACTTCTGTTTCAAGAAAGGATTGTAATACCTGTAATCTTGTCCCACCAAAGGATCATAAGTTAGAGGGAAAGGTTGTTGACCAAGCGAGAAAGACTAAGAAACAACAACCTACAAGCTCCCAAAAGACTAACACTACATGCAACATGTGTGGTCTGCAAAACCACATGGCTAAAGATTGTTACTACAATCCTACTAGCACACATTATGCAATAATGTTAGAAAAGAAGGAGTCAGGGAGTGTTTCTCGTTTGGACCTATCAGATGGTCCAAGTGATGAAAAAGGGAAATCTAGTTTCTAAAGCCAGGTTGTCTTTGGAAGAAATTCCATCTTCGAAAGGGAAAATGGCTTCGGAAACAAAAGCTACTAAAGTTTGAAAGAACAAGAAGGCTCCCTTGAAACCATCCCGGATGAAGACTGCTTCTGAAGAAGAGGTGGTGAAGGTTTCTTCCAAAAAGAAAGAAGCTTCGGATGAATGCCAAGCTGCAAAAGCTTCAACAAGCTCATCCTCTATGATCAACCAAAGGATGGATTGGAAGATCAAGGAAGATGTTGTAGCCCAAACCTCTTCTTCAAAGACATCCATTGAACCCCATGCTTAACTTTTGGTTCATTATGTCACTATCATTGGAAGAGCCCAAGACCAACAATGCTTGGGTTTCCAATCAAAACTAACAATCTTATCTTATGTGCAGGGACATCCATATGACAAGAACAACAATGTCTGGATTGTGGATAGTGGATTCTCCAGGCACATGACAGGGAATAGATCTCTCCTTCAATAGTTTCAACACTATGATGGAGGTCCTGTCAAATTTGGAGGTGAGGCTGAAGGATATATTTTTGGCAGAGGGAGTATATCTAATGCTAAGTTAAAAGTTGAAAAAGTTAACTTTGTCAAACAGCTTGAACACAATTTGTTAAGTGTTTCTTAGTTCTGTTATCAAAAGCACCAGATGCTTTTCTCAGAGCATGAGTGCATTATCCTCAAACTAGGGATGACAATTCCTCCAGACTTGGTGCTTCTTAGATCTCCTAGGAAAAGGGATATGTACAAGCTGGATATGAACAATGCTTCCCCAATAAGTGAAGTATCATGCTTTCTTTCCAAAGCTGATAGTGATGAGTCAACACTTTGTCATAAACGTATGTGTCATGTAAATTTTAAGACAATGAATTAATTGGCTAAAAATAACTTGGTACATGGTTTGCCTAAAAAAGAATTTTTCTGCCAAGACAACTATGTTGCATGCCTGAAAGGGAAGCAACATAGGAGCTCTCATAAATCCAAAAGTGTTAACTCCATCACTACTCCTTACACTTATTGCACATGGATCTCTTTGGTCCCACAAGTATAATGAGCATTGGAAGGAAATCATATTGCCTTGTGATAGTTGATGATTTTACAAGATTTACATGGGTATTCTTTTTAAGAACTAAAGATGAAATTGCTGAAATATTAAAATCTTTTATTCTTAAAATAGAAAATCAAATTGATCAAAAGGTTAAGATTATTAGAAGTGATCAAGGGACTGAGTTTAAGAACTTCGTCTTCACTCATACTGTAACTCAAATGGGATTGACAGACAATATAGTGCTCCCAGAATTCCTTACCAAAATGGTGTTGCTGAGAGTAGGAACATGACACTTATTGAGGCTACTCGAACTATGTTTGCTGATTCCAACCTATGTGCGAAATAGAGTTCTTGTAGTTAAGCCACATGGAAAAACCCCTTATGAGCTATGGAACAAGAAGCCACCGTTCATTGTCTTTTTGAGGTCCTTTGGCAGCAGGTGTACCATACTTAACACAAAGGACAATTTAGCAAAATTTGCTGAAAAGTAGGATGATGCTATCTTTGTTGGATACTCTTCTAGCTCCAAAGCTTACAGAGTATACAACATTAAGAATCAACAATTGAGGAGTCATCCAATATAGTTGTTAATGAGCACATTCCTTGTGTTAGGGGGAATGGCCCTGATCATATCTTTGATTTAGAATTGTTTCCAAACTATTCTAAACCTTCTTGCGAGAATGTTTCAGTTGGAATAGGTGCTTAAAATGATGTTGATGCTGCTGCTGATGATCAACTGTTTGAGCTACCCACACCCCTTTCAAGTTCTCCAAGAGCTGCAACAAATCAACCTTCCACTATTCACAGATCAGACAGCATATCCATATCCAGGAATAGTGAAGCTTTAACCAGTGAATCACTTGTTGATCCTCAAAACTCATTAGGTGATCCTACATAACACCTAGCTGATGGATGTAGCATCTTGAAGGTTGATGCTACTCTACAGCCAACCATTGATGATGTTTCTCATTCATTCAATCAGTCCTCATTGAATGACTTTGAAACAACAGCTGGACAAAGTGTTCTAGTTCCTAAGCAGAATATGTCCAACCTGGATCTATCTTTGCGACTGGAAGTGATTCCTCGTCTTAGGATTCATAACACTTATCCAGCTTAGAACATCATAGGGGATGTCTCTAAGGTGTGAGAACAAGAGGGCAGACTCATCATGGGAATGTCAGCTTATACTCATGCTTCTTATCCCAGATGGAACCCAAGAAGGTGGAAGATGCCTTGAAGGATAATAGCTGGGTTGAATCAGGAACAAAAGAGATGACAGAGGCACTAAGGTGTGGAACCTATGTCCGCTACCATCTGGTTAAGTACCAATAGGCACTAAATGGGTGTCAGGAACAAAAGAGATGACAGAGGCTTGATCATCAAGAACAAGGCAAGACGAGTAGTTCAAGGATACACTCAAGAGGAAGGAATTGATTATACTATTGTCTTTGCACCTGTTGCAAGACTTGAGGTAGTTAGGATCTTCCTTGCTTATGCTGCTTCCAAGAACTTTACTGTCTACCAGCTTGATGTCAAGTGTGCCTTTCTATATGGGGATATAGATAAGGAAGTGTATGTGTGCCAACCTTTAGGATTTGAAGACCCACAACATCCTCACTATGTGTGCAAATTGGATAAAGCTCTATATGGGCTGCACCAAGCACCAAGGCTATGGTATGACTCTTTGTCTCAAATTCTCCTGAAGAATGGCTACACCAGAGGAACCATTGACAAGACTTTATTCATAAGGAAGTCTGGTAAGGATATTTTGCTTGTTCAAGTCTATGTTGATGACATCATATTCAGTTCTTCAAATGACCAAATGTGTAAGGACTTTGAAAGCATTATGAAGAAGAAGTTTGAGATGAGTTCCATGGGAAAATGGACTTTTTCCTTGGAATTCAGGTGAAGCAATTGAAGGAAGGCTTCTTCATCAATCAATCCAAGTATGTCAATGACATCTTAGAAAGATTTGAGATGAAGGATTGCAAGCCAGCCAAGACACCCATACCTAGAAACCATAATCTTTGTCCTAACCTTGAGAGGGAGGATAATGATCAACATTAGTATAGGGCGATTATTGGTTCTCTGATGTATATTACAGCTAGTAGACCTAATAATATGTTTGTAACTTGCATTTGTGCAAGATATCAGGCTGCTCCAAAGGTGTCTCACCTAGCTGCTGCAAAGAGAATCCTCAGATACCTCAAAGGAGCACCTAAATTAGGTCTCTGGTATCCAAGAAATAGTGATTTTAATCTCTATGGATACTCTGACAGTGACTATGGTGGCTGCAACATTGACAAGAAATCAACATTAGGAGGATGCCAATTTATTGGTGGAAGGATCATCTCATGGTAATGCAAGAAACAATCTTGTGTTTCTAGATTAACTGCTGAAGCTAAATACATTGCTGCTACTAGCTGCTGTGCTCAGTTGCTGTGGATTCAGAACCAGATGTTAAACTATGGATTCAACTTTATAAGCACTCTATCGATATTGGCAACAACAGTGCTATCTCCATTACAAAAAATCCGGTGAAGCACTCGAAGACAAAGCACATTGATATCAGGTACCATTTCATTAGAGATATTCTTGAGACAATCTAATTAAGCTAATCAAAGTTGATTCAAATGAACAATATGCTGATTTGTTCACCAAAGCTTTTGATGAACAAAGATTTAAGTATCTTATAACAGCTATTGGGATGATAAACATTGATTAACTTACCTCTTTTGAAAACCTTTTAATATGTAATGTCTTATGTCAATACAACTTAAGCCCTGTTACAAAAGATCTCTCTGAAATTTTCTAAGTATAAATTTCTTTGGAAGAGAAATTAACCCTCGGAAGTTATCTTCATATCTTCCGAAGCAAAATTTCACCAGGGATAATTTTCTTCTCGGAAGAGTTTTAGTCTCGGAAGAAGCGATTGAATTCATATCAGATCTACTTCCGAAGCTTACAAAATCTCTCCATTCGGAAAGCAATCTCTACTCTCGGAAGTTACTTTTTACCTTCGGAAGTAGGAATTGCCTTGAGAAGACAAATTACCTTCGGAAATGTTTTATATTCAGAAGAGGGATTTTACTATATAACGGAAATCTCTTGGGCCCCACATTGTAAAAAGCAAAATGAAGTCAAATTATTTAACTGAATTAAACCTTACCGCCCCTGTCACTTCAACCACTAAACCGTCATTTCACCTTATCCTAACACTTTACCGCCATTCCACCCTGTTTTCAATAATCCCGACTGTTCACTCTCATCTTCTTACCACAAATTTTACAGCCCTAAAAGTTTCCCTGCTTCCAAATTCACCCAAACTCAAACTGCTTTACCTTCACTTTTACAATAGCCATAAATCCTCAACACAACCAAGTCGCACTTCTTGATTCGTCAAGAGATGCGGACTTCTCTGAAATCATCTCCTTCCTTACCCAATCATCCTACTACACAACCTTGACTGTTAATCCCATAGTTTACCTCGATCACATGACTGAATTTTGGGGAAACACTCAGGTTGAAACCCTAAATGGGGTTCGTGTAATACGATCCCGCATTTGTGGCCAAGAGTTGGTCATCTCTGAACAACTCATCAGGGAGCATCTGGAGCTTGGTGATGAAGGTGCCCCTACTGAGTTTCCCAAAGCAGATTTAGACAACACATACATCCTCATGGGATATGGTGGAGATGTGAGCAGGTCGACTGTCTACAAATACAACTTCTCCTACAACTGGAAGTTCCTCCTGCACATTGTCCTTCACTGCTTGTCAAACACATCTGGGGGATGGGATCAAATCCCATATGAACTAGGGTGCCTAGATTGGTGAGAGGCCTGCGCTTCAACTACTCAAGATTTGTGCTGCTCAATCTCATTGGAAATCTTTAGAGGGAAACATTCTTTATGTATCCCAGATTTCTTCAGCACATTATTAACTATGAGTTAAACTAGAGTCGGCTTGTCTATGCGGCCACTCTGTCTGTCCCTTACATGAGGCCAATCATCTTCAAGACATTGAAGAGGGTATCCACCAACTTCATTAGCAGGTACACTTCTTTACCTACTAGGATGACTGAGCACATCGCTCCTGGGGACATCCCAGTTCACCCCACAGGTGATGAACCCACACTAGCAACTGTAACCACAATGCCAAAACTACCTTTTCCTCCCATCACCATTACCTACACAAGACAACCCAAACGAACCCTTGTTTAATCTACTCTGATTGAACAAGCTCCTCCTGTTCAACCTAAAAAGGCTAGAGTGGAACATTGGGCTCCCACTCAGTCTGAGGTTTCACCTTCCTTTACCATTGACCTCAATATGGGTTTTGAGTCTCCTCAGTCTCAAAGCCATGAGCCCATTACCAATCTGAAAGCCATCAGAGTGAGTCTTTACACTCCTCTGAGCAGCCAACAAGGGATGGCCCCACTAGAGGCTCAATGCCTGTAGACATTGACCAAGGTCCCGGGACAGTAGGTTTAACCTCCTTATCTTTCAATGACCTTCTCTTCAAAAATGGTGAAGAGATAACATCTCTCCATAGCAATGATGTTGATCTACAACACCCTCTACAAGATCAACAGAGCCTAGAGAGATCCCTTATCTCTATCTGCCATCAGCAACCCATAACTGAGGTGGGTCCCACTGATGTGGAGGGGACTCATGCAAATTCAGCTGCCACTACAGAAGGTGCCTCAACGAACCTTATGGATAGTGGTAACATCTCTGAGAATGAATCTGCGACAACCATACCTTTTGATGACTCTGCAAGAGACATCACTAAGCAAGGGAAACCTGGGTGCCAAGAAACCACATCTGATGGTGGGCTGAACATACTAGGTATGTTACCTCATCTCCCCGTGGTTCTTCAAAAGAAGATGAGGGAAGCATGAAACTCTTCATTACAGACCTACTATCTAAAGTCTCAAACCTTGAATCCAAGGTTTGGACATTAGAAGAAAGGTCCGCCACTCAGCAACTTGAGATTGACAATGTCAAGGCTCAACTAGCTGAGAAACAAATTGAAAGATCTGTTAGGCATGTACCTGTTCAGGTCTCATTGGCCTCTTCCTCTAGCTCATCTACCTCTCAAGATAATGCTACCAAAAAGGGGGAGAGTGTTTAGAGACAAACATATGAGGACCCACAAGGCCAATCTTTAACTTCTAAATATTTGGCTCCTATCACAACTTCTTCTGAGCCATCTCAAGTCACTCTAACAATTGATTCATGGATGCTCAGAGATCTTTACAGCTTCTTTTCTCAGTTCTTGTTGAGATCTGCTCGTGATCAGCCAAGTCTTGATGCTGCCATGATTTACTTTGGAGCTGAAGAGCTTTAGAGGCTTATTGCACCTTCTACCACTGTGGAAGAAGTTGGTCAACCTAAGGTCCACATGGAAGCTGAGATTCAATTCGAAAGGGAAATGGGGACTAATGGCCTACCAATTGAAACATTTGGGACAAAATCTGCATTCCCTCTTAATTCCGAAGCCGCAGTTAAAGCCTCAGAAGAACAAGCTGAATCTTCCAAAGATGAAATGGAAGCTACGGAAGGACTGTTCAAAATGTCCGAAGAACTGATCATCATAGACACTATATTTGAAATGGCATCTGAGGTGAACAGTGAGGACTTTCTGGATCAACCTCCTATCTAGACACCATCTCTACCTCTCGCACAATCAGTATCCACTATCCAAGAACCACCAAAGTCAACTTCCTCAGAAGATACCAAAGGAAAAAGGAAGATGACTGCGGAAGAGCTTCAGGAAGAGGAGAAGATTGAAAAGCTGAAAAGAAAAGGACACTTCCAACTGGGAAGCTGTAGGCTGCTAGTACAAAAGCAGCTGTAGCCAACTAGGAGGCTGTCAACAACAAAAGAAGAGAAGAGATCATTGACCGGCTCATCCAGCTCGGAGCTGCGAATGAAGAAACACTCCGTCTACAATTAGAGGAGTTGGTGAAATTGGAAAAGGCAACCAAGCTTCAGCAGGAAGCAGCAAGGTTGGCCTCAGAGGAAGAGAAGGAAAAGGAACAAAGGGAAGCGGACACGCAGCTAAGGAGAGAAAGGATAGATTTCCTTACCTCCAGAGGCTTCTCTCTTCAAGAACTCTCTCCACACAATGATGAAACGATCCTTTGGCTCGTCAACAAAGAGCAGGATCAAATGGAGAAAGAAAGAAAAAGAGCTGCAAGAGAAAAGTTGAAGGAAAAGAAGAAGAAAGAGGAAGAAGCAAGGGCATCTACAACCAGGAAGATAGGTGACAAACCTGGATAAAAGACTATCTCCGGGCTCACAGCTTCTCTGGAAGGCTGGTGGGTCCCATGTCTGAAAGGATACTCCAACGAATTGTTAGTGAGATCAAAACTGACATTCGTTCGGGGAAAAGAAGAGAGATGTACAGAAGGGTATAGGGGATAACCTTCATACCTTCCACTTAACCCCAACCTGAACCAATTCCCTCTCCCGTCACCATCAAAACTGAACCTTACACTCCTAAACCACACCTTTACCTTCATCTACTTCTTCACCTCAACCACCAAAACTACCCATCCTTCAACCTAAAACTCTAACCCGAGCCATCTCACCACATCCTACCCCACAACCTTCTCAACGATCCCCTTAGCTTTCTAAACATCTCTCTCTCTGGAAGAGTTCAAAAGCATTAAGAATAGGCTTATCAATTGCACAACTCTGAGCGATATCTCCTGTGAGGAAAACTCCATCAAACTAACTTATGTGGATGGATCTTCATGTTCCTTCACAAGAGATCAATTTCTTGATCTACCCAGAGGAACACTGGACCAGGCTGCAGTACTTCTAGGAATCAACTCAGAATCATTAAATGATGAAGAGAAGAAACTAAGAAGGAAGCTGGTGACTCTACTGGATACAAAGAAAGAGGACAAGATTCCTAGTTAGTCTCATGTGCCTAGGAAGAATATACTCGGGTGGAGGTTCGATGAAGCTACTCACAACTTTGTTGTGGAAAGAGAGAACGGTGAAGTTACTAGACTGAATGCCACCTCTCTGCTACACTCCAACAATTTGATATTGCTGACTTAGCAGAGAAACCATTCTCTAACCCCTCCAACTCAGAAACTGCTGCTCACATCAAGAATCATCTCAGCAGTCTTCATCTGGCTGAGTTAACAGCAAAAGCCAAGATTGAAGAAAAGTTAAGATTGAGAAGAAAGGAAGACAAGGATAGATCTCCACCAAGGGCACAACTTTTCTACAGGTTGTGGAAGGTCCTGAATTGGAACCTATAGTTTGATAGGAATATGATTACAACTCCATCAACTAACTCTTTTCAGAGGGCCATAACAAATGGTACATATCATTCAGGGAGACAGACTGGAGATCCTGTCAACCAAAGATTTTTACAAACTTCTCAGCACTACATCATGGAAGAACAAAGAGACTGATGAATATTACTCTCCATGGTGCTGAAAGTTTTGAGGAGCAGAAAAAAGTGAAGTTTTGGTAGCATCAGCCTAAGGGGAGTTTGTTGGATCAAGATGAAGGCTGGTGCAACCAAAACCAAATCACTTAGACAAATTTTTTGTGCTGCGTACAAAGGCTTCCGAAGCCAAGTGTGGAACTTTCGAAGGAAGTAGAGTTCTTCCGAAGACAAAACAACAGTTCCACTTCCGAAGACAAAGCTCTACTTCCAAAGATAAAGTATTCACCTCTGAAGATGAAGACTCAAAGGAAGAAATCAGAAGACTACTTCCAAAGTATGAAGAAAGCAGAAGTTCTCAAGCCTCTGAAGAAGCAGCCTCTTCCGAAGTATAAGCGGAAGTAATTGTTCTTCCGAAGCCATTTAACCTTCGGTACACACTACTATGAACAGGAGACATAAGTATGGCCTCTGACACTCCGCTGCAAACCTCTGATACTGCATGGCTTTTTCTTAAAGAGCCATGTTGTTGACCATACTTTATTCCACTGTTCACCTTTTTATGTTAGTACAAGTTACCAACTTTAGTTGGTGACAAAAGGTAAGTCAGGGACATGTCCTGACTACCATATCTCAGATAAAGTCTTATCTAAGACACCTTAAACTATAGCTTTGTAACTATTTGCTTTAGTTAGAGGATTCCAGCTGGTATCAAAGTATATCTGGCTGTAAGTAGTATTATATATAGTTTCTCATTGTAACTCATAAGAACATGCTAGTAAGAGTCTTGTAATATTTGAGTTGAGAAGCAACATATGCAAGTACCTTGAAAATTACTTCTTGTGTTCTGTAATTACTTATTATATTGTTATGAACTCTTAAAGATTCTACTTTCATCAAGAGTGTTGTTTAAGTGAGTTTGAGAGAAAACCAAATGTTTAGTGACAAAAACTGATCCTGTATAGATTAGTGATCAAGTCAATATGAAAAGACCAAATCAACATGATTTTAAGGATTGTGGGGACCAACCGCGCTATCAAAACCATCAATGAAATTGGGATAATAGTGGTTTTGCCCAACCACCCATTCACAACAACTTTCGCGATCAACTATTTAATGGTATGCCTGCCAATCTGGGAGCACAATATTATGTACCATCACATGGTGTGGATAGTCTTTTTCGTCCCGCCATTCCTATCATTCATCTTGCATAGTTTCACCAACACAAACAGGGCGAGCTTTTGAAGTCCGACCACAATGTTTGGGAATTCTACCTCATTTCTATGGTTTGGCAACTTAAGAACCCAACATGCATATATCCAAATTTCAGGCATCATGTAGCACCATTGATGGCCAAGGATTTTCACCGGATGAAGTTAAATTGGTCATATTCCAAATCACCCTTAAAGACAAGGCTAAACAATGGTTCCTATCTCTACTATTAACAATTATTTACACATGGGTACAAATGCAACAATAATTCTTGGATGAATACTATATTCTCAAAGGACAGATGATGCAAGGCGAGCCATTCAAGGATTTACACAAAAATCAGGTGAAAAATTCCATGAAGGTTTTCACCGATTTAAGGAAATGCTAAAAACATGCCCATATTATGGGATAGCTAAGTAGGAGTTGATTTTAGCATTCGATGATGGATTATCACCAAAGGATGCAAGAGATGTAAATTCTATAAGTGCAGGAACCTTTACCTTAAACCATGAGGATGATGATTGGATATTCTTGAAAAGATGAGTATAATCTCCAAGAAACATGCACAATTGAATCAAAGGTCAAGGGGGTCAAGTGTGATGATGTTGAATGATTATATGGCTATAGATAGAATCGCAACTTTGGAACAAGAAATCGCTAGCCTAAAGGTTTGAAAGAATTGTGTGGCACACATATCTAGTGAATCAGACGTATGTGACACATGTAATGACATAGGTCACACCTCGGCTACATGTTACTAGAATTTAGGGAAGAGTGAAGAAGTACATCAATTACAAGGCCAAGGATAAAGGAAGGCATACGACATGAATTCCAACACCTATCATCCCAGTCTTAGGAACCACCCAAAGCTTAGGTATGTCAATAATACTAACTAAATGAATCCCCCCCTTTTAGGTCCCAAATCAAGGAAGCAATCAATATCAAGGCCGATAACAAAGCTACAACCAAGGCGGCTACCAAAGGAATAACTACAGTTAAGGAATTACCAATAAAGAGGTCAATACCAACAAAGGAATCAACAAGTTCAACAAGAGACTTCTACAAATAACACAAATGACAATGCAATCCTTGTTGTGATTCAAGACCTTACAAAGGAGATGAAAGAGTTTAAGCAATTCAAAGAGGTGCAAGAAAAATACTAATGAGGCTATTTCCAAGCAACTAGGTGGAAGGCCCCGTTCCCAGGACGCTCACAACTGGCAATCATCGCACATAAAACATATAATTACATTAACTTAAATAATCATTGCAGTGGAAACATTAAAGAACAACATTTCATTAAAACTGCCTTTGCAAAATAATACAACATTCGTTACACGATTTCATTTGTTCGCATTACAATGCAAAAACATTAAACAAAAGAATGCCATCCAAAAAAGCCAATTAGCCGCCCCATGCCAACCTCAGCAACTTTACCTGCCAACCGGAAAATGCATAAAAAGTCATCGTTGTTGAGTGAGTTCTAGTTTTAAAATAAAACATACTTTATCTTTCCTTTAAAATCTTTCTTTACTTTTGTATGTGGTCATACATCATACGTATACATTAATAATAGTTATCATCTTCATTATCATTTGTTTCGTACATATCGCACGTTTCACACTTTTCATACTTATCTCACTTTTCGTACATATCGCACGTTTCGCACTTTTCGTACTTATCGCACTTTTCGTACATTTATTATCTTTTCACTTTTATCTAGGTCCTATCATATGCTTAACCCCCCTCTTAAGCACATGGCGATATCATCTAGGGTTAAGCGACAAGGACCGCATATCGCACATATCGCACATAACGCACGTATGGAGTAGTCACTAGGATTGACTCCCCCTATGTGTGTGAACTCTTATGGGTCAGCCAAAATCATACATTGTATATACACACAGTAATTAGGAAATCGCACATATTGGAGCAGTCACCAAGACTGAACTCTTACTGTGTGTATGGACCCTTATGAGTTAGCCAAACTTGCACGCTGTAAATACACACAGTTGAGCTAACAACTCTCAATGAGTTGTGAACCTCCTTTCATTTACTTGCAAGCCTTTCATACTTTCATTCACTCGTTAATGCATGCATTCTTTCTTTAAGTTCCTTTTTTCATTATCTTCCACTTTACGTTACATAATACTTACTCATTTCTTTCATTAACATTCAACGCAAAGCCACGGGAAGATAAACATACATACATCAACAAGATCATGTAGAACTTCATACATATTAGCATGCATACACAACATACATCACACTTACCATCTTGCATAGCATCATACAATCATGCATCATCATCATCTTCATCATGCATCATCATTCCCATCACATCATCTATGACCTCCAAAATCAACTTAATATGCCCTCGGGAACCTCCCAAGTCAAAGCCTATATCTGCACTTTTTCCCCAAAAAGTTAGGAAAATATTCTAAGTCTTCATCCGCATATTGTTCATCCGCATTTCTTTTTGTTCATCCACATTTCTTTTTGTTCATCCACATTTTTTTTGTTCATCCGCGTTTCTTTTACCCATCCGCATTTCTTTTAGTCATCCGCATTTCCTTTGCTTATCCACATTTCCTTTACTCATATGCATTTCCTTTTACTCACCCGCATTGACTTTTACTCATATGTATTTCCTTTTTACTCATCCGCATTTACTTTTACTCATCCACGTTAACAACACTTAGGAAAATTCTAAAACTTAGGCACATGAGCCATATTTGGGTGCATGAGCAGCCCCATTAGCACCTAAACATCAGATTCGGTCCCCAAACACCATCTATCATGTTCTAAGCTTAAATCATACATTCAAAGCCTTAGAAACACAACCATAACATCATCAAACATATACATAGGCCAAAATCAAACCTCACCCGCAACATACACATATTCATACATATGGGTATGAAACCCAGTTTTATAAAAACATACATTCATACATTTTCAGCCCCAAAATCAGTTAAAACATGTAAAAGAGGGGTTCTAGAACTAACCTTTGTAGCTTTTTGGGTAAGACTTCTTCAAACCGTTTGCAAATTAAGCTCAAACACCTAAAACCCACCAAACACACACAACTGAACACACACAACATACATAAGCACACAACCGAGGATAAAACCCGTTAAGAACATCATAAACACACGAATTCTTACCTGAATTCGACTCTTCTTCTTGTTCTTCTTCAAAATCCAAATCTTCACTTTGTCTCTCTAAATGTTCGAAGATTTGGACGTTGAAAGAAGAGAGTGGGCGGCCATGCCCACTTTACACTAACTTTCAAACCTTTTTGTCCTTTTGACACTTTTAACTCCTCAACTTGGGTAAAATATATTTTTTTATTTTTCTTCACTTTACTCTTCTTTCTTTGTCTTTTATAAATGTCCGGGTATTACACTAGGACAATTAGCTGAACAATTGTCCAGACGAGAACTAGGGAAGCTTCCAAGTGACACAACCAAGAACCCTCAACATCAAGCTTCAAGTTCAAAGAATGTGCACATAAACTTGGTTAGTATCATTCCAAAATCTGAATGTATTTATTAAAGTTAACCCCTCCTCCTCAAGCAGTTGCAGTTAACAATAAGAAAAGTGATGAAGAAGAAGAAAGTGACCTAGGAGCACAATTATTCCTATTCAAGTTGGAATATTTAAAATCAAGCGGGCACTTTTGGATTATGAAGCCGGTGTGAGCATCCTTCCGGGGAGCTTGTATGACCAATATGACTTTGGCCCATTACACGGAACCAACAACACAGTAGTACTTGCTACTTCAACATGGAAACAACCATAAGGAATGGTCAAGGATGTCATCATCAAGCTAGGGGAGTTCTACTACCCATTGGACTTTAAGGTGCTTGATTATGCACCTGTAAGGACGAATGAGCAACCAAAGGTAATCTTAGGTCAACCATTCTTAGCAACAACTAAAACTCAAATAAATTATCGAGATGGAATCATTGATATGACATATGAAAACCTTAAGTTGTTCTTTAATGTGGCTTCAAAATTGATTACATATATGGTTAGTAATGATTGTTCTATAATAAATGCAACTAGCAGGTGTGCTCCTCCTTGCATCTCACATGTAAGCGAGGACATCACCAAAGAGAATGTCTTACATCATTATAGGTTTGAGCTTGAAAATGGGGAAAATGAGGAGTATGTGAAGGGTGAGCCACTAAGGAAGGAAAATCCTAGATGAAAGGTTAAGATGAGCAAACCACTAGATCAAATGAATTCAAGAGTCAACAAAGAGATTTTTGACCAATACATGAGTGAACAAGAGACTCCACCAAGCCGGGAGAAGTAGTTTGTTGAAATGATATTGGAGGAAAGAACTCAATACAACCACCATAAGTGGTTGCAGGTAAGGTCTGGTTAAAGACCTAAAACTTAGCGCTTGTAGGAGGCAACCTGAGACTTTATAGGTGTATTCAAATTACAAGTCTGAGAAGTCTAAGAAAAATAAAGGAAAAATGATAGTAAACTATCCCGCTACTGAGGTAACGTAGAGAAAGTAGGCCTAGGGGTTGCTAGTTCATTATATGATGTGTCTGTAGATTCAACACAATAGACGAGTAGACCTCATTGGTGAATCAAATGCAAACTTTTTTTTAACTTGCTGTGGGTTCTTATCTTATCCCTGGTTAACACAATCAACGCATTTCCAATAAGGCGTGACGAGAAAAATAAATGCCACAAATGTGTGCGTATGACCATAAAAATAAGCAAAGCACATGAAAAAAATGTTAAGCGCAATCAAGCTAATGACTAATGTTGTTAGAGTGTTATGTGCAAAGGAAAACAAATGCTCTAACAAGAAGATAGTGTAGAGATTATATGAAGAGGCTAAAGCAACCAAACACTCAAAGTCTTTCTGCTTGCATGCTGCACAAGTACTAAAGAAGAATGCTTCGGAAGTTTTACACAAGCAACGTAAATATTCTATGTATGAAATCTTCCGAAGCCAAGACCAATATCTTTCGAAGCCAAAGATGAAGTCTTCCGAAGCCAAAGATGATGTCTTCCGAAGCTTCAGAGACAAAGTCTTCCGAAGCTCAATTCTTAAAGACAAATTTCTTTTGAAGACTTTTAACAACATGCTTTATCTGATGTACTTTTTCATAAAGTTGGACCCTTTTTCCGCTGCAACTCTGTAAAGTCACCAACTTGCATGAGTTGGTTAAAAGGTCCATGCTTTTGGTAATTCTACATTGAGGTCTTGAGTCTGTAACTTTCTACCTCATGTATTTTATCCTTTTGTAACAGATAAGGATGTGAGCTTTGGCGTGTCATAGTCAGAAAGTCAAAAAGGCAATTTGCCTTTTTGACTCTACAATTGACTTTGTGTTGTGTCTAGTCAGTTGTATCCGGCTGGCTTTTATAGTATGGCCGACTGTAGGATGTAGTATAAGTATCTTATGTTCTTGTAGCTTTCCTTTATGCTTTGTAACACTTGTAATTGAACATTGAGAAGGCAATATACTGAAACCTTGTAAACCATCTCCTTGTGTATCTTTCTCTATGTTCTGTCTCTTAATTACTTGTGTTCTTAGTGTCTTTATTTGTGGTTAATCCCGTTCACCGTTTGATTAAGTTAAGTTACTCTCGTCTTTGTGTTGTTGTGTTGTAAGTGACCATCCTTCAACGGTCCTGCAGATAGGTTGTGTGCCTCTTTGGTATGCGATAGCACTAACATGAGATAAGCATAACCTAAAAATTCTAGAATTCATTGGTGTTTGTGCCTCTTTGTTGTGCGATGGCACTGACCTGAGGCTTGGCATCTCTTTGAAAGCTCATAGAATAGTTACTTCTTGACAAATACCCATAGACCGCTCAAAAATCTCCTGAGGAATGTTGATTATCATATAAGTGTGGGATCCACATATACTTGTTGAAATAATAAAACCTAACTCATCACCAATGTGAGTTAAAAGTCTGTGTATTGATTTAAGTGGAAAAATATTCTGATAATCATCGTGGCTGCAACTCTCGACAGTCAAAATCATTGTGTGCATCTTATAGCTCTAGTATGATTTCCTGAACGTGCTATTGACTCTCAGACAAATGAGAATTTAGTATCAAAGTACATATAAAAGGGTCCGAAATGATTATGATATACCTGTATCATTCCTTTTGAATCTCTCTAGATATGATAAAAATAAATTGAAGTTGTTCTACTTAGGAAGAAAAATCAGTTAGATTATTTCTAAAAGGTTTCAATCCACCTCAAACCAAAAACACAAAAATATGTATTGTTTTGTTTTTATTCAAGTTGTTTACTATTTTTGTTATCTTCTCTGCGTCTATGTCGGACTATATAACTAGATGAACTCTGCGAATCACAAATCAAAAGGGGTCATGTCCGAGGTGACCAATCAGATTTAAATTAAAAGGGTCACATTGAGATGATCAAATGATTTTCTGTTAAAAGGGTCATGTCTTAGATGATCATTGGTCAGAATGTTATATATATCAAAAGTTGGATTTTGAGTGTATGGAAATGTATGAGGTCAAACTTATAAGTATGAGCCAATCGCACGATTGAACCATAAGTAGAGCCAATCACCCGATTGGACCATGAGTATGGGTCAACCATGTGATTGAATCACAAGAATGAACCAATCGTACGACTAGATGAAGGAGTCTGAGCCAGTCACATGAATGAATCATGCATATGGGTCCAGTCACACGAGCAAAACTTAAAACAATATAATAAGGGGCTTAGTCAGTCATATACCGTACCACCCTTCAAAAACTCTCAAAAACCAGCCATACCCGTACACTCTGCCCAATTTTTGACTATTGTGATTGATCTCCGATTGTTATAAAGATTGATTTCCCATTCATCTTCAGGTATTTAGCAAGTGAAAGCAATTCAAATGACTGGATTAATCGGACACACAATGACCGAAAGTGTTAAACTCAAAGAACCTAGACTATACTCTAAAATAGACCACTTAAATGAACACAAATGTTGATTTAAATGATAATAAGTGCTATTTTGAGTCCCTACAAACCTAATGAATCTAAACACGAAGTGTAATATAACAATTTGACAAAGATTCTGAGTTAGAGTGTCGAATAGAGCAAGATGCGAATAGACACTCCATATCAACCTCAGTCGCACGATTGAGCCAGGCGCATGATTCAATGGAACGTGTGAATCAATCGGTGACTTAGTCGTACGACTGACTCAATCGCATGGCTTAACATACGACTAAGTCTAATCGCAGGCTGAATCGTACAACTGAACTCAATCGCAGGCTCAATCGTACGATTGAACTTTGTCGTATGGTTCAATCGCATGATTGAACCAGTTTGATCATAATCAACTAATATTCAACTCTTATCTCTTATGCACAAATCTAATGTATATGTTTCTTGTGTTACAGCAATATGGCTGAGAGATGGACTATGAGCGCTAAGCATGACATCTGGTCTCATCTGGATGCTACATCCCGGAACGCTTCTGAGTTCACTAACATCATAGCCTTCGTACGTAGATTGAGGATCTATAAGGCTAATTCTACTCCATGCACACCATATAGATCTCTACGGCAGACCTTATGGGATAACACTGTAGTTGATCGGTCCGTTGAGCCCCACTATACCGGAGCGCTATATTTGAACAGGAGATTGAGATCACAGAAGATGACCTGAGGTGGGTCTTGGATCTAGGTGACAACGGAGCATACCCAACCAAGCTGCATCCCCTAACTATTCAGGGATGTTTTCTGAGGATCAAGTACGCTAGGGACATCAATGCTGGCGTGTTGAACAAGACCACCATGTGCCCCGAGTTCAAGTACTTGGCACATGTGATCCTGAAGTGCATAGCCTCCAGGCGTGAAGGATTTGATGAGATGTCTGACCAAATCAAGAATAAATATGTTGCACTGGTACTAAACCACCCGTTTAGTTTCTCCCGCATGCTGTTCTCCTACTTGATAGAGAACATTGAGGCCAAAGGCAAGGAAGGCTTCTACATGTATCCACGTTTCTTGTAGATGATTTGTAAGGCCCCGTTCCCGGGCACCTCACAGTTGGTCAACCACAGCAGTTAAAACACTACACATTATAATTATACAAACTTTAAGCAGCGGAAATGATTTATCAAAAACCATTCATTTCATTAAAACACTGTTGTCAAGCAATACATCATCATTATTTGTTTACAAAAGAATTGTTTTAATGCAACACAAAACAACAGCAACATAGAATACAAATGGATGTCAGTCTTTTCCTGCCAAGTAGCTCTACCCTCGTGCCATCCTTAGCAATAATTACCTGCCAACTGAAAATGTATAAAAGTCAGCGTTGCTGAGTGAGTTCTAGTTTTAAAAGTAATAAAATACTTTCTATATGTTGTATAAGAAAACACTTTTATCTGTAAAATACAACTCCGTACCGTATATACGAGCACGCATTAACTATATGAACAAAGACTGTTCGTTCTCTTTACTGTATGCCTTTTCTGTTCTGTAAACTTTTATCTTTATGTTTCACTTTCTGTATGGACCAGTGAGCAATACCCTAACTGTATCCACGATGGAAAACGGGTGATGGGCCATCTATATCCCTCGAAAGGGTCAACTGTATCCCTCGAAAGGGTCAATTGTATCCCTCGAAAGGGTCAATTGTATCCCTCGAAAGGGTCAACTGTATCCCTCAAAAGGGTTCTGTGTACTGTGTACAAGGCCAACGTAATCACCCAAGGCACGCTACAAAGGTCCTGCCAATCTCAATTGATTGACCGTGTGTGCATAATAGGGTAGCTAACCCGCAACACAGTTGAGCTAACGACAACATGGTCGTGTACCTCCTGTAAGCTTGGAAGACTTGTTAACATTTTCATTAATGTTCCTCTTCTTTTCTTTATTGCTCTTTCACATTATTATTACGATATACTTTACGTTACGATAATAACATACCATGTAAAGTCACATACTATAAGTAATAATAATAATAGCAATAATAATAATAAGGAACAATCATAAGTAATCATATCATGCATGAAACATCATCATTAATAAGCCCTTAGTCAACCTTGGTCAAAATCCTAAAGCACAGACTCCTAGAAAATTCTGTAAAAATTTCTAAGTGCTTAGGCGCATGGGAACTATTTGGGCGCATAAGCCCTGTTTGGGAGTTTCATCACTATATAGGTGCATCAGCCAACACCTAATCATTTATCACTTAGGCGCATGAGCTATTCAGGCGCATGGGCACTATTCGTGCGTATGAACACATAGGCGCATGGGTGATTTGGACGCATGGACACTTAGGCGCATGGGCCACTTGGGCGCATGGGCACTATTGGGGCGCATGGCCTTATCTTAGTTGTCCGACTAATATTTCTAGGAGCATGGACCATTGTTCAGGCACATGGGCTATACTTAAAACATTTCTAAGGTAATCTTAGGCGCATGGGCTACTATTTAGGCGCATGGATTACACTTAAATCTTTCTAAGGCATTTTAAGGTGCATGAGCCTTATCTAGCCACATGGACCTTCTGTTCAACATGTTTCCAGTATGTTTTCAAACCCAATCATCGAACCCATCTGTTCAAAGCTTAATGTGGCTATTCTAAACATGAAGAACCTATGAGCATTCAAGAATCAACATCCAATCATGCACATTACATATGGGTAAACATACAAAAGCTTTGAAGATCGTTTAAATACATTTTCAACCCCAAAGATAGTTTAAAACAGTTAAAACCGGGGTCTAGAACTCACCTGATGCAACTTGGGTGTTTCTTACTTTCTAACCCGCTTGCAATGAGTTCAAACACCTAAAAACAACACCAAACACACACACCCGAGCACACACACAAACACATAAGCACATAAACACATAAACGGGATAAAAACCCGTCATAAACACATAAAAACCACAAAATCTTACCTTGAATTCATTCACTTCTTCTTCAAAACCCGAAGTTCTGCTCTTCTTCCCTTGTCTCTCTCTCTAAAACCAAAAGTAGTGGTGATGTGAAGTGAGGGTGGGCGGCCATGCCCACCTTTACACCAACTTTATCAAAGTTTTGTCCTTTTGGACACTTTTAGTCCCTCCACTTGGACTTTATTACATTTCTTTCTTTTTATTCCTCATGACTTGTCTTTTAAAAATAATCGGGTGTTACATGATTATAGATGAGAAGCTTCCTTTGCTGCCGAAGGAGAATGATGATGCTGTTGTATAAGAGGTGATGGATGACACCACACTAGGGAGGATGAAGGTGTACTGGGGGAAGCAGGTGAAGCCCCCGGTCAGAAGACTGTTTGGCCATCTGGCCTATGAGGATTATGTGGCGCCCACTCGTAAGAAGAGGCGTCACAATGATAGTGATGCTAATATTGAGCCCGTAGTGGTTCCTGCTGATGAAGAAGATGACAACGATGATGACGATCAAGGTGGTGGAGATGCTGGCCCTAGTTAATCACGGGCCACTGACATGTCTACTATATCTCCACCACGTCCACATAGTACTTCAACATCACCTGGTGGATCTAAGCAGGTTGCTTTCCACCAGGACTTCCTGTTAGATGAAGAGGACCAGTCTGATGATGAGCCTCTCACTAGAGAGTTGGTAGCAGGGTTATGGCTACCGAGAAGGGAAAAGAGGCGGATGGTGGACGCCAAGCTGGTTCTAATGGTGGTAATACAGATGTCATAGATCCAACATACACACCCGACAACCGATCAGCTCAAGGGGAGCCCCTACAACCAAGGGCTCCAGGAAGAAAAGGATGGCTCATCCCTATGGAAGAAGGGTAAGAGACAGAGGGTTACCTTGATCACTTCTACCACCACCACAGCCACAACCACTACCACAGCCACCACCACATCCACTACCACCACTACAGCCACTTACAGCCCCACCCCCACTCATACATTCACATCCATCTCACCCACAATACCCAACACAGCTCCACCACAACCCACTTCCATTCCTACTCCCATCTTCACCACATCCGGCACTACACCCACTACTCACCAAGCAGGCACTTCCACCTAATTCCCACCTACACCGGGCTCTACTCTACCCACTGTTGGGTTAGAGGAACAGTTAGCTAGCCTTAACAGACTAGTGCTAAAGCTGGTAGCCATAGATGAGCTGAGAGCCAACTAGATGAACTAGCTGGTAGCGGTCAATACCGCCCAAGGCAAGCAGATTGCTCAGCTGATAGAGAAGAACACTGCTCATGAGAGAGCGTTAGTTCGTGCTCACCATGCACTAAAGGCCCAAAATGAGCTCGTGATGGCATCTGTCAAGATGAATGAGGGGCTAGAGAAGAAGGACAAAAAGTTGATGTTGAGATTGAAAGGAACTAAGGATGAGCCCCTATAGATTAAAGATGATGGTGATGATGGTGATGATGGTGGAGATGATGATGAACTTACAGATGATGAATCAGAAGAAGATGATGAGGAGGAGGAAGCAGGACCAAGTGAAAAGGGAAAATGAGATGATAAGGATGATGATGATCAAGAAGGTGATGCATCTGCATCAGCCTCACTCAACCAGCAACGGAGAGGCGCTCCAAAAGATTCGTGTCCTCCGTAACTCCAGCTAAAGAGGCCCGTGATTAGGGCAGAAGTGAAGCCCCACAGCCTGAAGACTATGATGTTATTCCCCTTCAGCAAGTCAAGTCTCAGCTAAATATGATTCTTGACTTGCAAGGGATTATTAGAAGGCCAGTGAGCTACACTCTAGAAGAAGGAGAATTATTCATGACCTGAGTGACGAGTAGCTTGCTGAGATGTTTAGACTGAATCTAGATGAGCTTGTTAAAGATGCTCCAGAATTTGATGTTTTGAGTGATGAAGAGCTAAAATATGTGGATGAGATAGAGATAGAGGATGTCACAGCTGATTACTATCCATAGTACACTGACCCTGAGGGCAATGTTATCCCCAACTTGGGTGAAAATTTTGGCAGTGATACTTTTGAGAAGTTGGAGGAGATGGAGAAAGAAAAAATGAAAGTAAAGGCCAAGCTTCAGATGCAAATGCTGATATTAAGAAAGCTAAATGGACAGCTTGTTTTGCATAAATAAAGCCCAACGAGCACCTCCAAAGCTGAATGCCTACACCAGACTTTACCGAGTCAGAGACATCAGAAAGTGTCAGGCAAGGTCATCGCATAGGCCTATTTTGAAGACTTGGATGTCTATGCTATGAAAAGAGAGAAAGGGATTGGTACTTGAGATATCTACATGATCTAAAGACTCTTCCTGGTTTTGAGATGAACAGATTGGGCAGTTTAGACCTATTGTATGCCAACCCGAGGAAGATGTTGGGATGGTTTGAGACAATGCTGAAGAAAGAATACCACACTAGATGGTTCAGCTTTAGGCCTCAACAACCTAAACGGTTCATTCATAAGACTGAAGTTGATCCTATATCTGGAAGACCTAAACTAGTGTTGAAGTGGAGTTCCCCACACACAATGTCAAAGATTCCTTTAAGGGAGATGCCTCAGGATATCACTCAAATGGTGGTATTATGATTGGAGGATGGGGGAAGCGGTCATAGTTCTGAACAGAGAAGGAAATATAGAGACTATCAGGGTATTTGAGCCAATGTGGCTTACCAACTTGTCTGCTGAAGATGTCTACACTTTATACAAGTGGCATTATTCTATGACATGTAAGATATTGTACACACTCTACAATTTCAACATGTTATAAAACTCTGCTTTGCATTCGAGATACACGCAGGAGTCACCAGAGAAGAGAAGTACAAGAAATTTCAAGAGCATGTGAAGAATGTTAGAAAATAGACTAAACTAGGTCCAAGCGGAAGTTTTTTGATACATTATGTCCCTAGTTTATGTTCTTAATGTAAAAGTATTTCATTTCTTACACATGTTTAATGTAATTATTCAATGAAATATGATATGCTTTTGATGTTTATTTGTCTTTAATATTTCATATTATTATTGTATTTGGTATAATTCATGTGTATGAACATCTTAAATGGGTTTGAGGTAGTTGTACATAGTTCTAAATCAATAATGATTGAGAAATGTGTTCAACCTAGTTGGGTGATTATTCATGCTAATGGACCATACTTATGGACCATACGCACGAATGAATCATGCTTATGAACGAGTCGCATGACTAAACCAAGAGACTGGATCAGTCGTATGACTAAGACATAAGATTGATTCAGTTGCACGACTGAACCTTCAGTCGTGCGTATTAATTAACCGCTTGAGTCAGTCGCACGACTGAACCATGCTAATGGTTCAGTCGTACAAATGAAAACTAGAAATCTATAAATACCACATAACTTGTGGAAAAACTAAACTTTTGAAGAGACTTCAAATATTTACAAACCCTAGCCGTCCAGAGCGTCCTAAACAGCCAATCCAAATTCATAGTTCGTTCATGATCGACTTCTAATCAATTCTTACCGTTTATTTCATCGTTAGATCGATCAGGTTGTCGTTCTCACTTAGTGGATCGCCAACCAAATAGGGTTCCGCACTATTTGATCTGGTCTCACGCAGAATCCATTAGTACTCCGTACGAAAACGTTCCTAACCTGAATAACTTTCTATAATTACATAACTAGAACTATTAGTGAGAGATTTACTTATGTCTCTGATTACTGGTTTTCTTGTTAAAGTATCATCATTCCCAACATAAAGGAGAGATATAAGGCAATTGGGGAATGAAACAAGTCAAAATGAATTATTAACATCTCATCTTTATCCTTAAAGTAAACAACATGAACTAGAAATAACTCATTTGAAAGATTCATAGATTGATTACCATACATATTCACTAACCTTAAAAGGGTGACTAAGTCACATGTATCAACTACTAATGCTCCAATTAAAATTGAAGTCCTAGAAGGACAACAACATATTGGTAATAAGTTTAAGGCATGTTTAAAGCATGGTAAACTAGTCTATTCAAGAAATAAGAATCATTGAAAGTTGGAGCAAATAATGAATATGGTTAAGTTGATGTAATAGTCAAAAGGTCCCTTGAAAAGATATTAGACATGATAGTTCTCTAGTTTTCAAGATAGTTGAATTCTTAAAAGATGATTCATTAAAGCCTTTGGTAAATCTAAGTTTCATCTTGAGTTACATAATTAACATTTTAAGAATGTAACCCTTCTACATAAGCAAAGGCACGTCAAATAAATTGTACATGATGATTGATAATTATGATGTAAAGTATTTAATGGCATTAGTGATGCTTCTAAATGATTAGTAGTGAATTTTTTTACATATGATACAGAATTGATATGCTAAATAAGAAGTATATATCAGGTCTTTTCAAGTGTGCGTGAACATACATAACTCATTTTGATGGAAAGAAGTACATGACAGATTGTAAATGCTCGAAGTAAAAAAGTTGAGAAATATTTAAAGTCAAGTCAAATGTGTTATAATCCAATCATTTCTTATAGTGGAAAAGTGATATAGATGTGTAACATTTGTCCCATTTTGAAAATCCAAACCTGAACCCGTTGTGTCAATTACAAAAAAAATAAATTTGATATTTAATTCATTTTGTTCATTTTAGTATTTCAAATGCAATATTAATGATATTAATTCAAATTATATAATTTTATAAATTATAAAAACAAGTTTTTATATATTTATAAATAATATTTTAATGATTAGATTTTTCAAACTAATTACAAGTATTTTCAATATTTATAAACTTTACAAAGTTTTTATATGTAAACATTATTTTAATTATTTACATTTGGAGTTATAAAGTATGGGGTTCTAAAGTAATTTTCGAAACCTTTTTTTAAAAATATTGGCATAAAATAATAAGTAATTTTCAAAACCTTTTTTTAAAAATATTGGCATAAAATAATAAGTACTTAAACTATAAGGACCAAATCTGTAAATATCTTTTAAAAAGTAACCCTTGTTCCCCTCTTTGACCCCCTAGTTCCGGTCGGCCTCTGACCTATTCCAGCAAGCTTCGTGAGCTAAACCTACCAAAATTGGAGAACTGGAACCTAATCAACCCACCCCTCATCATTCGTAGACCTGTTTCGAACTTAAAACCACTCCCAATCAAACTTTTAGTAAGTGATTATTAAAAATTTGTAACCAATACAAACTTGTTCAAACATTTCTTAGTTTTGAATCTAAATTCGATTAAATTGCAAATTATGTTGACCATATTCTTAAACATTATCATTGTAAGATTAACCCTTGAATCCACTATGATATAATCATGAATTGAGTATCAAAATTCTAAGCCTGAAACTCCCGAATCACCTTTAACTCATTTATTGTGAAACAGACAACATTTCCATTATATTATAGAGGGTAACCTTAATAACCAAGTTCTTGGAGCAATCTAAACACCCAATTTCTCTAAAAATACATCCACACCCCATTGTCAATTGTCATTATTAATCGCACCAGCAACTTCGTCGAGATCCATGTTCAAAGCAATCTCAATCAACATTGAGTGAAGTTTTATACACGCCATCACTGTTAGAAGCTTTTGAATCCTTTAATTGAATCAAACCATTAAGAATCAACTCAATTCAACATCATCTTGGTCACGACTATTCTAAATCTTGTTCTATTCAAATCATCCATCAATATCGCTAATTAGACACACACACACACACTCGATTTGCGGGGAATAAAAGCCCTAAGGTTGATTCCATTAACAAATGCGAATTTGTGGTCAATTGGAATAAAATCAAACTGGGATTTATAAGGATTTGGGGCTTTCTTTAAATTTGTTTTATAATTTTATTTTGGATTTAAACTCATATTTGGGGCATCATCCTACCGATTAACATCCTATACATATGCATATTAGTCCCGGGTTTGACCATAGGCACCTTTACTTTTTATTAAATCAATAGTTTTTATAAATTAAGTTCCATGAACTGTTTAATATGTTATTAAATTAATTTAAAATATTTTTTACTTTTTAAACTTAATATTATAGTTGTTTAATAATTTATAGAAATTTGAAATATGTTAAAGTTTTCTTAAATGTTATAAACATATTAATGCATTATTTATGATATTAAACATCATAGAATCTAACATATATAGGTTCAAGTCTTGCATTTTATCATTTACAAATCCCTTATAACTACCGTGTGAGTATTCATAGCCCTTTTTAGGTGTTCTATATTTTGGGGAAATCATGTGATTCGATATATAATCATTGATATTAATTGCTATGTTATTTCAAAATTAATTCAAGACATACTATGTTATAACTTGTAATTATATGTTCATAGTTAGATAAACTTGATGGCTACACAATCATTAAGTCATGCAACTACGAAAACAATGATAGGTAGGACAAGTGAAGAGGGTCAATACAATAGTTTCACATGGTGAAGAGACGTAGAAGACTTTGCACATCGAATAATGAACTAACACACATAAAACAAATAAAACAAGTAAAATAACAAAAACAAGATAATATGGTTTTCAAAAAATATATATATTCCTCTCAAGTTCTTACAGGTGTTACAAAGCTTACATACAAGAATACAAATACTTTAGATATTTTATACTATATCCTGCAACTGGCCATACATTGAAGGCTAGCTAAAAACACTAATCTAGACAACAAGATTAACGTAAAGTCAAAAGGTAGATTGCCTTTTGACTAGTACTATGACATTCCATAGCTCATATCCATAACTATTAAAAAGAGGAGAAAAGTACATAGTTGGAAAGTTACAACTCAACACCTTAATCTACAGTTGACAAAAGCATGAACCTAACACATGATAGTTGGTGAGTCTTCTGAGATGGAAGTGGAAATATATTTTAGCTTTTGTCAAAAGTATGTTAGACAAGACATGCCTTCTCTTTCTTTGGACTTCAGAATACTTTGTATTTGAAGCTTTAGAAGACCTCATATTTGGGTTTGGAAGATTTGATACTTAGCATAATTCATTGAGGTGTATCAAATCTTCTGATTTACTTTCCAATTACTTCACATGTGCATGTTGAGAGCACTTTGGGTTGCTCTTTGGTTACATCAGCCTATAAGTGTATTCCTTACAAACTCCCCCTAAACTAATACTACCAAAATTGAATAAAACTTTGAGTCTTAATCTTCATCTATTGAAAGTCCTTATTAAATTCAATACCATTACATTCACCATCAGTTGGTCAAGATTCCTTAGACTCTCAAAGTATCTCCTCATGTTTTAAAGATCATGCAAAGGGAGATCAAGAATGTTTTTCTAAAAGTACACGCCTTAGCCTCCTTGATCTCTAGTGACATACCATATGTCTAGGTTAGCAGCAAACACCCAAGACAAGATGGGTATCTTAATGGTAAGAGGCTCTACTATTAGTGGACTTTGTTGAGCATCCTTTTCTTGAATGCACATAGGATGTTCAGACCCATCCTGAGGTGCAAAGGTGGATGCCTTTGACTTCATATTCTTCTTCTTTTTGTTGCCCCTTTTGATGGCCATCTTTTTCCTGTTTTTGTACTTTAACTGAGAAGACATGCCTACAGTATTAGATTGTTACTGTTTCTCCTTCTCAATTCAATCCTTGTCCTTTAATGGTTTAGAAGGAGAAGGATTAGGACCCTACTGTGGATCAAAAGATGAAATTGGTTGTGTTGCAGCACTAGGTCTAGGTTGTATTATTTCTTGGGATTCAAACTTGACCTTAGCATTAGGTGCATCCTGACTTGGTAGAGAATGCTAGTCAACCAACTCACTCCTTTTGATCTTCTGCTTGATTACTCTATTGTGCTCATCCATGGTGGATAGAGAAAATAGACCAATTCTACTTTTGTATAATCCATAAAGCTTCAAGAAGCTCACCATCTTTTCTCTATGAACATACTTTTTTCAGATTTGTTATGATGGCGACTTATGACTTTGCAGCCTCTTCCCTTAGCTTCCTTTAGCAGCTTATTGCTCTTCTAACACTTGTTGCTCAAGCTGCTTGAGGTATTCAAACTCAATGTATTCATATGATATGGGAAGAGGTATGCTGCCTGATAGATACCAATGACACTCATGTAGTTTATCATATTTTGCTAATCTTGTTCCTTACCTACCTATGTTGTTGCTCAGTAGCCATAATCTCTACCTCAGGACTTTCCTTAACTTGGGAGAGAGTATGAGCTTTATAAAGTCTTTTCTTTCTCCTTTCTTCCTTAATTTTGAGGAGCAATTCTGCATCCTCAGCCTACTTTCTCTCCTTTGACACTTCCATATCAGCTAGTTCGTTTAATTCTTCCAAGTGAATAGAGATGAGTTCATCAACATTATAGTTCCTAGACCTTTGATAGTTCAATCTGGTGGCCCTTAACTTATCATCTTGAGTGCTTAGTCTAGGGGTAGCCTGATTGCATCTTCCATAAAGCCAAGGGTCTCACCTGAACTCTCTATCCTTTGTCTTCCTCATCCTCTCTCTTTCCTCCTCCTTAATCTACTTAGAGGTCATTTCCTCTTCCCTTTGTCACTCATAGGCCTGTATGACTCAGGGTGGAGAGAGCTTTGGCCATTATTGCTTGGTTCTAAACCTCAGCTTTAGCCAGAGAGAGGCTATGATACACCTTCACTAGCTAGTGCATCACTGAGGTTAATTGGTATTGATGTAGTTCATGTCTCAAGGTTCATAAGCTCAACTCTTGGACTGAGAAAAGGTTTCCCCTTTGAAGCTAATCTTAGGGTCCACCTCAACATCCATTTGACCAACAGCCTTGCTTGCTAGCCTCTGTCTATATACCTTGGTTCTCTTATTAAACTCTTCAAGCATCCTATCTTGAATCCTATAAGTTAACCTTGCAGCTTGCTGCTTTGACTTGGATTGGCAAGTAGGAGGTCAACTAAATAGCTGCTCTTATAGTATCTCAGGTTGTACAAGTTGAAGATTTCTTGTTGTCCCTATAGCCTAGAGATTACCGAGCTCTTTTTTGAGCATCATACCTCTATCCTACTATTGGATATTTAGCAGGGTGAGATCGAGTAGGCATTGCCCTTGGTATACCATCCTCAAACAAGCTCTCAATGAGTTAATCCACATCAATATGGACCTGAGAAGGTTGTTGAGTATGAACAACTTGATGTGAGGGTGGTCAGTCCTCCATGTCTATACTCTGGGACGAACTCCTAGGTTTTGTGATTGTAGGTAGGACTTTTTTCCACTTTTTTGTAGCATCACCCTTTTGCACAAGGGAGTTGATGGTTAGGAAAACCACATCCAAAATTTCTAATAGACTTGGTTGAGTTCTCCTAATAGGTCTCTAGCCAACTTGCCCTTGAGATTGGTGATCTTAAGTTACTAGTCATTGACCAATCTTTGTAAGGTAGCCACCTGAAATTTTAGGTGACTAACCTTTAAAACTAAATAGGTGCGTGGTTTTAATAGTTTTTGCACCTTTAGTTGCAGACTCCCCTCATATTCATCAAAAGAATCATGGGGGCATAAGAGAATATGACCAAAGTCTTCTTCTTTATCACGAGCATGAAGTTCTTTCTTGGCTATTGGATTTCCCCTGCACCATGATAGCTTCAAGAGAAGTGTCAATGGGCTGGGTTGCCATGGTTGAGGTCTTAATGATGTAATCACTTGCAAAAGTGAGAGCCTCTGTCATATGGACTTTCTGAATAGGTTCAGTGAGCTCCACCTTAGTTTGGGTTGGATGATGTGGGTTGGATATGGGTCATTCAAAAGCACACATCTCTCCTTGAGTAGGGATGCAGAAAAAAGACTCATGATACTCATTGAAGCCCATATCTTCGTCATCATAGAATTCAAGGTTTGGGATTAGTTGGTTGAGATTTAAAGGCTAGGGATGGTACCTTTCCCCTTAAGGTTGATCCTTAGAGTTTTGAGACTCGGAGTGAAGGTTAAGGCTGGGGTAGTGAGCTCATCAAGCTGAGCATGAGGAATCTCAACACTGATCAAAGAAATTATGGGAGTGGTCTACTCCGTAGGAGAAATAGGAGCTTTGGTTTCCACTTCATCCTGCATGTGTGTGTATGGGGGTCTACACCTCCTGAGTAGTTTGTGTATGGGTTTGTTTTGGTTTTTTGGGTATGTGAGGGTGATTTGTGGTTGTGTGGGTGATGCTAATGTAGAAGGTATGAGTTCAACATTGGCTTGTGGTTCCAAGTTGTCACCTTGAGCAATGAGTTCTAACATTTTTGGGACCAGGACTATTTTTACCCTTGAGAAGTCAATAGTGGACTTTCTAATTGTCTTAAAGATGTTGGGCTTCATTTGTACTAATTTAAAAATGTTACATGTTCTCTTAAGTATGAGCCCAGTTCATAATTAAGAATGCATTGAACGTATCTAGGGATCATGTAATTCTATAAGTAGTCCAAGTTAGCAAGAAAGTTTGTGTAAACAAATTTAGAGTACCTGAACTTGACCCTTTGAACCAGCTCGTGGACTATGTTGGATAGGTACTTAGGAATTTGATCCTAACCTCCATGCTTATTGGACAGAGAATGGATGACCACATGGAGGAGGTACTTTTATTAGGAGGAAACCTTACCCATTTAAAGGTTCTTATCGAGTAGTCCCCTTCATAGCCCATTGGAGGAGGTACTTTTATTAGCAGGAAACCTTACCCTTTTAAAGATTATTATTGAGTAGTCCCCTTCATAGCCTATATACCATAATAAGTTGTTTACAATTGATTTGGGGAAGGACAATTCACCTTATGCATCATCTAGCCTCAAATGAGAGTTAATGGTGGCTGGAGTGATGAAAATTATTGTCCCTTGCACTATAGCAAGCAATGCCTTCACACCATCCAAAATGACCACTTGGCAGGTCCCCCAAAACTCTAAAAGTTGATTTTCATATAATGGAGGGTTGGTAAGTATAGTGAGGTAGTTTGAATGAGACATGAAGCCATAGACATCTGAGAAACTTGTATCTTCCTCATATGATAACAGAGCAAATTGGTTATGTTTCCATGTAACTGTATTGAAAAATCTACTAGCTTTTAAGGAGCTGGGTTGGCCATTTTTTAGTAGCTTAGAAGTGAAGGAAGAAACGAACAAAGGCGGTTTGCGAGTAAATTTAGGTTTTTAACTTTTGCAGATGAAGGAGAAGTTGGAAGAAGGGGAACCGTTAAAGGGTATGTTTATACGGATTGGATTTAAGACAAAGTTAATGAAAATGATAAACTCTGAAATCTGAATATTGGTCCCACCTCTGAAAAATTGCCCAAAAAGGTAGTTTTATTGTAAGTCTAAAATCTTCCGAATGTAATTTGTCTACGGAAGTTTTGAAAAATCTTTCTAATCCAATTTGACTTCGAAAGATATTGCTTAGCTTGATAAAAATTGATTCAGAAGAAAAATACATAGAGTATTTTTACTTCAAAGATATATTTGTTTTTAGAAAATATTAAACCTTAGAAGATTTATTCATAGGATGAATAAAGTTTTCGAGACTTATTTGCTTACGAAAGAAAATTGTCCTTCAAAACATATAAGTACTTAGAAGCATATTTAAGATTCAGAAGATATACCAGAATTTCTTCCGAAAGTAAGTGTCTTAGAATTAGTTATTTAAGTTTAATAAATAATGTTCTTCGAAAGTCAACTTAATGCCTTCTGAGAGAAAATATAGATTAAATTTTCAAAATTTTAAGGAATGTCATTTTGAAAATTTTCTTCCAAAGTAAAATGGACTTATGTGATGATATAGATAGCTTAAGACACACATATTTGAGCAAAATAATCATGAGTTTAATTTAAGAAAAGCTACTCAAAGTTAATCATCCTAATAGCTCATACAAGATACTTAAATCTCTACTCATCAAAAGCTTTTGTAAACTAATCAACATATTGTTTATTTGTGTTAACTTTGCCCAGTTTTATTATTCGTTATCAAAATTACCTCTAATCAAATAATACCTGATATTGAGTGTTTTGTCTTTGAGTGCTGCATAGGAATCTCTGTATTAGAGATAAAACTATTGTTATCTATATAGATGGAATCCTCTTTGAAGTTGAATACACAGTCCACTATCTGATTCTGAATCCATAGCACTTGAGCACAACAGCTTGTAGCAACAATGTATTCAACTTTAGTAATTGATGTAGACTCCCAAGATTGTTTTTTGCATTGCCATGAGACTATCTTCCCATAAAGGAATTAACATCCCCAGATGTAGACTTTGCAGTCATATTGTAGCCATCATAATCACTATCTATATAAGCATACGGATTGAAGTTAGAATTCTTTGGATACAAAAGATCCATTTTGGGAGCACCATTTAGATATTTAAGAATTCTCTTGACAACAACCAAGTGTGACATCTTGGGGTTAGCTCAATATCTTGCAAAAATACATGTAACAAATATGATATTAGGTCTGTTGGCTGTGAGGTACATAATACACCCAATCATAGCACTATAGAGATGTTCATCAACGCACCCCTCAAGTTCAAGTCCTAGGGAGTGGTTTCTAGCTATGGGTGTCTTTGCAACGTTACACTCAATTAGATGAAATCTGGTAAGTATACATTGTACATACTTTGACTGGTTTATGAATATGTCATTATCAACCTGCTTCACTTGAATTCCAAGAAAGAAATTGAGTTCCCCCATGATACTCATGTTAAATCTATTCGTCATCATATTCTTAAAGTCTTTGTAGAGCTTTAGATTAGTTGACACAAGGATGATGTCATCGACATAAACTTGAACTACCATCAAGTCATTTCCTATTCCTTTAATGAAGAGTGGTCCATCAATAGTACACCTCTTGTTGCGATGTTGAGCAAGCTACTATGATAATGTCTCATACAACTTCCTTGGAGCTTGGTACAACCATAGAGAGCTTTGTCAAGCTTGCAAGTGGTTGTTTCATAAACACTTCCTCATCAATCACCCCATATAAGAAAGCACACTTGACATCAAGTTGATAGACCTTAAAATCCTTGGATGCAGCAAAGGTAATGAATATCCTAACAGCTTCAAGTCTTGCTACAGGAGCAAAAGCATCAGTGTAGCCATCCCCTCTTCTTGTGTGTACCTTTTAATAACTAGTCTTGCCGTTTTCTTGATAGCAAGTTCCCTATCATCTTTCTTATTCCTAAAAACCACATGGTACCTATTATGGTCTTCCTTTATGGAAGAGGACATAGGTTCCAAACCTTTTTCCTTTTGAATTAAGTAGTTCCTCCTGTATTGCTTTAACCCAACTTCTATCCTTTAGGGCCTCATCAATCTTCTTAGGCTCAGTTTAGGACAAGAAACAGAGTGAAGACAAACATTTTTGTCATGGGTTTGTCCACTTGTTCACACCCCTATCTCAATATTTCCAATGATATTTGTGGCGGATGGGCCTTATGGATTCTTAATTGAGAAATCAGAGTAAGTTGGTTGGATAAATCTAATTAGTGAAATTTAGATCTTGTGGTTGAGTATCACCCACCACATCAGCACATTTATCAAAAAAAAACTTGATCCAATGAGTGTGTGACAATATTGATATTGTCTTCTATGGAGTGGTTATCGGCATCAAAAAGTTCTTGATGACTATCACCAGTAGCATCTCCTACTATATTAGAAACTTCATTTCAGGTTTATGCCTCTGTGTTGTAATTTGTAGGAACCTCAGATGTGTCAGCTGAAGAGTTTGTCATTATTGTGCTGATAGGATTTCCAGTTGCAAGGTTTGTTAAAGCTGAAGTAGTTTTCTGATTTCGTCTCCTCAACTTAAATTTTGGATCAGGATCTCTTGTTGATAAACTACTTGAAGCTGTTGAAACATCTTCACAAAATATGTTAAAATAATTGGTAACTAAATTAAGATAAAACAACCAATTAGTGCTAAAACCTTTCTCCCTAGATGTGTGCTTATTGAATGTCACATTGGCTGACTACTCAACTACTTTAGTTCTCATAATGTATAATCTATAAGCCTTAGCCTGGGAAGAGTATCCAATAAATATTCATCATTTGATTTCTTAGAAAATTCGGCTATCTAATCTTCGGTATTTAAAATGGTATAAATACATCCAATAATCTCCGGAAACCAATAAAGGGTCTCCTTTTGTGCCAGAGATCATAAGGAGTCTTACCATGAGTCTTGACTACTAAAAATCTGTTTTGCATATAGTAGGCACTGTTAACTACCTCTGCCCAAAAGGTGATGCGAAGTTTGGAATCAGATAACATGTTTCTTGCAGCTTGAGTAAGTTTCATGTTCTCATCTTAACAACACCATTTTGTTGAAGAGTCTTAGGAGCAGTGTATTATCTTGTAATACCATTCTCATCAGAAAATGCATTAAGGATTTGGTTCTTGCATTCAGCTTCGTGATCATATCTTATTATTTTGACCTTATGATCCATTGATTCTCAATTTTTAGAATGAAGCCCTTCAAGATCTTAGTGGTCTCATCCTTAGTTCTAAGGAAAAAGTGTAGGAGTGTAGTGATAGAGTTCATCTGTGATCAATAGAATTACGAGATCTTTCTTAGACTTATTACACTGGTGGGGTCAAAGAGATTCATATGTAATAAGTGTAGGAGTGTAGTGATAGAGTTCATTTCCTTTGGCTGGTGAGACATGTTATGTTGCTTCCCTTATAGACATGCAACATAGTGGTTATCACTTTTAAATTCTTTCTTTGGCATTCCGGTTACCAATCATTCTTAACTAATTTATTTTTGTTCTTATGTTTACATGGCACATTCTTTTATGCTAGAAGAAAAACTCATCATTGTTGGCTTTAGATAGAAAGCAAAAAACATAAAAGGTGAGGTTTCCTACAAAATCCATCTTGTACATGTTCCTTTTCCTGGGTACTCAACAGGAAATGCTCCTAAGTAATAACCACCTCAGGCTTGAGAACAAGCACTCATGTTCAGTAAAGTATGTCTCTGGTCACAAAATTAGGATACGCTTAGGAGATTGTATCTAAGCTCCTTAACATAGTTTACCTTCTCAATGTTGAGCTTACCATTTATGACTCTACCCTTTCTAGTGATGTATCCACCTTATTTATCCTTCAAAAGCAATTGGTCCTCTGAAAAATTTCTCAATTTTCTGAAGTAAAGATCCATTGCTTGTCATGTGCTTGGAACATCTACTATCAATTATCCATACATTTCCTTTGCTCTTTAGTTATTCCTGCATAGAAATAGACGGTTAGTTATATTTTGAAAACCAAGCCTTGTTGGTCATGGGCTTGTTAAATTGAACAAAAGATAATGCAATAATAATTGATCCTATATTAAAGCATTAAGGATCATTTGTTGTTGTTGATGAAGAACTTTTAGTCACATGGCCTTCATTCATCTGCCACATAATGTTTGGAAGACTAGACTTAGCCTTTAGTAATTTGGAATTTTTTATACTTTGGAATTTTGAAGACTGGACCTTCAAAAGTTTTTACATCCACTATAGCAGACTTTAGTACTTCGAAAGCATTCCTTTCTTTCGAGACCAAATGTTCCTCTGATGGTAACTTTTTACTAATCTTCTTCTTCTTCACTACACAACTTCTAAAAAGAAGAGATTTTCCTTTCGAAACTATCTTCTTCTTAAAAGTTTTCTACTTGGTCATGTGGATAGTGCTTTTAGGGTTGTAGATGCAATCCATAGCAAAGTGAGAAGTACTACCACACATGATTCAATTAGTTTGCATATTTCTGAGAGTTCTCTTCTGCGTAGGAGGTTGAGGTTGATCTCTTTCCATTTCCATCTTCATCTTCACGGATGATCCGAAATTCTTCTTAGGATGAGGTTTTCTCTTGAAACTGTATGGTTTAGCTTGTGAAACAGTGGTGCACATATGATTAGCCTTCTTCTCTTTACCAGGATGAGTTAGACATTAAACAGGATTCCTAGTACTAGGGTCCATAGTTAAGTCTTCAATCTTTACCACCTCAAATCCTACAAAGATAAAGATTTGTTTTTTGCTTGGAGTTAAAGGTAGCCTTGATCTCTTGGGCTTTTTTCACTTTCTCTTGGCTACCCTAATCAGGTTCTGCCTTGCAGACTTGGTCATCCTTGGTTCTTTCTTCTATTCAGGAGAATAGTGACCATTCTTAGGATGATCTTCTTCACTCACTTCAGATCCATCCTTCGCTCTCTTCTCTTTATATTCATCTTCTTTTTGGATGGGGTATATGAGGGGCAGCTAACCTTGATAAGTTACATACCTTAGAGGAATTATAGGTAACAATCTGTGTGGTGGAGTTATCTCACTTGAACCTAATTTTTGCTTGTTCGGATAAAAATATCTATGATGGAAGGATGAAGATATAATGTTGTTGAAGGTTTCCTCTTCAAGAACATATTTTTCTACCTTAGCTTGGCTGATCACAATCTCAGCATGGCATTTAGTTAACTTGGTAATGAGATCCTTTATTTGAGTATTGTAATATGTGTGCTCATGCTTAAGAGTCTAAATAGTTTTCTTTAGATCTTATATTTCAAGTTTACAATCATTTCAACTCTTTTAAATTCAACTTTTCAAATATTTAATGACTTAAGGTCAAATCAATTCCAAGTATATGACCAGTACATATTTACTTTAATAATGCATTCAAGAGTACAAAGTTTTTCTAATACCTTGGTTTCTTCATGATTATCCATTAGTGCTTGGTTAGGAGACATATCTTCTACCTAGAAGCTCTAGTCAAAGTGTGCTTCTTCATAGCAACAATAACATTTGTTTTGGTTGGCTTACATTCTTATGTTTGGGAGCACCCTTAGTGTAGTTTGACCTAACCAAAAACAAATTAATTTTGTGATCTTAGCTCACCTAAGTAGATATGGAAGTAAGGTCGTCTCCACAAGGAATATGTGAAAGATGAAAAACTTAATTTATGGTTTGAAAACTAATTAAGAAGGAATCAAAAGGAAAACTAATTTGAAAAGTAAAACGTATTTGAAATTAGAGTGATTGCAAAACAGTATTTGGAAAGGTAATCCTCTCTAGGTTTAGGTTTGCAGCGAAGAATTTGTCCTAAAAGTTTGTCTATGATCATATAGACATAATCGTTATTCGTTCAGTTATGCCTAATGAGATTGAATGAGACTGTTGTAAATGAACTACTCAGATCATACCCAACTTATGCTAACTAACCCAATCCTAACCCTCATGAAGTTTCTCGATGTAAAAAAAATCTAAAACATTCACAAAAACTTGAACATAGGTTTCAATCAACACAAATCTTTTGGAAGTTCTAATTAAAAACTAAAGTTACTTGGCTTAAGATTCCTAGTTCAACAATAACCCAATTGAAAACAAAAGAACAAGTCAAACATAACCAAACGCTGCCACCAGAGAAGATCACGGATGGTTTAGCCGGACATGGAAACGAAAATCAACACGAAAATGAAAAACAAACATTGTTCGAAACATTAAATAATCAAACTGATGATAAAAATAAGTTCATGTGCCTTCAAATCGCTTATGGAAGCTTTGGGATTGCTTGGAATCGTTCTTCATACTTGGGGATGGCTAGGTATGAAGTAGTTCCCCCAAACCTAAATTTCCTATATTTTTATAAATTTTGAGCATGTCTTGCAACATAGGTCATCATTCCACCATAAGTTACGCTTGGAGCATTCTGAAATTTTTAACTTTGTTGAACCGTAGGTCATCATTCCACCATAAGTCATGGTGGACAACTTTATCCGATTCTTATTTTCTTCATAATTTCTTCGTTCGGACTTCGTCTTCATCCTTGTTTGCAGCCACAATCTCGTAATTAAATTCTCTATCACCTCATCTATCATGATCTTCGTTAATCATCTGTGAGCATTCTCCAAGCCACATTAAATCATTGCATTTTACCTATAAAACACCAAATCATCATAGTTAACTTATTCCATATAATTTCTTTTACTCAAACACATTAAATACATTAAAGTTAACAAGTTAACCATAACAATGTCTTCTTGTAGAGACATGTGTACCTAGTTTATGAGCTTAATGTAAAATGTCTTTCATGTCTTACATATATGTAATTGAATGGGTATGAATGAAATACCATGTGTGGTTGATGCATATAATGTTTAATATTTCATTGTTTATTGTGTGATAACGCATATTGAACTAACTATATAGGTTTGTGGTTGTTTACATAATTCTTTGTCAATAATGATTGAGAAACATGTCCAAACTTAATTGTGTGAAGTTCTCATGCGAATGGACCATGCTAATGGACCATATGCATGAATACTTCATGCTAATGAACTATTCACACGACTGAACCAGGAGACTGGATCCGTCGCACAATTGAGACATAAGATTGACTCAGTCGCACGACTGGACCTTCAGTCGTGCAGATGGATCAATCGCATCCTTCAGTCGCACCACTGAACCATGCTAATGGTTTAGTCGCTGCTAATGGTTCAGTCGCACGAATGGAAAACCCTAACCTATAAATACCACCTAATCATGGAAAACTTAACAATCTGAATACCTATGCACATAATCGTACCGTAGCCGTCCAGAGACTCAAGAAGACCTGTTCCAAGTTCATAGATCACAGTTGATCGTGTTCTAACCTAATTGGATCGCCAATCAAATAGGATTCTGCACTATTTGAGTTGGTATACGCGCAAAATCAGTTAGTACTCCGTACGTAAACGGTCCTAACAACTGGTATCAGAGCCTTGGCTCGTGATTTTGCATGTGATTCAATCGTTTTCGGTGTATATCTCACGTTTTTGCAATCAAAAACACCATCTTTTTGGTACAACAGTGTTTTTCAGTGTCTCCAGGTCTAAAAGTTCACGTTTTCCGGCTTACGGCAGATTAGGGTTTGTGAAAAATCGTATTTTTGTGACAAAGTGCCAAAATCTTCGAATATTCAAATCCAGCAACCTCAGTCGCACGATTGGCTCAATCTCACGACTGAACTCAATCGCACCTCCCATACGCACGATTGAACTCAGTCGCCCATCCATTCGTACGACTAAACACCCCATTCGCATTGTTCAACCGCACCTGCTCAATCGCACAATTGACTCACCCACATTGATTCAATCGCACGATTGTCTCATCCGCATTAGTCCATCCGCACGATTGACCCAATCGCATCTCTCCATTGGAACCAGTTAAATAGTTTTGTTCTAACTCTTGAAGTATATTGAAATGGAAGAACAGTACTTGGCGTTTACTTCACGTAGGGACTCACGTATCCAGAACCTGTTGCTTCTGGAAAATGAGATTGGAAATCACAATAAGCCTTCTAAGCTAATCACGTTAGATGATTACCCACAATGGAAGCAAAGGTTCGAAATTTATCTAATGGTGTTGATCCCAATCTGTGGGAATCAATCTAGACTAGTTATAGTATGTCGGTTGGTGCTAATGGCATCAAACTTACTCTAGGCGGCCTGACTGGTAGCCAGAAGGTGAAGTACAATGCTGAGAAAAAGGTCTATGCTCCATTGACTCAGTCGATACCTAAGGATATATTCCACCAATTTTCTGAGAATAAGCAGGCGAAGAAATTATGGGAAGCTCTGGAAAAATGATACGACAGGAATGCATCGTTAAAAGCCCTAAAGGCAAAGCTTTGAAGAAGGAGTTTGATAACTTTTCATCGATGGGCAAGGAGAGCTTGGATGATGTGATCGACTGATTCTACCATTTAATGAGTGAGTTGCACACTCATGGGGTTACAATGTCAATGGAAGATAAGGTCTTAAGCTTTGCTGATGGACTGTGAGAGAAGTGGGACTCATTTGTATCAAATTTGAGATAGAACAATTTACTGGCCAAATTAGACATAAACGACTTCATCCTGAAACTAAGGGAGTAGGAACTGAGGATGAAGTACAGGTCTCAAAAAGGATCTTATGATCAAAACCTGTCTCTGTATAATTCAACTTCCAACTCAAAAAGCTCAGGAGCATCACTTCAAACTGCTTGTGTCAAGTTCAGCAGCTCCTCCGCAAGCCTCTACTTTAGGATCTGAAACGTCTGGGTCATCTAGCACCCAATACATAGTACCTGAATCAAATGCGATGAAGTTGAAGACCGAGAATCTCGGGAATATCACTGTGGAGGTTGCAAAGGAGCATATGGACATCTTAGCTGCACTTGTTCATTCTTATGATGGACTAGTTGCAGGAAAGATCAGAAATTGTCATATGGCTGATGAGGATTACAAGTAGGTGAGCGAGAATGAATTGGAAAGAATGGATTATATGTGGGCATTGTCTAGTGTTATCCGTAGATCAAAGAAGTTTGTGAAAAAGACTAGACAGAACTTGATAGCCACTAAGGATACTACTTTTGGTTTCAATAAAACCAAAGTTACCTGTTTCAACTGTGGAGAAAAGGGGCACTTCAAACATGAATGTGTGAAGCCCAAGAAGACAGGTAATGGTAATCCTTTCTCATCATTCAACCATGAAGACAAACCCACAAGTGAAGCTGCATCATCAAGCAAATATCCTAAAGCTCTGACTGCACAAGATGACGAAGGTCAAGATTGACCTTTCGTTTTGGATGATGACACTGCAAGTGAAGGTGATATAGCAGTTGAGCTAGTAATGTCAGATCATGAAGAAGCTGCTAATGTGGTCAGTCACCTGAATGAAGAGGATCTCAAAACTACATGTTCAAAATCACCAGCACCTGAACAGTCAAACTCTGCAATGATGGCTGATTCAACCGAACCGTCCCAGGTAAGTACCACAGGCCAACTTTTTGATAATCATGCTTGTACTAAATGTAATAAATTTAGAGACAACATAGATTCAAATTTTGCTAGGTTATTAGATCACAATGATAACTTAGTAAATGACTTGCAACTGTGCATAGAGGCTAACCGAATTTTAAAACAAAATGAGCACAGTTACAAAGAGAAAATAGAGCTTTTCAATAAACAACTAAGGGAAACCAAGGTTGTTACTTTTAACCAAGAAACTGACATAAAGTTCTATTTAAACTCCCTAGAAGATACTATGAAAGAAAAAGCAGTTTTGGAAGTCGAAGTAAACTCATTAAAACAAAAACTACACAGTTGGACAAGTTCTTTATATAGTACAATACTTATTGAGAGAACGAAACAATAGGGAGGGGTTGGGATACAAAGTGGTTCCACCACCACATGAGATAGTGTTAAATGCTTTTGGTACATATATGTCCCTAGATCATGTTATGAATGTAATAGATCTTGTTTGTCTAATTCTGATGTAATGGTTCGAACGATTAATGAAATGATATTGATTGTCTGGTATTTATAACATTTACTATTTCATTAATGAGTCGATGTTGAATTGGTTAATTAGGTTTGTGACTGTTTGAAGTGTCATGCATAATGTTATAATGTTACATACACTCAAACTTGGTGAAGTGAAGTTCTCATGCGTCCAACTGGACCATGAGCAACAGTGATCACGCGTCCGAATGGCCATGCGACTAAGTGTCCATGCGCCTAAATAGTCCATACGCATGAATAACTTCGTACAAATGACTTAGTCGCACGACTAAACACTCAGTATGCGGATGAATCAACCGTATGGTTCAATCGTACGACTGAATCATACTAATGGTTCAGTCGCACACGAATGAACAATACTAACCTATAAATACAACCAATTCATGGAAAAAACGAGAGAATTGATTCTATTTTCGATTCCAGACGTACCCTAGCCGTCCAGAAACCTCCAAGTTGATACTCCAAGTTCATAGAACGCTGTAGATCGATTCTTAATCGATTCTAAACGTTTGATTCAATACTTTATTGATTCTACGTGCGTTCTCACTGATTGGATCGCCAATCAAATAGGATTCCGCACTATTTGATTTGGTTTACACGTTAATCATTAGGTATTTTGTTCAAATACCAGGTCCTGACAAGTGGTATCAGAGCTTTGGCTCTTGATTACGTGTGATTCAATCAAGATGGATAAAAGGTTTGTGTTTTTACACTAAAAACGGAATCTTTTGTGTCAAAAGGTGTCTTGGACGTTCCCTGCTCATCATGTTTTGGTTTCTACGTCCTTAGGCGATTAGGGTTTACGAAATTTCAAATTTTTACGGCTAACACACGTTTAACCTAGAAATTCTGGCAAAACAGTAGCTTCAGTCGCACGAGTGGGCCATTCGCACGACTGGACTCATTCGCATACACCAGACGCACGATTGGACTGAGTCACATCTCCATTAGTACGACTGAACCATCCGTTCGCAGTGTTCATACGCCTCAGCTTCATTCGCTCGACTGAACCAATCGCTCAGTTCAGCCGCACATTGAACCAATCGCATAGTTCATAGCACGGATAGCCCATTCGCTTTACCTAGTTGCAACCGTTTGACATTGGTTAGCATTCTTAAAGTTAATCGAGATGGAAGATCAGATGTCAGCGTTTACTGCCGTAAGGACTCAAGGATCCAGAACCTACTATTACTTGAGAGTGAGGTGGGGAATCACAATAAACCACCAAAACTTTTAACGTTAGATGAGTTTCCCCATGGAAACAACGTTTCGAGATCTACCTCAATGGAGTGGATCCAAATTTGTGGGAAGCTATCGAGATTGGGTATAGTATGCCGGTGGGAGCAGATGGGGTAAAGCTTACTTTGGGAGGAATGACTGATGCTCAGAAAGTCAAGTATAATGCAAAGAAGAGAGTTTATGCATTGATTACTCAGTCTATTCCTAAAGATATTTTCCACCAGTACTCGGAGAATAAACAGGCCATGAAATTGTGGGATGAGCTAGAAAAGAGATACGACGGGAATGCTTCGCTGAAGGCAATTAAAGCTAAGGAATTAAAGAAAGAATTTGACAACTTCTCATCGATGGGGAATGAGAGTTTGGACAATGTGATTGATAGATTCTACCATCTGATGAGTGAAATGCATACACATGGTGTTACTACTACCATGGAAGAAAAGGTGTCAAATTTTGCAGATGGTTTGCCGGAAAAGTGGGCTTCATTTGTGTCAAATCTGAGACAGAATGAGATGCTGGCAAAGTTGGATATCAATGACTTCATTCTAAAGCTGCGAGAAGAAGCACTTAGGATGAAGTACAGAGCTCAGAAGTCATCGTACACTCAGAATCCAGCTTTGTACAATGCCACGCCACAAGTCAAGACGTCTGGAGCACCTCTTCAGACTGCATTTGTGTCTAGCTCATCGGGTCCTTCACAAGCTTCTCCTTCAGGTTCAGAAACTTCAGGGTCCTCTATACCCAGTACATTGGAACTGAAGCAAATGCTACTAGACTAAAGACTGAGAATCTCGGTAATGTGTCTGTGGAAGTAGCTCGAGAGCACATGGATCTTTTGGCAGCAGTGGTTCAGTCTTATGATGGACTGTTTGCTGGGAAGATTGGAAACTATCATCTGGCAGATGAGGACTACGAGCAGGTGGATGAATTGGAGCTAGAAAGAATGGATATTATGTGGGCCTTAGCTAGTGTTGTCCGACGGCGAAGAAGTTTGTGAAAAACTGGACAAAACTTGGTTGCTACTAAGGATACCACATTGGCTTTGACAAAAGTAAAGTGACCTGTTTTAACTATGGGGAAAAGGGGCACTTCAAGAGAGAATGTGTGAAGCCAAAGAAGACTGGGAACGGGAACCCATTCTCATCCTTCACTCGTCAAGACAAGCAAGCCAGCAGCTCTACTTCATCAAGCAAGGATCCAAAAGCCTGACTGCTCATGATGATGAAGGACAGACTGGAGCTTTCGGTTTGTCTGTCCAGGGGAATCAAATATTGCAAGTGTAGAAGATTTGGATGATGATTCCACGAGTGAGGGAGATATTGTAGTTGAGATAGCAATGTCAAATATTGAAGAGACACAGCAAAGAAAGAATCACCAGAAGCAAAGACATCTGATGCTACGATGATGGCTAACTCTACTGAATCTCCTTAGGTAAGTACAACTGACAAATTGTTTAAAAAACATGCTTGTTCTGATTGTGATACTTTTAGAGATAGCATAGATGAGAAATTTGCTAGGTTATTAGATCTAATGATAACTTAGTGAAAGAATTGCAACTATGCACTGAGGCTAATAGAGTTTTAAAACAAAATGAGCATAGTTACAAAGAAAAGATAGACCTTTTGACTAGACAGCTTAAGAAACTGAAGTAGTTGCATTTATCCAAGCTAATGATATTAGGTACTATCTTAACACCCTAGAAGACACTAAGAAACAAAAGGCAGTTTTAGAAGTAGAAGTAAACTCATTAAAGCAAAAACTGCACAGTTGGGCAAGTTCATCACATATTTTCCAGCACTTAGTAAGAGAAGAAACAACGGGGGGGGGGGGGGGGTTGGGTTATAAGTGGTTCCACCACCACCTGAGACCTTGATGAACACGAACAGTAGACCAATAATAACAACCCCATCAGGATCATGTGGTATCTACCCCTCTTGTTAGTGATCCAGATACCTCATGTTCATCAATTGAATCTGGAAGAAAACAGAAGGAGCCACTTCAAAGGCAAGAGTAAAATGCCTTGCGTTAATCTGGAAAAAGAATTTGAAAAGGTTAATATAAAGTCCGGGTCAAACAATGTCAAATCTGAATCTAAAAGAACGGCTAATGCTAATCTTTCACAAGCTTCATGTCAAAAACCAGTTAACCAAAAGGAAAAAGATGTTACAAATGTTAAGACAATTAATTTTGTTCAACAGAAGAAAACATCAAAAGACACAGAGTTAAAACCCAAACTAGTGATGTTACTAGGGGGTCACACACATCTCCATAAAGAAAGTTTAATCATAAAGTTGATAGCAGGTCGTGCTACAACTGTGGAGAGTTAGACATATTGCTTCCTTTTGTCCTATTATCAGACACCTAGGAAGAAGATTGAATTTCAGAATTCAAAACCTAGGTCTTATAAGAGGAGTTCTTTAACTCCACCTAGAAGAACTAGCGAACCTAATGTTCAATCTGTTAGCCAGTCGAATGTTTATCACAAACAGGCATTGCACAAATCTGGATTATGGAAAGAAAAGTCATCCTCTGTGTCTGGTAATGATGACAAGAAGGAACCTGAGCTACGCTCACTCTCTAAGGGTCAATGGGGAATTCATGATGTGTGATGCCTCTTGGAAACCAAGCCAGTAAAGGCTTGGGTTCCTAACCTAAACTAACGGTTTTACTTGGTATGTGCAAGGTGTTCACTACAGTGCTGAAACCAACACGTGGATTCTAGAAAACGGAGCATCCAGGCACATGACAGGAAACAGGGCTCTTATATCAAACGTAAAGCAAATAAAAGGAGGGCATGTTTCATTTGCGGGAAACAAGGGAGGCTATATCACAGCTCAGGGAGAAATTGGAATCAGAAAGTTAAGTTTGATGGGGTGAACTACGTCTAGCAACTTCAAAACAACTTACTTTCTGTTTCCCGAATCTGTGATAAAGGTTTTAAAGTCATATTCGACAACAAGAAGTGTTACGTCCTAAAGAAAGATACGTGATTCCGGAGGACCAAGTGCTAATGACAGCTTCAAGATATAAAGACCTTTATGTTTTGGATCTCTCAACAGCTTCTACAACGGATCATGAAGTTCAGTGCTTTCTATCAAAAGCCACTGAGAAGGACCCATCTCCTGGCATAGGAGAATGGGTCATATCAATCAACGGAAGATGAATCACTTGATCCAGAAGGATCTTGTGAGAGGAGTTAATGTCAAGAATTTCCAACTTCCTGATTTTTGCGTAGCTTGCAAGAAAGGCAAACAGACGAAGAAGTCTCATAAGGAAAAGAAAGTTCATTCAATAGAACTTCCTCTTGACCTTCTTCACTGGATCTGTTTGGCCCAGTCAGTACAAAGAGCATTGTAGGCGACTTGTACTATTTTGTTGTACTGATGACTACTCAAGATTCTCTTGGATAATGTTCTAAAGTCCAATCAGAAACATTTAAGTCATTCAAGGAGTTAGTGACCACACTGGAATCTCTCTACAAGCTAAAGGTGAGACAGTACGCTCAGACAAGGAACTGAATTCAAGAATCAGTGGATGGCGGATTACTGCAAGGAAAAGGGAATTGTGCATCAATTCACTTCTGCATACATGCCTCAGATGAGTGGTGTTGCTGAGAGAAAGAACAGAAGCTTGATAGAAACAGCACGGACAATGTTGGTAGACTCAAAACTGCCTATCCAATTTGGAATGAGGCAGTGGCTAATGCGTGTTATACACTGAATCAAGTCTGATAGTCAAGCGCCATGGAAAGACATGTTACGAGATACTACAAAAACGTAAACCGAATCTAGAGTATCTCGAACCATTAGGCGCGCCGTGTACACTCCTGAAGAAGACTCAAGAAGGTAAATTCAGCGAGAAGGCTGATGAAGGAATCTCCCTAGGATACAACATACCGAACAAGAGAGTTTACAACAACTCAACAGGTCTAGTAGAAGTGTGGTGTAATGTTGATGTTCAAGATAACCACACCACCTCTACTGGCAAAGGACCTGCTACTTTTCGACTATGATGGATTCTATATGTCCTTCAACATCCCTATCTCTCCTTCCTGATGAGAGTTGGCTACTCGGATGATGGATGATATCTTGAATACACCAACTCTTGATTCAACATCATCAACTTCACAGGGAGAATCATCTACTTAGTTAGGGGAATTAGTCAACGACAGTGACTCCTCCTCTGAGATGAGGCTGAAAAAGATGACTAGAATAGTCAGAGCAACAGGTTTCAGTTTCTGAAAGTCCACAAGCATCTAATGGTGATGCACCTTCGATTCGGAAACTCAAACTCCTTCTACCTCAGATGCAGAACCAAATGTTCATAATTTGGCTCTGAGGTAGTTGTTCTACTACTCCAGGATCACGTCTAAACATCTATCATCCCTTGGACAATGTCATTGGGGATGTCAGATCAGGAGTACAACCCGAAATCAGCTGTACTCACTGATTATGCCTCTATTATGGAAAAGGGTTACATTCATGATGGTGCTTATCGGTGTTTTGTCTCGCAGTTTGAGCAAAGTACGTAAGTGATGCATTAAACGATGAGGCAGGGTGAGTGCCATGCAAGAAGAACTTCTTCAATTCAAGAAGTTAGGAGTATGGACTCTGGTAGATAGACCTAAAAGTGCTAAAGTCATTGGCACCAAATGGGTCTTGAAATGCAAGAAGGATGACCAAGGGGTCATTATCAGGAACAGGCTCGAATGGTTGTTCAGGGATTCGCCAAGTCGAGGGGATTGACTATAATGAAGTGTTTGCACCAGTGGCAAGGATGGAAGCCATCCGTATCTTCCTTGCCTATGCATCGTATATGAAATTAAAGTCTATCAATTAGATGTGAAGAGTGCATTCCTTCATGGGGAAATTCGAGAGACAGTGTACGTCAGTCACCTGAGGGATTTGAAGATCCTTATCATCGGACACGAGTTTACAAACTCGACACCGCCTTATACGGGCTTTATTAAGCTCCTAGGGCCTGGTATGAGTAACTCTCATCGGGACAGAGTTTACAAACTCGACAAGGCCTTATTCTTGGTTCAAAGAACGAAGAATTATACAAAGAGTTTGAAGCAGTTATGAAGAAAGAGTTTGAAATGAGTGCTATGGGGGAGATGAAATTCTTTCTTGGGTTATAGCTGGATCAGACACCAAATGGGATCTTTCTACATCAGACCAAGTATGTGGGAGACATTCTCAGTCGGTTTGACATGGAGCATGCTTCTGTAGCTGGGACTCCACTTGCTACAATCATGATATAGCACCTGATGAAAATGGAGATCTGGTAGATGCCACAATGTACCGAGGAATGATTGGATCCCTCATGTATCTCACTGCCTCAGACCTGATATCATGTATGCTACATTTTATGTTCTAGATATCAGGCTAAGCCTAAGGTTACCCATCAATCGGGGTCAAAAGGATATTTCATTATCTGAAGGGTACCCACACTTGGGTTGTGGTATCCTCATGATGATGACTTTGAGCTCACGGCGTATAGTGACTCGATTACGGGGGCTACAAGATGAACTACAAGTCTACATCAGCAGGGTGTCAATTCTTTGGGAGGAGATTAGTTACCTGGCAGTGTAAGAAGCAGACCTCGGTTGCATTGTCAACCTGTGAAGCCGAATACGTTGCTGCTCAAGTTGCTGTTCACAAATCATTTGGATTCAACAGCAATGCGGGATTACAGTTTAAAGTTTTCTTCTACTCCTATCTTTGTTGATAACTCCAGCTGCAATGGCAGTAACTAAAAATCTGGTACAACATCCAAAGACCAAACACATCGGTATTAAATACCGTTTCATAAGAGACTATTTTGAAAAGAACTTAATAGATGTGGTAAAAATTAATACTGATTTTCAACGTGCTGACCTCTATACAAAAGCCTTTGATAACCACATTTTCTATATTTGTTAGAGTCAACGACGTTAAAAAGAAAAGTGATGTTATTCCTGATGAGATCATGTGTAGTCCGATGCATTGTAGTTACATTTTTTTTCATTTTTCCTTATTGATTTTATTCTGTTTAAATTAAATTCATGTTATTTAGCTGTCTGTTAAAATACTAAATAATTCAATCGGTGTGATTTTAGAATTTTAGGGGAGAGTAGTCAGCTAGTAACATTATTAAAAAAAACGAGGGAGAAGGGGTAGACAGCTGATATAGGTAGATCCATATCTGTGATACTGATTCAAACCTTTTGGACAATGATAGTACACAGGAACAAATCAAAAGGGACTTTAAAATTTAATTTAGAAAAGATGCAAAATTCAAAGTATAAGTTTGTGTAGTCTAAGCCATATAAAAGGGAAGATGATAGAAAACTGGTAACTACTAAGGTAACACAAAGAAAGTAGACCTAGAGGTTGCTAGACCACAAATGATATGTCGGTAGATTCAACACAATGGATGAGTAGACCTGACTGGTGATTTTAAGATCAAACTTAGTTGTTTAACTGACTCTAGGCTGCCATCTTATCACTGTTAACACAATCAACAATATTCCGATAAGGGGTAATGAGCATGTAAACGCCACAAATGTGTGTGGATGACCAAAATTAGAGCAAAGCACAAAAATGAAAGACAAATGCAATCAAGCTAATGACATGTGTTGTTGGTGCATTCTGTACAAAAGAAAATTTAGCTGCTTTAACCAAGAGATAGGTTGTGTGCCTCTCTGCTGTGCGATGGCACTGACCTGAGGATAAGCATAACCTAGATATTCTAGACTTCATTGTTGTTTGCCGCCTCTCTGTTGTGCGATGGCACTGACCTAAGGATTGGCTTCTCTGTGAAAGCTCTAAGAATAGTCTCTTCTTGGAAAAATACCCGTAGACCGCTCAAAAGCTCCCGAGGAATGTTGATTACCATATAAGTGTGGGATCCACAAATGTTAGTTGAAATATATTAACCAAAACTATCACCAGTTTGTGTCTAAAGTCTGTGTATGAATTTAAGAGGACAATATATTGACAATCATTGTGGCTGCAATTCTTGAAAGTTCAAATCAATGTGGGATCTAATAGTACCAGTGTGATTTCCTAAAATTGCTACAGACTCTGGATGAAAACCAAGAAGTGAGCATCAAAAGGTTTCGATAACTAGTCCCAAATGATTTGACTTGCCTGTATGATTCCAAAATTGAATTGGTCCAGGTGTGGTCAAACTTAATTGAAGCTGCCTATTCTGGAACCAAATCCTGTAGATGTCTATCTTAGGATTTATCTCTCACAAAAAGTCAACACAAGTGTTTATTGTTGTATTTAGTTTATGTTTCTAGTTAGTTAGTCATTTTAGTTTGTTTGTTCGTTAGACTATATCATGAAAATCAGTATGGGATTCACTCACCTAAAAGGATCATGTCTGAGATGACCAAATGATTATAATGTTTATACTATAGTTTGAAAAGGGTTTAAATGTAAAATGGTAAGAATGCAGAAAATTTCATAAGTATGACCCATTCGCACGAATGGACCTTTAGTATGGACTTATCATACGAATGGGAGCCATTCGTACGAATGGACCATAAGTATGGACCACTCAACCGAATGGCCCATACGATTGACCCAGTCGGATGTTTAGTAGTGAACGAATGGGTAAGTCGCATGACTGAACTCCAGTCGGACGACTGAATGAGACGACTGAATGGGGCGACTGAATCAATCGCACGACTGAGGCACGTGCGCTCGAATGAAAGTGCGTATGAGCCTAGTCGTACGATTGAATTTAGGGTTAATATATAGAGAGTGAGTCGGTCACAGAGACTCACCACTCTCAACTTTACCCTAAATCGCACGACTAACGTTACGCTGCCCAAATTTCGTTTGATCACTATAAACCCTCGATACTCACATACTGACCATTTGCATTGACTCTACAGGTATTTACGGTGCAGAACATTATCAAATCATTCAATTTGACTTAAATCTGGACAATCGGATTCGTTAGAAAAACGTGTCTTTGTGTGGCAAAATAACCTAACTAAACGACGTAAACAAATGAAATTAAAGGTATTTGGGGTTAAACGAATGAATTACGAGTCTAAGGAACCAGAAGACGAAGCTTAAAACTTAAAATTGGTGAAAAATTGAATTTCAATTGAGCGGACAGAAAGACATGTGAATGGATAGGTTGATGAGCTTCAGTCGCACGACTGAAGAGTGCGAATAGCGTAACCGCACGACTGAACTATGCGTATGAGTTCAAACGCACGACTGGTGTACCGCATGAGGCTACATACGCATGAGTCCAGTCACACACTCAGTAGTACGTATGGAGTCATTCGCATGACTGAATCCCAGTCGCACAGCCTCATTCGCATGACAGAAAATGAATTGTGTTCAAGTCCAAGTGTTTCATGACATTCTTAACCAATGGGTACTAATGTTTACTTTCCTTGTGTAACAGATGGCCAGCCGTTGGACTATGAGTACGAAGCACAATATTTGTGCTCATCTAGATCTCACATCTAGAAATGCTTCAGACTTCTCGGGCATTATAACCTTCCTCAGAGATCGAGGATTGCACACGCTATATCTGCTCCATGTACACCTTATCGGTCTTCAGCAGGCCTTCTGGAAGGTGCGGTTGTTGATCGATCCTCTGAGCCTCACTGTATCAGAGGTACTATCATTGGAGAGGCTATAGCTATCACAGAGGAGGATCTAAGGACCGTGTTACAGTTGGGGGATGATGCTGACTGTCCCACTAAATTACACCCCCTTACTATCAGAGGATGTTTTCTTCGAGGCAAGTACGCTGTGGACATCAATGCTGGGTTGCCCAACAAGAGCAACCTCTGTCCCTAGCTCAAGTACCTTGCTCACGTATTGTTGAAATGCATAGCATCCAGAAAGGGAGGCTTTGATGAGTTGTGTGACCAAATCCAGAACGCTTTTGTTGCGTTGGTGCTGAACCTCCGTTCAGCTTCTCCAAGATGATCTTCACCTACTTGGTGGAGAACATTGAGGGGAAAGGGAAGGAGGGCTTCTACATGTACCCCCGATTTATGCAAATGATCATAGACTAGAAGCTCCCCTCCCTGCCAAAGGAGAAGGATGATGTTGTAGTGCTTGAGGTGATGGATGATACCACCTTGGCCGGATGAAGGTATACAGGGGAAAGCAGGTGAAACCCCCTGTCAGGAGATTGTTTGGGCATCTGGCCCATGAAAACTATGTGGTGCCAGCTAGGAGGAAGTGGCGCCACGACGACAGTAATTCTGATGTTGAGCAGATTGCTCTACCTGCCGATGACTCTGATGATGATGGTGGGGATGTTGGAGATGACATGCCCATTCCACCGAGGGGCGCAACTACATACGTTATACCTCCAGTATCTGCCCCCATGGGAGACATAGTTGAGTCAGCCGGGTTCCACCAGGACTTTATACCTGGTGAGGAGGAAGAAGAGTCAGACGAGGAGCCATTGACTAGGATTGTGGGAAGCAAGGTTGTTCCCACAGAGTATGGACTCCGGGCGGTTGGTGAATGCCCCAGGGATTCGGGAGACACGACTGCAGATCCCAGCTATGCTCCTGAGTCTACTAGCCGTGTTCTAGGGGGAGCATCCACCTCGACTGGATCGAGGAAGAAACGGATGGCTCAGCCCCACGGCCAGAAGAAGAAGAGGAGAAGACTGACCTTCCTCTCCACCACAGCCATTACATCTACCATCACCACTACCTCTTCTACAGCCACACCATCCACCACCACAGCCACCACTACAACCACCACCACACCTCGCACCACTGAACATATGCCAACCACCACCATATCATTCACTCTTACATCACCTCCACTATCTCACAGACCCAACCCCATTTTCACCACATCCACCACCACCACTACTAGCCACCAAGCAGGACCCTCATCTCATCCCACACATATATATGGATCTCATATACCTCAATTTGGGGTAGAGGACCAGCTTTCAGCGCTAAACCGTATGGTGATGCGACTGTTAGTGTTGATGAAGAGAAGACTGCGCAGATCTGACAGCTTGCAGATCTCACAGCTGTGCAGTCACACCAGATCTGAGAGAAGGCTCGGCTGATCAAGGAGCAGGCCCAATAAATGGCTGCTCAGAGCCACGAGATTGCCCAACTCCAAGAGCATAGAGTCACTTCTGCTAAGAAGATTGAGGAGTTGGAGAATGCTAAGAAGACCATCATACTCAAACTTAAGAGATCTAAAGATGAGCCTCTGAAGATTAAAGAGGGAGATGGTGATGATGGTGATGATGATGATGAAGATGATGATGATGAGACTGAGGATGATAAGGGGATTGAGGACGAGAGGACAGAGGAGAGGAATGAGGATGATGATGAAGAAGGAGGCGATGCAGCTGCATCTACCTCTGCTCAATGTCAAGAAAGGAGGTCTAAGAAGAATCAAGACCAACAAGCTTCCTCCTCTGCTCCACCGAGTGATGACCCAGTTATCCAAGACAAAAGTAATAATTAGATGTCTATGTATTTGATTACTTTTGTATTTGAATCATGTATTTAAACTTATGTATTTAATGGTTATGTTAAGATTAATGCTTTTCTGTTTTGATTATCAGCTAATGGTTGATGTACTACATGTTTATATCAAACAGATCCAAACTATCAGAGGGATGAGTTCGATGTTGCTCCCCTTCAGCAGATCAAGACTCAGCTAACTATGATTCTTGATCTGCAAGGGATCGTCAGAAGGTCAGTGAGTTATACCCCTGAAGAAGGGGAAATAATTCACGATCTATCAAATGAGCAACTAGCGGTGATCTTCAAGCTAAATCCCGATGAGATTGTAAAGGATGCTCCAACGTGCGACTCGACAAGTGACGAAGAGCTCAATGACGTTGATGAAATAGAGATAGAAGATGTCACTGCAGAGCACTACCCTTAGTGTGCTGACAATGAGGGAAATGTGGTCCCCAATCTGGGTGAATCCCTTGTCAGTGATATGTTTGAGGTGTTAGACAAAATGGAGCAGGAGTTTGACAAGACAGAAGAAATGGCCAAGCCTCAAATGATGATGTTGATATCCGAAAGGCTGAGTGGGCTGCATGTTTTCAAGAAGTTAGAGCCCAACGAGCTGCACATAAACATGACGCCTACACCAAACTCTACAGAGTCAAGAAACATCATAAGGTGTCAGGCAGGATTATAGCATGGGCATATTTTGATGACCTTAACGTTTATGCAGTTAAGAGGGAGAAGGGCATAGAGTATTTTAGATTTTCACATGATCTAAAGACTCTACCAGGTTTTGAGCTCAACCAGCTGGCCAAACTGAAGCTGTTGTATGCTGACACGAGAAAGATGTCAGGCTAGTTTGAGGCTGCCCTAAGAAAGGAGTAGCACACCAGGTGGGTTAACTTCAGACCCCAAAAGCCTACAAGATACATTAGAAGATCTGAAGTTGATGCCATTACTGGAAAGCCAAAGATAGTGTTGAAATGGAGTCCTCCGCGCACGATGTCAAAAATCCCACTCAAGGAAATGCCACAGGACTTCACTCCACACTTTAAGTGGTGGTACTACGATTGGAGGACAGGAGAAGCGGTCATAGTCCTAAACAAAGAGGGCCAAATAGATACCATCAGGGTATTTGACCCAATGTGGCTCACCAACTTGTCAGCAAATGATGTCTACACTCTGTACAAGTGGCCACTATTCTATGATATGCAGGACATAGTACAAGCCCTCCAGTTCCAAAATGTTATAAGACTCTGTTTTGCATTTGAGATTCATGCAGGAGTTACAAAAGAGGATAAGTACAAGAAGTTTAAGGAGGTAATGAAGACAACAAGACATTAGAGAGATCTAGGTCCAAGGGGGAGTTTGTTAGTACATATATGTCCCTAGATCATGTTATGAATGTAATAGATCTTGTTTGTCTAATTCTGATGTAATGGTTCGAATGATTAATGAAATGATATTGATTTTCTGGTATTTATAACATTTAATATTTCATTAATGAGTCGATGTTGAATGGTTAATTAGGTTTGTGACTGTTTGAAGTGTCATGCATAATGTTATAATGTTAAATACACTCAAACTTGGTGAAGTGAAGTTCTCATGCGTCCAACTGGACCATGCGTCCCAACAGAGATCATGCGTCTGAATGGCCATGCGACTAAGTGTCCATGCGCCTAAATAGTCCATACGCATGAATAACTTCATACAAATGACTCAGTCGCACGACTGAATACTCAATCGTGCGGATGAATCAACCGTATGGTTTAATCGTACGACTGAATCATACTAATGGTTCAGTCGCATGAATGAACAATACTAACCTATAAATACAACACAATTCGTGGAAAAACGAGAAAATTGATTCTATTTTCGATTCCAGACGTACCCTAGCCGTCCAGAAACCTCCAAGTTGATACTCCAAGTTCATACAACGCTATAGATCGATTCTAAACGTTTGATTCAATACTTTATTGATTCTACGTGCGTTCTCACTGATTGGATCGCCAATAAAATAGGATTCTGCATTATTTGGTTTGGTTTACACGTTAATCATTAGGTATTTTGTTCAAATACCAGGTCCTGACAAATGCTAAATGTAGACAAGTAAATAACAACCCTGTCAAGGATCATGTGGTGTCCACTCCTCTAGTTAGTGATCCAGATTCCACGAGTAATTGGATGAATCTGTCACTAAACAGAAGGAGGCCACTTTTAAATCTAAAGGTAAGATGCCTAGTGTTAATTTGGATGAACAATTTGAAGAGGTTAAGATAAAGTCAGGTTCAAGCATGACTAATTCTGAACCCAAAAAGACCAAACAAGTTAACCAATCATGTACACCATGTCTTAGTCCAAATAAAAAAAAGGTTAAAGATGCTAAAAATGTTCAAACCATGAATTTTGTTAAAGAATCTAAAACATCTAAACAAGAAGTGTGTATGGACATGTGTTCAAACTGAAAGTATGGACACATCACCTCTTATGGTCCTTACTATCAGACACCAAAGAAGAAAGTTGTACTTCATGACACTAAACCAAGTTCTTTAAAAACGGAGCTCTATTACTCCACCAAAAAGGATTAGTGAACATAAAGTTCAAACTGTAAAGCCAGTCGTCTGTTTATCACAAACAGGCCTTACACAAAACTGGCTTATGGAAAGAAAAATTAAGTTCAGTGTCTGATAATGAGAACAAAAAGAAAACAGACTTGCCGTTACCTTCTAATAGACAATGGGTAGACTTTATGATGTCTGATGCCTCTGGGTCACCCAAGCCAGTAAAGGCTTGGGTCCCTAACCTAAACTAATCATTTCCTTCAAATGTGCAGGGTGTCCGCTATAGTGCTTCTACAAATACCTAGATTGTTGATAGCGGCACATCAAGGCACATGACTGGGAAGTTGTCTCTCCTTTCAAATGTCAAACAAATTAAAGGAGGTAAACTATGGTCAACAACTTCAAAATAACTTACTTTTTGTATCCCAATCTGTGACAAAGGCTTTAAGGTAGTCTTTGACAACAACAAGTGTTATGTGTTGAAGAAGGATTATGTAATCCCGGAGGACCAAGTCTTAATATCAGCTTCAAGATATAATGATATTTAGCTCTTGGATCTATCAAAGGCCTACACAACTGATTATCAAGTACAATGCTTCTTGTCAAAGCCAAAAGAGAAAGACTCCATCTCTTGGCACAGGAGAATGGGACACATAAATCCCTGGAATATGAACCACTTGATTCAGAATGATTTAGTGCATGGAGTAAACATTAAGAACTTCCAACTACCGGATTTCTGTGTCGCTTGAAAGAAAGGAAAACAGACCAAGAAGGCTCGCAAGGCTAAAAAGCTAAATTCCATTGAGTTGCCTCTTGAGCTTCTACACATGGATCTGTTTGGTCCAGTCAGTACAAGGAGCATTGCTGGCGACCTGTACTGCTATGTAGTTAAATATGATTACTCAAGATTCTCTTGGGTAATGTTTCTGAAATCCAAATCAGAGACATTTGAATCATTCAAAGAACTAGTAACTACATTAGAGTCACTCTACAAGCTGAAGGTATGACAAGTTCGCTCAGACAACGGTACTGAGTTCAAGAACCAATGGATTGAGGCATTCTGCAAAGAAAAAGGAATTGTTCACCAGTTCACATCTTCTTACACTCCTCAAATGAATGGAGTTGCCGAGAGAAAGAATCGCAGCCTGATAGAGACAACCCAGATGATGCTGGCAGACTCGAAACTGGCCATTCAATTCTGGAATGAGGCAGTTGCCAATGCATGTTACACCCTAAATCGAGTCCTGGTGGTCAAGCATCATGGTAAAACGTGTTACGAGTTACTACAACGATGTAAACCTAATCTAGAGTATCTTGAACCATTTGGAGCACCATGTACTCTTCTGAAGAAAACTCAGTCAGGGAAATTCAGTGAGAAGGTTGAAGAAGGAATCTTTCTAGGATATAACATACCAAATACGAGAGTTTACAATAACTCAACCGGTCAAGAAGAAGTGTCGTGTAACGTTGACGTTCAGAAATACACCACCCCTTGGCGAGCAAAGGACTCGTATTCTTCTTCGATTATGATGGATTCTTTAAGTCCTTCAACATCCTTCTCTCCCCTCCTGAAGATGAGTTGGCAACCACAATGATGTATGATGTCTTAAACACACCGTCACAAGACTCAACAACATTAGGTTCACAAGGTGAGTCTTCCAGTCATTCAGGGGGAGCACTGGAAGTAAGTGACTCTTCCTCAGATAATGAAGACATGGAGAACCATCAGGTGGATCAGGAGGAACAGGTTCCTCCTACTTTAAGTACACAAGCATTTGATGTTGATGCCTCTAACACTTCAGAACCTCACACTCCCACTGCCTCAGATACCGAACCTGCTGTTTACAATCTGGATCATGAGATAGTGATACCCACCACTCCTGGATCACGCTTATGTGTTTATCATCCACTGGAAAATGTCATTGGAGATGTAAGATCAAGAGTTCAGACAAGAAATCAGCTATACTCAGTTGATTATGCCTTGGTAATGGAAAAGGGGTATCTTCACGATGGTGCGTATCGATGTTTTGTGTCTCAATTTGAGGCAAAATATGTTGGTGATGCCCTAAATGACGAGGCATGGGTGAGTGCCATGCAAGAAGAACTTCTTTAGTTCAAGAAGTTAGGTGTATGGACACTGGTGGATAGACCTAAAGGTGCTATGGTCATTGGCACCAAATGGGTCTTGAAATGCAACAAAGATGACCAAGGGGTCATAATCAGAAACAAGGCTTGACTTTTAGTTCAAGGATTTCGACTAGTTGAGGGGATTGATTAAATATCACTTTATACGTGATTGTTTTGAAAAAAAATTTAATCGATGTTGTTAAAATTAATACGGATTTTCAACGCGCTGACCTCTACACAAAAGCTTTTGATCAACCACGATTTTAATATCTGTTAGAGGTCAACGGCGTTAAAAAGAAAAATGAAGTGATTTCTGACGACGATAGTACTTAGTCCGACAATTAGACGTAATTTTTAATTTTATTTTCTTTTCTTTTATTGTATATTATTTCTTCGCCTATTAAAATTCTAAACGCAAAAACATTTTCGGTTTTAGAATCTTAGGGGGAGAATAGGTTAAATTAGTATTAAACAGTTGCCTTAATTTCAGTACTAAAAAAACGAGGGAGGAGGACAGTCTAGCTAATTGAAATGAGATCGTATCTGTGATACTAATTCAATGTCTATGGAAGATGATAGTACATAGGAAAATGATAGTACATAGGAACAAAGAGTTTGGGACTTTAAAAGAATGAAATTGTTTAAGATGCAAAATTTGAAGTATAAGTCTGAGAAGTCTAAGCAACATAAAAGGACAAATGATAGTAAAACTAGCTGCTACTAAGGTAACACGAAGAAAATAGACCTAGAGGTTGGTAGACCATTAGATGATGTGTCGGTAGATTCAACACAATAGATAAGTAGACCTCGTTCGTGATTTCAAGTTCAAACTAAGTTGTTCAACAAGCTGTAGGTTATCATCTTATCCCTGGTTAACACAATCAGCGAAGTTCCAATAAAGGGTGATGAGCAAAATAAACGCCACAATGTGTGCGGATGACTATAAAATGAGCAAAGCACAAGAAAAATGCAAAAAACAATCAAGCTAATAACCTATGTTGTTGGTGTCATCTGTGCAAAAAGAATATAATTGCTCAAACAAAAAGATAGGTTATGTGCCTCTTTGTTGTGCGATGGCAATGACCTGAGGATAAGCATAACCTAAATATTCTAGAATTCATTGTTGTTTGCGCCTCTCTACTAGGTGGTGGCACTGACCTGAGGCTTAGCATCTCTTTGAAAGCTCTAGAATAGTTTCTTCTTCAATGCTACCCGTAGACCGGTCAAAAATCTCCTAAGGAACATTGATTACCATATAAGCGTGGGATCCATAAATGCTTGTTGAAATAATTAAACCTTAAATCATCACCAATGTGTGTCAAAAATCTATCTATGGATTTAAGAGGACAAGTATACTAACAATCATTGTGAATTGTAAATCTCAAAAGTCAAAATCGTTGTGTGTATCTTGTAGTTCTAGTATGATTTCCTAAACTTGCTAACCACTCTGGATGAAAACAAGAATCTAGCATCAAAAGGCTTTGGTAAAATGTCCCAAATGATTTGATAAACCTATATGATTCCACATTGAATCGCTTTGTTATGATCAAGTAACTAGACGCTATACTATCCGGGAAGAAAATTCTGGTAGATACTTAACTTAGGACTTCAACCCCTCACAAAATTACAAAAATATATTTTATTTCTAGTTGTTTAATTCAGTCAATTTCTGTTAACTTAGTAATTAAATGTCAGACTACGCATTGGAAGTCAGTCTCGGAATCACTCACTAAAAAGGTCACGTCTGAGGTGACAAATGGGGTTTTCAAATGTAAAAGGGTCACGTCTGAGGTGACAAACTGTTTTGTTATTAAACAGATCATGTCTGAGGTGATCAACAGTTTTCTAAATGAAAATGGTCATGTCTGAGATGCTCAATGGTGAAAATGTATTGTCAATAAGTAAAAGAGTAAAGTGTATGAATGGTCATAAGGTCAAACTCATAAGTACGAGCCATTCGCACGACTGGATCATGAGTATGGACCAGAGTACGATTGAGCCATGCATATAAGCCCAATCGCACGAATAACACAAGTGTATGGACCAGTCGTACGATTGGACCATCAACATGGATCAATCCGTACGATTGGTTTATCAGAATGAATCAATCGCACGAATGGAGGTGACCAAATGAGTCAGTCGCACGACTGAAACCTAGTCGGGTGACTGAATGTGACCGACGGAGCCAATCACACAACTAAGCTCCAATCGCACGAATGAAGAGTGTGAATGGATCCAGTCGCCTGATTCAAGCCAGGCTTAGTATAAATAGGGCTAAAGTCGCCTGACATTTTGATACTAACGAGTTGTTAAATCTTCTGCAGGTAGTAAACGATCTATCTCGCACAAAATGCACCTTGAAATCTAACACTAACAGACCTAAACTACTTAAAATCAAGAAATAAGGCAAAATCAACGAACAGAACATATAAACATGCAAATTGGTTAAATTGAAAGACTTAATGCGGCAATTAGGGTTCCTACGAGTCTAAAGAACCTAACAACAACCTTTAGCTTCCGTTTTGTACCTACATTCAGGATTAAAGTGTTGAACACAGACATATACGATTGTTCACTCCGAATGAATTTCAATCGCACGATTGAATTGGGCGAATGACGCAATCTGCCGAATGAATTAGGCGTATGAGCTCATACGCCTGATTGAACTCAGCCGAATGCTCAGTCGCCCGATTGAACTCAGACGCAGGCTTAGTCGCCCGATTGAAGTCAGTTGCATACTCAGTCGCCCAATTGAAGTCAGTCGCATACTTAATCACCCAACTGAACTCAGTCGTATGGTTCAATCGCATGATTGAACTAGACTGATTTCAAGACCGTTTAAGATTCAATAGTTTCTGTTACGGATAAATCTAATGTTTATATGTCATGTGTTACAGAAACATGGCAGAGAAGTGGATCATCAACACCAAGCACAACATTTGTGCTCATCTGGATGCCACTACCAGGAATGCTACAGATTTTGCTAACATCGTTGTATTTCTGAGGAGATCTAGGATCTACAGGGCTATATCTACAACATGCACACCCTACCTGTCTGTACAGAAGGCATTTTGGGAAGGTTCATCAGTCGATAGATCCATAGAGCCTTACTACATACGCAACAACATTTTTGGGCAAGAGATAGAGGTCACAGTAGCAGACCTCCGACGAGTTCTAGATTTGGGTGATGATGCTGCTCACCCAACCAGGTTACACCCCTTGACTGTTCGGGGATGCTTTCTCAGGATGAAGTACTCTGGGGACATCAATGCAGGGGTGCTGAACAAAAGCAACCTGTGTCCCCAGCTTAAGTACTTAGTACACATCATTCACAAGTGTATTGAATCGAGGAGGGGTGGATTCGATGACCTCTCTGACCAAATCCAGAATGCCTACATGGCACTGGTACTAAACCACCCCTTCAGCTTCTCCAATATGATTTTTACATACATGATCGAGAACCTAGAGGGTAAAGGAAAGAGAGCTTTTGTATCTACCCTCGATTCTTACAGCTGATTATAGATGAGAAGCTTCCCCAACTGCCAAAGGAGAAGGATGACGCAGTGATGTTAGAGGTGATGGATGACACCACTCTGGGAAGGATAAAAGTATACAGGGGAAGAAGTGAAGCCCCTTGTAAGAAAGTTGCTTGGGCATTTGGCCCGAGAAGACTACGTGGCACCAATAAGGAGGAAGTGGGGCCACGATGATAGTGACTCGGACGTTGAGTAGATTGCTCTACCCTCCGATGACTCAGACGGAGATGACCACGATAATGATCAAGGTGGTGATGGTCAGGGTGGACCTGAGTCTGCTCCCATTCACCTTGATTTCTAGATGGAGGAGGAGGAAGAGACCGATGAGGAGCCTCTAGTGCGAACGGTGGGGAGCGGGTCGTAGCCACGAAGAGAGTCTTAGGGCGGTAGGTGGATGGCAACGTGAGTCTGGCGAGGCTACTACTAATCCATCTTACACCCTAGACCCGCCTATCAGCCAAGGGGGAGCCACTATGTCTAAAGGCTCGAGGAGGAAGAGAATGGCTCATCCCTATGGCAAAAAGGGGAAGAGGAAGAGATTCACATTGACCACATTTACTCCCACTGCCACTGCCACTGCCACCACTACAGCCACGACCACCACATCCACATCTACCACAACTACCATCACAACCACTACTACAATAACACCCACTATCACTACCACACTCACATCCACCACCACTACAGCCTACCCTTCACCACCCATTCATACACCACCACCCATATTCACTACTGCCACCACTACCACCACCAGTGACCAAGCCGGACCATTATCCCACCCGACATACACCACATGACCATCTCTACCCCACATTGGGGTGGAGGAATAGCTGTCAGCACTCAACCGTATGGTGCTGAAGCTGTTAGCTACTGATGAAGAGAAGGTTGCCCAAGTACGTCAGCTTGCGGAGCTTAATGCTACCTAAGCACAGTAGATCTCACAGAAAGCTCAGCAAATTGCCCAACTCCAGGAGCAAAACGACCAATCAGCTAAGAGGATTGGGGTGTTGGAGGCTACAAACAGATCATCATGCTCAAGCTCAAAGGATCAAAGGATGAGCCACTCAAGATAATAGAAGGGGATGATGATGATGATGATGATGATGATGATGATGATGATGATGATAGTGATGATGATGAGGTCAGAGATGATGAAGAGACAAGGGAAAGGCACAACGATGATGATAATGATGAAGGAGATGCAGCTGCATCTGCCTCAGCTTAGGGTCAAGAGAGACGTACCAAGAGAAATCAAGACCAAGGAGCTTCATCTTCTGCCCCACCTACTGATGCACCTCCTATTCAGGGCAAAAGTAATGATTAGATATTTATGTATTCGAAAACTTTTGTATTTGAATCTTGTATTACTATTATGTAATTATTGTTTATATATCTTTATCAAATGTTTGATTGTCTTGATTACTAACAATTGGTGTATTACATGTTTAAATCAAGCAAATCAATCATCTCAGCAAGATGAGTATGATGTTACTCCCCTTCAGCAAATCAAGTCTCAACATACAATGATTCTTGATTTGCAAAGGATAGTCAGAAAGTCTGTAAGCTATACACCTGAAGAAGGAAAAATCATTCATGACCTTACTGATGAACAATTTGCTGAGATGTTCCGGCTTAACCCGGACAGATTGTCAAGGACGCTCCTACTTTTAAAGTTACAAGTGACGATGAGCTCAATGACATAGATGAAATCGAGACCGAGGACATCACTACTGATCATTATCCAGAGTATGCTGACACAGAGGGAAATGTAGTCCCCAATCTGGGTGATACTCTCGTTAGTGATATGTTTGAAAAAATGGATCAGATGGAGAAAGAGTCCGAGAAGTGTTGCACCCTGAAAGGATCATACATGCCAACTTAATGGGTGAATTGAAGTTTGTTCAGCTGGAATCCCACAAGTCCAAAAAGAAATGCGGATGAAGATCTACAAGGAAAATAACAAGTGTTATCTTCCGCATTAGTTAATGCGGAAGACATACTCTGATGCGGACAAGTGTTTACTCTTCCGCATTGACTGATGCGGAAGACATAATACTAATGCTGAACAAGTTACTCTTCCGCATTGACTAATGCGGAAGTACAAAAGAAGATGCAGAGAAGACTTTGATCATCCGCATTGACAAATGTGGATGACCGACTAAATGCGCATGAGTATTTGTTCATCCGCATTAACCAATGCGGATGACCAACTTACTAATGCGGATGATCAAGTGGAAATGCTGATCAAGATTATCTCATCCGCATTTGTCAATGCGGATGAACAAGCAGAGATGCAGATCAAGACTTAGACTAGTTTCTGATGTAATAGGTTAGGGGTAGTCTAGTCATTTTGTAAAGGCATCTTTTTTGGCTATAAATAGAATAGTTGACCTCGTACTGATGTGACGGCTGATGGATAGAAAATTTTTGTTGTAATTATTCTCTGTAACTTATCAACTTCCATATATTAATACAAACAACATTTATGAGTAGTTTTCTTGCCTTGAATGTTCTTTGATTGTTTGTTTTCGCCACTCAATCATTGACTTGATTATCATATTCGATTCTCAGTAAGAATATCACTCTTACTCAACCTCAGTCAATTGGTATTAGAGCATTGGCTCTCGATTCTCTTTCAAATCTACGCACAGTCTGAATAGAACTCGATTGATCTGGTAATCAAGTTGCTAGTAGTGGATATCATCATCTCTACTTAGTAAATAGCAAGAATACGCTTGTTGAACAACAAGAAATTCATTACAGAACTCATTCTGAACCTCGAAAGAACTGCTTGAACAAGTTGGACTCATCAAACATAATCAATCATAAAATCAACTAAATCTATACTTACACAAATCAACATGGATTCTAACAGTTACTCTGAACTAGGGCATACACCTAAACCTCCCATGCTTAAACACAAATTTGAGTTTAAACAATCGTGAATAAGGTTTAGAAATTTTATCACAGGTGTAGATCCTGATTTTTGGATCTCAATATGTAAGGGTCCATGTATTCCTGTTACTCTATCAACAGCTCAAGCTGCACTTTACAAGACTGCTAGAATACCAATTAAGACTTAACTCTAGATTAAGATGACTATAAGAAAATCAAAATTGATCTCAAAACATACTCAATTTGGACTCAAGCACTCAAAATGGATGTGCTGAAAAGATTGGAAAAGTATGGAACTGCTAAAGCTCTTTGGGATGCACTGAAAATTATGTGTGAAGGAAGCAGTGAGGTTGCTGAAATTAACAAAGACAAGCTGGTCAATCAGTATGAAACCTTCCATCACACCAAAGGAGAATCCATATCAAAACAACTGCACAGATTTGTACAGTTGGTAAATGACTTGGAAATTATTGGTGTTTCTTACAACATTAAAGAACTTAACAAGAAAATGCGTCACAGTCTACCTGAAAGCTGGAAGCAAAATGTCACAATGCTGAAAAATACTCTTGATCTTGAGAGTACCACTCTAGACATTATGATAGCCAAGATTGAAGCTTTGGAACTTGATGAACGAAGCAGAAACCTGAGTGGACCAAGAGTGATTGAAGCCTATAAATTTCCTTCAGAATCTCATTCTGTTGAAAATGCTTTCATCATAGAGGAAGATGACTTCATCTCATCAAGATATCAAATGAACAATACTGGGTTCATTGCATCTCCACCATTCAATCACCCTTCAACTTCATCTCAAGCACCTAAAGTCACCACTGCTCCTCAACCTCTATAGAAGACTTAAAATCATAAGAGCAAAAGGCAACTTACAATGCCTTTGTTGCAAGCTTTGAAGCATATCTAGGGGGAAGACTCACTTCTGCCCACCTACTTCAGGAAGATATAGAAGAAATGGATCCTGATGATGTTGAGGAGATGGATCTACAGTGGCAAATGGCAATGATTGCCATGAGAGCAATGAAATTCTTCAGAAAAGGAAGAAAGTTAAGCCTGAATGAGAACACAAAACTTCGATATGATAAATCCAAGGTGAAATGCTTCAACTGTGGCATGACTAGCCATTTCTCAAGAGAGTGCAATGCTCCCAAAAGAAACAACTATTCAAGGAACTCTCCAGGCCAATCATCATCACAGCCCAATTCAAGCTATCACTCCAACAATCAACAACAACAATATCATTATTCTCATCATCAACAAACATACTAGAATTAACCACAGATGACAATCAAGCCCATGCAAGCAGTTAGCCTTCTGCCAGTGCCCTTGTGATCAAACAAGATAGGATATGTGACTAGAGTGTGTATGCTGAGGAAGTCAAGCCTCAATTCAAGAATCATGCTCTTATGGCTCACATCAATGATGGACCATCTTCAATGCCTACTGAGGTAAAAACTAACCTTTGTAGTGAAAAATGCATAAATGAATTACAAGAGTATAGAGAACACAACCATAAACTGGCAGATAAAATTAAAGAAGAAAAAGTGAAGTCAGAAATGATGAAGAGAGAACTAAAAGGTTTTGAAACAAAATAAAATCTCTCATTTCTGACATAGAAAAATTGCATGGTGAGAAATACAATCTTGCAGCTGAAAATGAGCTACTTACTGAAAAAGTTAGCTCAAGCTAAAGCTTAACAATCTATGACTGAAGTGAAACTTGAAAAGTTTCAAATGTCTTCAGTCAGCTGCAAGAGATGCTAGATTCACAAAAGGATCCAAAGGACATGTCAGGGATTAGGTATAATTCATGTCCTCCACCATACAATGACAATTACATTATCATGCCTGACTCTGTCTCACTCTCTAAATCAATTGAACCTAAAACTATGGAACCTAAATCAGTAGTGAAACAAGTGACAAATCCTCAAAACAAACTTGATGTTTATTTTGAAACCAATGAGGATAAAATCAAGTTAGGTCACGCAATCAAAATCAAAGAGTGCTCAAACAAGACAGTGAGTGTCATGAAACCATCAAGCACTGTAAGAGCAATTGTACCTTTTATAAAATTCATACCATCTATTTTACAAGGCAAAAAGAAATATGTGAAGACAGTGAAACCCACTACTGAGAGTAGTTCTGATAATGAGATTATATATCCATAAAATTCATGCAAATCAAAAAATGTTTCACTGAAAAAGAAACAAACTTAAAAACAGAGTTCAACACATAAAACTTCATCAGACCCTTAGTCATCAAGGTTAAGGTAGGGAGTTGGGTTTGATATCTGTAACAAAGAACATGTTGACCAGTTTGAGAAAGAAGTTAGAAGTAGGTTGAAGAAACAGAAACAGCCCGGACAAATGAACAAAAGTAGTGTTGTGAAACAATCTACTAAAAGGGCTGATTCTGATTCATCACCTAAAGAAAAGAAAGTATCAGTTGATTCACACAAGGAAAAATCTAATTCAAGAAACAAACAAATGTATTGTGATATTTGTGACATGTTCAATCACAAGACAGATAAATGCTTCTTCAATCAATATTGTTCTATCTGTGATATGAACAATCACTCCACCAAAAATTTCTATTTCAACAAGTATTGTTCAATCTGTGACATGAATAATCACAATACATCTGATTGTTACTTTAATTAGAAGGGGTTGAGAATTCCACAATACAAGCCTATCTAAAAAACATCTACTATAATGCACTCTTTCAGACCTCATCTTCATAATACTCAATCTAGGACACCTAGATCAACAAATGATAGAAATAACTTGAAGGATATAAGGAAGGGTCAAAGAAGTCATCTCATAATGAAACACAAACTTGACCTTCCTAAACAAAAACCAACTTTTGATAATGAAACTCGGGCTAAATTTTTACAAAGAAATAGAGACCAACGATTTCATTATTCATCCGAATCCTCAATAGATGTTGATGAGATGACTCGATCAATTCATCATCAAAAGTCTCCTAGAACACCTCCATCCAAATCACAATTCAGAAGGAAATACCAGGAGGTGACTACCATGAATAGAAACAGGAAACCCAAGACCATCATGGCTTGGGTTCCTTATTCTAATTAGTTATTTTTGTTTGTAGGTTCATCCACACAGGTCTAATAGGATATGGTACGTAGACAGTGGATGCTCCCGACACATGACTGGAGATCGTTCCCTCCTTCATGATTTCAAGTACATGCAAGGAACTACTATGGCATTCGGTGGAGATTCAGAAGGTGGTAGAATTACAGGAGAAGGATCTGTGACAAAGGGGATGTTGAGCTTTGACAGAGTCAATTACTGTGAACATCTGAATTTCAATCTGTTAAGCGTGTCTCAGATCTGCGACAAAAAATATTCCACTCACTTTACTCACTGCTACATTCTGAAATCTGGATTTTAGATTCCTGAAGAATGGGTTGTCTTAAAGACTTCAAGGAAGAATAATATATATGTCTTAAAGTTGTGTTCTGCATCACCTAAGGAAGAAACATGTCTTTTGTCTAAAGCATCATTTGATGAGTCATAACTTTGGCATAGACGTTTGGGGCACACTAACTTTAAAAATATGAATAAGTTAGTCAAAGGAAACCATGTAATTGGTCTTCCTAAAAAATAATTCAATTTTATTGATCAATGTTTAGCATGCCTCAAAGGAAAACAACACAAATCGTCTCACAAAACCAAGCTGGTGAACACTAACAATACTCCATTGAAGTTACTTCACATGGATCTTTTTGGACCAACTCATGTAATGAGTATGGGAAAGAAACAGTATTGTTTAGTGATCATTGATGACTTTTCTTGATTCACATGGGTGTTCTTCCTACTTCATAAAAACGATGCATCCCAAATCATTCTAGAATTTATCACTAAAATTGAAAATCAACTTGATCTTAAGGTCAAAATAAGAAGAAGTGATAATGGTACAGAGTTCAAAAATGAAAATATGAGTTCCTTTTGTGCAACCAAAGGCATTGCTCATCAATTCAGTGCAACTAGAACTCCTTAACAAAATGGGGTAGCTGAAAGGCGAAATAGAACACTAATTGAAGTAGCAAGAACGATTCTAGCCAATGCTAAACTGCCAATCACCTTCTGGGCGGAAGCAGTTAACACATCGTGCTTTGTGCAAAATCGAACTCTAGTGTTAAAGAAAGTAACATGACACGTTATGAACTGATCTTTCATAGGAAACCATTTATTGGATTCCTCAAATCATTTGGTTGTCCAGTCTCAATAATAAACACCCGTGATCATTTGGGAAAATTTTCATCTAAGTCTGATGAAGAATTCTTTGTAGGTTATTCTTCTGTCTTAAAAGCTTATAGAGTGTTCAATCCTAGACTGAACATTATTGATGAATCTACGAATTTTCAATTCAAAGAACATTCGTTTCCCTAATCTACAAATGGTCCTGATTGGTTGTTTGATATTGACACTTTTACTAAATCATTTGACCAATTTCACTTGTCTGATGCAGGAAATATACATTCAGGTGATACTTCATCAACTGTAGAAAGAAGAGATAATTATCCATTGATTCCACCTACATCTAATGAACAGATGAATGGAGATGTTCTTTTCAAGCTGATCCTATGAGACATCTGTCACAAAACCTTAGTGTTTCTTCTGAAGAAGGTCCCAGCCTGGTACCATCTCACTCAGATGACTTGTCAATGAGATCAGAAATCAAAAACATGTTTCTCATCCAGTAGAAACTCAAGGTACATCAAATGATGCAAGCAACCTCAGTGTTGCTGAAGATGTAGCAGTTACTGAAACAGAAGTTGACAATCTTCATAATTCAACAACAATACAAGGTGAATATGCCTCTGACCATAATGAACTGAATGTCTCCAATCTTGATGTAACTATTGCTCGTGACACCATTCCAACCACAAGAATACACAAAAAATATCCACTTGAAACCATTATTGGTGATCTTAATGAGAGGGTGACAACAAGCAAGTCCAGTATTGCAAACATCTGGTTGTTCTCCTCCTTTCTATGTCAAACAGTACCCAAAAACATCAAAGAGGCACTTCAAGACAATAGTTGGATTGAAGCAATGCAGAAAGAATTGCTCCAATTAAAGAAGCAAGAAGTATGGCAGCGGGTAGATCTTCCTGAAGGACAATACCCTATCGGTACTAGATGGCTGTACAGGAACAAGACTGCTGATAGAGGGATAGTCATCAGAAATAAAGCAAGACTAGTGGCATAGGGATACACTCAGGAAGAAGGAATCGACTACGACGAAGTGTTTGCTCCTGTTGCCAGACTAGAAGCAAACATAATCTTTCTTGCATATTCTACGTCCATGAAATTTACTGTTTATCAAATGGATGTAAAGTGTGCCTTCCTGTATGGAAAGATTGCTGAAGAAGTCTATATGAGTCAACCACCTGGCTTTAAAGATCCAGATTTCCCTCACAGAGTATACAAGCTTGACAAACCTCTGTATGGTCTTCATCAAGCACCAAGAAAGTGGTATGAGACTCTATCATCCTTTCTTCTTGAACATGGGTATGAAAGATGAAAGATTGATCAGACTCTCTTCATAAGAATAAGAGGGAATGACATGCTGTTAGTCTAGATCTACGTGGATGACATTATATTTGGCTCGACAAACAAGCAACTCTACAAAGAATTTGAAGACCTTATGCATTCAAAGTTCCAAATGAGTGCTATGGGGGAACTCACCTTCTTTCTAGGGGTACAAGTCCAACAAACAGCAGATGGAATCTTCATCAACCAATCAAAATATGTAGAAACCATGTTGAAGAAATTCCACTTTGCTGACTGTCAATCTATCAAAACTCCTGTGGATACTAAAGTGAAGATTGGTCCTAACCCCGAAGGAAAATCAATGGATCAGACTCACTATCAATCAATGATAGGTTCACTTATGTATCTAACAGCCAGTAGGCCTGACATTATGTTTGGTGTTTGTCTGTGTGCCAGATATCAAGCTGATGCAAAAGAATCACATGTGAGCGCAGTCAAGAGGATATTCAGATATCTGAAGAGCAAGCTAGCTCATTGATTATGGTATCCAAAGGAAGGAGATTTTAATCTCTCTGCCTACACAGACAGTGATTATGGAGGATGCAACTTTAACAGAAAATCCACTTCTGGCGGTTGTCAATTTCTTGGTCTCACACTAGTATCCTAGCAATGCAAGAAGCAGACAAATGTGTCTATGTCCACAGTAGAAGCTGAGTATATTGCTGCATCAGCATGTTGCTCTCAAGTTCTCTGGATTCAAAATCAGATGCTTGATTATGGTTTTAACTTCTTGCATACACCAATTTCTATTGACAACACAGTTGTTGTCTTTATCACTAATAATCCAGTTCAGCCTCAAAAAATAAAACATATTGAGATTAGATATCATTTTTTGAGAGAGTGTGCTGAAAAGGGTTTAATCAAATTGATTCAAGTACCAACTGAAAATCAATTAGCTAATTTGTTTACCAAGGCATCTGAACCTAGTAGGTTTGAATTTCTGGTTTAGTCAATTGGCATGATTAACCTTGAGTAAAAACTATGAAAAACATCAAAAACCAATTTAAAACATCAGAAAACCACAAAAAGAAATCAAGTTTTATGAAGAAAAGAATTCTATGGGAAATGATATTATTACAGTCGTTATATCATTCACTGTGCTTAATTTCAAAATGTAAAAGACTGAAATGACTTACCAGATATGTTGGTAGGCTCAACTTGGAAGAAAAGATACACGCAATGATGAATTAAAGACATATTCAATTGTGAAACACTCATCACAAAGTACAAGTATGTATTGACTTATCTGAATGCATTTGTGTGTAGTAACCTAAATGCAGGAGGTAATGATACTTTATGAATCTCCTTCACCACATCATGTTTCATCTTTGTTTTGCTGAGCAAAGACCTCATGAAACATGCACATAGTGCAGATGTCATGATCCAAAAGATTCCCAATGTGGAACACATCCAAAACTAGATGAATCAACAAAGTAATGCATTCCAAGTGATGTAATACACATTTTCGACTTCAATAAACATACAAATTGATAGGAATTCAACTGATATTGAAAACCTTGATAATCATGTTTACGGCAAAAAATAGAGCAAAATGAGAAAGAAAATTGTGTAACAAATCAAAGTCACATCATCTATTGAATGGTTCAAACATTGAAATTGTGATTGTTAAAAGACAAATTCATCATTTGCCATTACACCAATTTGACAGAAATAACAAGCAGTCTTCCTTGTCAATTTAAAGTCAAAACTGATAACTAATACACATGTCTCTTGTGTAGATTACATGGAAAATCTTACATGGAGCAAGCTCCATAACATCAGCGGTTATTTAAACCCTCATGTGCCTGAAGCCGAAGGAGTAAGAGATATGATAAGATTCTTATCTACCACAAAGGTAGCATATGCCATGACAGTGAGACCAATAATCTACGAGAATCCTATTAGGTCCTTCTAGGAATCAGCTGAGGTAGTTGAAGATGATGGAGTGAGAACTCTAACCAGGAGAATCAACAATGAACTTACTCTGAGGATCACAGAAGAGTTTGTTAGAAGATGTCTATAATTCAGGGATAATGCTAATGATCCTCTTGAATTAGATGATGAAGAAATAACCACATTTTTCTATGAAATTGGTTATGAAGGGAGTTATAAGCAAACCAGATAGTCAAAGGATTAGTGGATCTGGCTTGGCGGTTCCTAATTCATATGTTCTAACACTGTCTGTCAAAAAAAAAGGATGGAATGACATTCCAGTCCTCATATCTTCTGCAATATGTGCTCTCTGCACCAACAGACGGTTTAATATGTCTGCATATGTGTTCAATGGCCTAATCTCTAACATTCAAGAAGGGTTAAGATACAAGTTTCCGATGTATCCTAGATTCATTCAATGTCTAATATATGAATTATTTCATGACATTGTTAATAAAGGACCTGTGCTTAACATCCCTCACTATGATGCTAGATCATATAAGTACATCAAGAAGAAGGACCCAAGGAACTTTTACAGTGGTGCTCACTCACCCCTCCTTCCTTGGATGCTTCAACAATTGCATCAAGCAAGTCAAGCTCAACCATCACCAATACCAACACCTCAACCATCACCAATACCAACACCTCAACCATCACCAATACCATCACCAATACATTCACCACAACCATCTCCAATATCACAAACTACACCTCAACCATCCTCAATACCACAAACAACACCACAACCTTCACCACAACCATCTCCACAAACATTACCACAACCAACACCATAAACAACCACTCAACCTACCCCTATATCACCTCATCATCAATCTCAAATATCACCACATCAATCACCTATTTCTCCTTACCAACCTTTACCATCATCCCATGATCACCCTGATGAAATAGAAGGATCAAGAAGTGAATCTAAATCATCCAAATCATCTTCTGATGAGGAGGATCATCATGATCAAATCCCAGCCATGAAAGAACCTTCTAAGGCTGCTCCTACAAAGAGCTCTGCTGAATCTAACATTAACAGGCTTGATGAAAAGGATGAACTAATCTCTGAGCTCTTACTTAAAACGGAAAGGATGGAAAGAACCTTAAACAGGAGAGCTGGAATCATCAATGACAGAATCTTGGAACTGGATGAGAAAGAAAGTGAATTGAAAGAACCTAAAGAGAAATATGCAGCTGAAAGAAAAGAAAAAGACAAGCAGATTTAGATTTTAAAGGCTGCCCTAAAACATTCTAGAGATGAAGTCAGTGGACATATAGACACTCTTGAAATTCAAACAATAGCAATGGAGGAACAAGAAAATATCATAGAAGAACAAGCTGATATGTTCTGAAAACTTGAAAAGGAAATTGATAGCAAGAACAAAAGAATATCCGAGCTTGAAATAATGGTGAAGATCCAAAAAATGAAGTGAATGATGATGATGAGAACGAAGAACAAGAAAAGATTAATGTTGATGGCAACCAGTCAATTGATGAAAATGAAGAACAAGAGGGTAATACAAGTCAAACAAAGCATGAGGAACACAGTTTAGATATGGTGCTTTATTCTGGAGAAACCTCTGCTAATCACACTGAAAAAGCTGAGTTTGAAGAACTTTTTAGCACAGTAGACAGCTTTACTTTTGAAGAATTCAGTGTTGATAGTGATTTATGGGACTTTGTAAACAACCTAAAAGCTGATTATGATCCAATTATGCTCATTCTAAAATCTCCAGAACCTTTGGAGAAAGAGCTAAACATGCAAATTATTCCTGTAGTGTCTCTAACTGAAGAGCAAAGAGAAAGGAGAAGGGAAATGGTTGAACAAGAAAGAGAGAAAGACAAAGAATCAGAAAAAGAAAAGCAAGAAATGAATGTAGATGAACAAGTACAAACAACACCCAAGAGAATACCTGAAGTAATAAAAAAGGGTGAAGCTTCAAGCCCTACACATCAAACTTACTCATGAAAGTGGAAATACTTAGCTAAAAAAGCTAAAGGTAAGAAACCCATATTTGAAGAAGAACTAGTCAAGAAACAAAAAGATGACCCCAGAAGTCTAGCAGCAATTGCTAAATTTTTAGAAGAACATGAGAAAGCAGAAGCTTAATTGAAGAAATTGGCTGGTGCAATTGATTTGGAAGAAGGTGAGATTGCTGGTGGATATGAAGCTGAAGAGGATGTTCTTATGGACAGTCCCATTAAAGCAGAATAGGTAGTGGAAGACATGGTATCCAAAGCACAAACTGATGACTTGATGATTAAAGCCATGTTTCTGATCAATCAAGGTTATGATCCTGATAAAGTGTTTGGAATGACTTATGAAGGCATGAAGGAGGAGGAGAGAAAGTAAAAAGGTTGCTTGATCCAACAATTGAAACTGAGTATGAAAAGGCAATCTTCAAAGATACTACTGTGCATAAAGGTTCTTCTGTGAAGAAATCATCTGGGTATGATAGACCATTGCAAAGACAGATTCCTCCATCCAAGCTATCATCAATGAAAAGGTCATCTCCAATTCATAAGCCACTATTTCCTGATCCTTATAGTATGACTGATAAGGAAATGAAAGATTACCTCACAAATCCAGGCTTCACCAAAAGAAAGTTGGCTAACATGAAGACAAATTCTTTAAGAGCTGCTACTCTCAAGATGATAAATGAGAAGAAAGAAAAAGTAAAGCAGTTGGAAGAAGAGGTGCTCAACAAGAAGCCAAGAGGAAGAGTGTCTGCACTTGACATGAGTCTTACTCACAAAGATCAAGATTATCTTGCACCTGTTATTCATAAATATCCAGAGTGGTTTGCTGAACCCTCTCAACTTAAGCTTCAAGAAGGGTTGACCACTACTGAGATGATCAGAGGAATATCTACTCCAAAAGGCAAAACAAATCAATAAATTATTGTCTGGAAGTATGATAGTGCATGGAACATGTTTATGGTCAAAAGGATCTCTGGCTTAGTGCAATTCTTTACTTAGTATACTGCTTTGGTAAATGCACTTGAGATTCATGACTTAAAAGAACTGGCAAACCTAGAGCTGATCAACCACAATGCCATGTACAGTGGTTATGAATTTGAAGGAATACTCAAAATGTTCAAAAGAACAAACAACTTCAACTCTTTGAAAGCTACATGCATGTTGAAAGACAAAACATTCATGAATCCAATAGAAAAGAAACAAACAAAACTAGCTGAAGAATTTGTATACCCTGAACTTAAAGTCAAACCTACTGAAGCCTTGAAAAGAAAAATGGTAGCTGGTACACATTCCTCAATTCCAATTTCAAACGTGTTTTATGATGAGAAGACATATGAGTTAGTGATTGAGAGGAAATGGGGAGGAAAAGAGGGTGCTCAGATTAGATTATTCAGTGGTTATGAAGTGAGATTATTGGATCAATCATACATTCAATACATCTATAAAAGACACTTCAGAGAGATATCAAACAAATTGGGTAAAGAAGATCTACATTTCATTCTGAAATATGTCAAACTACTAAAGATGGCCTATGATCAGATCAATGCAAAGAGAGAGAAAAGAAAGAAGAAGAAAACACCTCTCTAATTGGGCAACATTGTCAAGCTTGAAGTTGATGTAGATGGTTCCCTATTAATTCACAGAGATGGACTTTCAACAGTTTCTCTTTGGGAACCTATCTCCTTGAGAAGCTACCACTTGAAGCAATTAATATGAGCAGAATGAAGATTCATGTACTGAGCAAGGATAAAATGTTAGAGGCTCAAGACTTTGTCAACATGATCAAACCAATTCTGGATCCATGACATGCTGCACCTTTTGTATCATCAAAAGACCCAGCTAAATCATCATAACATCAATCACATCCCAAACATTGAGGAAAACTAGGCTGTATAATCCTTAGGGGGAGTATTGTTGCACCCTGAAAGGATCATACATGCCAACTTAATGGGTGAATTGATGATTTTTCAGCTGGAATCCCACATGTCCAAAAAGAAATGCGGATGAAGATCTGCAAGGAAAATAACAAGTGTTATCTTCCGCATTAACTAATGCGGAAGACATAACTTGATGCGGACAAGTGTTCACTCTTCCACATGACTAATGCATAAGACATAATACTATGCCGAACAAGTTACTCTCCCGCGCTGACTAATGCGGAGAACAAAAGAAGATGCGGACAAGACTGTTGGACCAAAAGAATTAATGAGCCTGATCAGAGAAACCTCTAAGTCCAACAGGACATCACAACAGCTGAAGAAGACCTGATCAGCTGTTCCAAAGTCTGAAGAATACTGCTGAAGTATTTCTGAAGCACTGAAGACAAAGACTGAGACAACAGCTGAAGATCTAAAGTCTGAAGACTTCAACAAGTACTGAAGACAAAGACTGAAGATCAACAGCTGAAAGACAAAGTCTGATGTTCAAGTACTGAAGACATCAGCTGATGCTAACAGCTGATGACAACAGCTGAAGAGGGCTTCTTCAGTTGTTGTGATGGTTTTTCTTCATCAGTAGTTTTCTTTTCCTTTCAGTAGTTGTTTATTTCTGTAGTTGTTTTCCTTTTCAGTACTTGTAAACAACTGAAGAGGTTGTTCTTCAGTTGTTGTAGTATCAGTAGTTTTATGTTTTTCAGTAGTTGTAAATAAGATGTTTAACACTTAGGAACATTTGTAAGAAGATGTCAGTTGTTGACATCTTCAGTAGTTGTTAAACATCAGTAGTTATAAAACGGTTACATGTCACTTTCAAGTGACATCAGCCTACGTCATTCTTTCCTTTATAAGGAAGGATGACTCACCTGTAATCGTGCCATTGAGGCCGACAATCTTAATGCAATATTCCTTTTGTCAGATATTTCTCTCTCTATAACAAAATTCTTTTATCGCTTTATATCGAATGTTCTTGCTTGAATTTGTCTAATTCTGAGCTATTCCGCTGCTATATCTGTTCAATCGATTAAACCAAGAGGCTGAGATCCTAACAAATGGTATCAGAGCAGGTTAATCATTGATCGATCTAACAATTGATCATTGAAACTGTTCAATCGCTCTAAGTTTGATCGAATTAGCAAATTCGCAAGGATCTGTTATAGAGATTGAGAGTGTATCGCTTCTGGCCGTTTTATTTGAGGTTCTGTGTGGTTCTGAGCTAAATTATTGTGATTTTACTTGAATCTGTCTGATTTTCCACAATGACTACTTCTTCGAATGATCCTTTCAATACTGGATCCTCTACCAAGCCTCCGATCTTGGTGAGGAATGAGTATAACATTTGGCAGAGAAGATTGCTCCATCACCTGTCTGTCAATAGCTCAGGTTGTTGGACATCTGTGGTACATGGACCACATAAGCCAATGGTGAATGATCCGGAAACAAACCAGTTGGTTCCAAAGAAGAAGGAGCAATACTCCGATGAGGACAAGAAGTTGTTTGAAATCGATGCAAAAGCCCATGGAATTTTGGCTATGGCTATTCCTAATGAGATTTACTCTGGGCTTCTGCATTGTGAGTCTGCTCATGACCTCTGGAAAGCCATCAAAGAACAATTTGGTGGTACTGATGAGGTTTTAGCAAACAACAGGGAAATCCTCGCCCAACAATATGAGACTTTCTCTCATAGAAAGGGTGAGACTCTGACTCAACAATTTGAGCGGTTTTCATGTTTAATCTCTGAATTGAAAATGGTTAAACATGAATATACCAGGAGTCAGATGAACCATAGATTCCTAAGATCACTGCCTGAGAGATGGAACACATATACCATTGTTCTACGCTCAAATGCTGATGTTGATCGCCTATCTCTCACCCAACTTCATGGGAAACTGCTTACATTCGAGAGAGAGATAGAGCAGAAAAGGAAATTGGTTTCATCTGGCAAGCTTACTGAGGATTTTGTCCAAGGGAACACTGCCCTGATTGGACATCAAGAGTCAGAATATGCGTCATCTGAAAGCCAGTATGATGAGCATATTGATTTCTCTACAAACACTTCTGAGCCTGCCTTTGTGAGTGTTGATAGTTATTCTGCTGGTAGTAATAGTGACAATCTATGTTTCATCATGGATGATCTCAAGGGGATTGCTGATGATGACTTAGAAGAGATGGATATTTTGAGCCAAATGGCCTTGATAAATATCAGATCTCAGAAGTTCTACAAAAGAACTGGAAGGAAATTCCCAGGACTCTCTGGCAAAACCAAAGTTGGTTTTGACAAGAGTAAGTTGAAGTGCCATAAATGCCACAGGCTTGGGCACTTTGCAAGAGAATGTAGATCATCTGGATCTAACTCTCCTGCACCTTTTGTGACTTTCCCTGGCAATAGTCAACAAAACAGAGGGCAACAACCTGTCAATTCTGGTTATCATCATCAACCACAATCTCCTGCATATTTTGTTCCACAGGGGCCAATGCCATATCCATACCCCTGCTATTACATGCCACAACCAGGCCAGGTTCAAGCACCCACTGCTCAGCAACCACATGCACTCCCTGAGCCTCAACCATCCCAATCTCATCAACCTAATCAACTTCAACAACACAGCTTCTTCACACCAGGAGTTGTTGACTGGAGCAGCTTACCAGATGATGTGTCTGGTAATGAACAACTGTTCTCAGGTGCTGGTCAACATGGTGGTGAGCATCCTTTTGGAAATCTAGCTCTCATGACTTTGGAATCCTCTGATGGATCATCCTCAAGTACCTCTTCAACACAGGTATCACAGGTATCCTCTGAGGCTAAGGCCAAATTATGTTCTGAAACTTGCATAGCAGCATTTGCCTCTATTAGAGAAGCAAATGTGGCTTTAATCAATAAAAATGTAGAGCTAGAACAAATATTCCAAAAATAAAGCTGAGTTTGAGTCTGTGCTGAAAGAGAAAACTGATGAGATTTATAAATTAAAATGCCAAATCTCTGATGATAAGGCTAGGGAGGATGTACTCTTAGAGAAGTACAAAGACCTCAAAGATACTCTTGCTGTCACCCAGGTAGAGTGTGATCGATGGGTACAATCTTGCAAGGGCTTTGAAATGCTTCTTAGTAAGCAAACAGCTTCCAATGTGAAGTTTGGAATTGGTTATAATCACACTGCTCCTCCTATAGTTTTGCTTCAAGAGCAGGAGTAGAATCTGATGGAGAAAGTAATGACCAATCCACCTCATCATGTGATTCACTACTTGATAAAGCACCATCAGTAGTTGAAGTCAGTAGTAATCCCTCTGTGAACCTATCAGCTGATATTGATGGTTCAACTGCTGACACTCACATGATCAATGAGTTGATCAACCCAAGTGTTATCCCTAGAAGTACTGAGGGTACTGGAGAGCAGGGGATAACATCTGGAGTTCAAATCCCAATAACTGACAGCACTAAGAGAAGAAAACTGTCAGTAGGAAGGATTTGAAGCCTACTAAGGAGTTGACAAGAAGGCAAAAATGCTTCTAAACTGCTGAAGAGCAAGTCTTCAGTAGTTTCATCTTCTTCAGTTGATGATCAACAGAAGATGAAGAAGAAACCATGTGAAATATGTGGTCTATTCAATCATCTCACAGATGATTGTTGGTACAAAAAGGGATCCAAACTCAAACAAAAGGAGAAAATTAAAGAAAACTTGGCTAAAATGAAAACTGAGTTTGAGTCCAAGTTTGTACCAGCAGCATCAAATCCTGTTACTCCTATGTCCCAAAAGAAATCTAAAAAGGAAGGAGTGCAACAGGCAACAGCTGAGGTTGCTCAAAAGAAGATGGTGCAACACAAGAACTCATCATCAAACACCAATACCAATGTGTCTGAAGAGCTGAAAGCTCTTCCCAGAATCAACACAGCTGGTAATGATGGTTCAACATCTGTTGGGAAGAGTTAACCAACTTGATGGCCCTGTGTTGAAACCCAGAAAAGGAGATCCAAGCCAAAGGATTCCTCTTCTACACCATCTCCTTCACCTCAAGCTATTGTGCCCAATAAACCTGTTAGTTTACCATCTATGATGAGACCAGGCCCAAAACCAAAAAGGTTTGGGTCTCCAAAACTAACTGATTGTTTATTAATGCAGGTTTCTTCAGCATGCCAAAGTAGCATCTGGTATGTAGACAGTGGGGGATCTATGCATATGACTGGGAAAAACTCACTTCTTAATGACTACTCTCCAGGAAGGAAGGGTTTTGTTTCCTTTGGCAATGATGCAAGAGGTTACATCATCGGGAAGGGCTTTGTTTCCAATGGGGAAATAAGGTTGATGATGTCAACCATGTGGAAAATCTCAAGTATAACCTTGAGTGTCAGTCAATGTGTGACAAAGGCCATGTTGCACTTTCACAAGCCAGAACTGCAGGATTCTGTCATCCAAAGTTCTGAGTTTGATTGACAAGGTATTGGATGCTCACACTCTCCTGAAGGCCAACAGGACAGGAAGAGTGTATGCCTTAGATCTTTCCAAGAAAATAGATCTCAAAGGCCATCCATGCCTATTTTCCAAGGCCTCTCCTCAAGAATCTAATCTATGGCATAGAAGGCTGGGACATGTTAACTTCAAGAACATGAATCAGCTGATACACCATAGTTTAGTAAGGGAATGCCTATGAAGGAGTTCAAGTGTGAAAACAACTGCACTGCTTGTTTGAAAGGAAAACAACACAAGGTTTCATTCCCACCTATTGAAGAACCAAAGTCCATTGCTTGCTTACAACTTCTTCACATGGATCTCTTGGTCCTGTGAGAGTGATGAGCATGGCACAGAAGAAATCCTGTCTGGTAATGTGGATGATTACTCCAGATTTGTATGGACTTTCTTTCTACATTCAAAGGATGAAGCTGCACACAAGATCATAAACTTTGTGTTGTATGCTGAGAGAAGCAGTTTCCTCTCAGTCAAGTGTATTAGAAGTCACAATGGAACAGAATTCAGGAACAATACACTTGATGAGTTCTACCTTCCAGGGAATAAAGAGGCAGTTTAGTATTCCAAGAACTCCTGAACAGAATGGAGTTGTGGAGAGAAAGAACAGGACCCTCATTGAAGCCGCAAGGTCTATGTTGGCTGATTCTGGACTGCCATTGACCTTTTGGGCTGAAGCTGTCAACACAGCATGCTATGTGCAGAATAGAGTGCTAATAAATCAGAGGTTGATGAAGACTCCATATGAAGTTCTACATCATTTGGCCCCTCTCATTTCATTCTTTAGAGCATTTGGGTGTCCCTGTTTCATTCAACACAAAGGATCAGCTCCAGAAATTTGATCCTAAGGTGGATGCAGGGTACTTTGTTGGTTATTCATCAACTTGCAAGGCATACAGAGTCTTCAATTGCAGAACAAAGATGGTTGAAGAGACTCTACATGTCAAGTTCAATGAATCTCCAAAGGACAAGATTCCACAAAGCCCTGTGGAGCTCTTTGATTTGGACATACTGCAATATGTTCCTTATCAATCTCCTGCTGTTGCTCCTGTCAACAGTTCACCACCTGGTGTTACTGCTGAAGATGATGATGATAGTAGTAATCACCTCTTCAGGTTTAGTGACCAACTGCCTGAGTCCTCTAAACTGATGCTCCTGTAGCTCCAGCAGCACCATCCACAACAAATGCTGATGAGATTTCTGCATCCTCAACTTCATTTGAGTTGCCACCATCTTCATGGTTTCAAGAATCTGCATCAACATCTGCTGCTGCTGAAGGTCCTACAAACACTTGCACAGATTTGATTGTTTACCAAGCTGAAAAATCACTTAATGTCTCAAATCCTTGGTGATATCAATGCTGGTGTTTTCAACCAGAAGCCAGTTGTCCAATTTCTGCTTCTATGCTCTCTTCATCAGTCAGCTAGAGCCAAAGAACTATCATGTAGCTTTGAGAGACAATGGATGGGTTGAAGCCATGCAGCTTGAGCTTCTTCAGTTCAGAAAACAGCAAGTGTGGGAGCTTGTTCCTCTACCCCCAGGTAAGTGTGCAATAGGCACTAAATGGGTGTTAGGAATAAAACTGATTGAAAATGGGCTAATTGTTAAGAACAAGGCCAGACTGGTTGTGCAGGGGTTTGCACAAGAAGAAGGTATTGATTATGATGAAACCTTTGCCCCTGTAGCCAGACTGGAGGCAATTAGATTGTTTTTAGCCTATGCTGCACTCCACAATCTTAAAGTTTTTCAAATGGATTCAAAAGTGCTTTTCTATATGGTAACATAAAAGAAGAAGTTTATGTGTCTCAACCACCAGGCTTTGAGGATAATAGCACCCAGAATGGGTATATAAGCTTGATAAAGCTCTTTATGGGTTGAAACAAGCACCTAGAGCCTGGTATGAGACCTTATCAAACTTTCTTCTACAGAATAATTTCACTAGAGGCTCCATAGATAAAACTTTATTTATTAAGAAGGTGGATCAGCATAAGCTACTTGTTCAAATTTATGTTGATGATATTATATTTGCATCCTCTGATCCCCAATTGTGTGAGGATTCCAAAACTTAATGCAACAGAAGTTTGAAATGAGTGCAATGGGAGAATTACAGTTCTTCTAGGTTTGCAAATCAAACAAAAGCTGATGGAATTTTCATTCATCAGTCTAAATACACAAAAGATCTTTTGAATAAGTTTGATTTACAAAACTGTAAACCTGTTCTACTCCCATGTGCAACCACACAATTGGATGTTGATCAGAAAGGTAAAGCAGTTGATGAAACTCTTTACAGATGTATGATTGGTTCCTTGATGTATTTAACAGCTTCTAGACCAGATATTATGTTGCTACATGTGTTTGTGCTAGATTTCAGGCTGCACCTAAGGAGTCTCATCTGATTGCAGTCAAGAGGATCTTTAGATATCTGCAAGGTACACAATCTCTAGGCTTATGGTATTCCACTGGACATTCTTGCAAATTAGTTGCTTTTCTGATAGTGACTATGCAGGGTGTAAGTTGACCAGGAAATCAACTTCTGGTGGATGTCAATTCCTAGGCAACTGTTTGATTTCTTGGCAGAGTAAGAAACAAACATCCGTTGCTACATCCACTGCTGAAGCCGAGTACATTGCTGCTGCAAGTTGTACATCCAAGTACTCTGGCTTCAGAATCAACTTTTGGATTATGGCATTACAGGACTAAGACTCCATTATTAATGGATAGTGCTAGCTCTTTGCATTGTCAAAAATCCAGTCCAGCACTCTAGGACCAAACATATAGAAATTAGACATCATTTTATAAGAGATTGTTTTTGAAAAGGGTCTAATTAATCCTATGTTTGTGCCTAGTGCTGATGAGCTTGCAGACATTTTTACTAAGCCTTTGGATAGTTCAACTTTCCACAACCTGGTGTTAAGGCTTGGTATGCTGCAGCTAGAATAAGTGACAACTACTGATGATCTCGTAATTACTGATGATCATTGGTAACCATGTCACATATTAGTACTGATGAGTTATTTTACCCTCATAGTTTTTATAACTACTGAAGGCTAAATGCTTTAAGTACTGTACTTTATCTGGTTTAAACTACTGATGTAGTTACAACTACTGAAATCAGTAGAAACAGATAAGTACTGATGTCCTATGAAACAACGGAAAACAGCAAAAGGCTGATGAGTACGTGTTGAGGACAGTATGAAACAGCTGAAAGCTATGAATTGACGACAACTACTGATGAGTACTCTCTCTTCAGTAGTTCACAAACTGCTGTTCTTCATAAACAACTGAAGCAATACCATGTCTTCAGTAGTTTCACAACTACTGATGACTAACACCAAGTCTTCAGTTGTTACAACAACTGATGGCACAACCAGGGTCTTCAGTAGTTTCACAACTACTGATGACTAATACCAGTCCTCAGTTGTTTCAACATCTGAAGTCCAACTTGTCTTCAGTAGTTTTTAAAAAAACAATACTGATGCCTAAACCAGAGACTTCAGTTGTTTCAACGTCTGATTGTAAAACACCATGTCTTCAGTTGTTTTATAACTGCTGACCACACCAATACCATCAGTCGTTTCAAACCTCTGCAAGTTAATACCACGTCATCAGTTGTTTCAAATACTGATGACTAACACCAAAACCTTCAGTCGTTTCATAACCCGTACCCTATATATATCTGATCCCTCTTTCAGAGTTTTCATTCTTTCACGACCTAAAATTTCAAAAGCTCTGAAAATCTTTCACCTTCATTCATGGCGACCATGCAACTCAAGCCTCGACACAACTGTGTCGCGTACCTCACTAAATCGCCCTTCTGGACCAAATTCGATAATGCTATAGATCTTATGGTCCAATCGCCACTGAAAACGGCCTTCCTCCTAAATCCAATCATTTATGCCGATTCGCTACATCAGTTTGGACGAATGCAACTGTTAATGGAGATTTATCCATTCGTCCATCAACTCTCATAAGGTGGTCATCTCTACTGCTACCATCCGCCAGATATTACTATTAGATGATGCTGCCTACCCTGTTGGATATCCTAATCGCCAATTGATCTTTCATTTGGACAACATGGATATCAAGGCGATCTTAGTGCTTCGACCATCCTGAAGAAACATTTCCAGATGCTGAACGATTGATATTCATATGGTAAATGTTTGCCTGGCCTCGAAGACTTCTTCTTGGGATCAACTGTCTTCCAGATGGCAACAGGTAATGTTCTCTATCCTTGAACAAGAACCACTAAACTTTTCTGAAATAATTTTTCTTCAAATCAAGGATATGGCCACAAAACCACTTTCTAACCGTTGGATACTATATCCTCGGTTTATAATGGCCATAATAGAGAATCAGCTTCTGCTGAGGGACTAGTTGGTCTGGGAGTCCCTACTTTGGCTGTATTGCCGGAGGTATACTCCCGACACAACACTGACCAAACTCTTAAACAGGCTGCCAAGCTGCGCAAACCCACGCAGCTGGAACCCACAGCCTCCACTTCCACATCCAAAGTCCCCTCCAAACCCACAAAGAAGAAGCCTAAGAAGGCTACTCAAGGAGTTGAGTCCCCTGAGGATGCTCCTGCTGCATCAAAGCAGGTTATCTCTACTGGAAATAACCCCCCAGTAGAGACTATGACTCCACCAACCGAAGCCGCTCAGGTTTCCTCTCAAAAGGAACCTGATGCAACCACTCAAAGGGAAGCCACACTGCTGGGATCCTCCTCACTTGAGGGGATTACCATTGAAGAGCACCACTCGCCCCGGGTGCACATGCTTCCACACCCTCTCCTGATGCAACCGCCCCTCAAAGCCCTACAATAATTGTTGCAAAAGTGCTGACGCAGTTGCATTCCTCACCCCCCACCCAGACACCAATCGCTACTACTGGGATAACTCAACACCTGAGGGGAGGATCACAATGCTTCTGTCAACCCACAGCACAGGGGTTATCATGTTCCATCTCCTGGTGTAGACAAGGAGGTGCGACCTTCTGGTGAGGCTGCCACTGCTTCTGACTCAGCAAATGACCAGGATGCAGTTGGTAACATCTCTAAGACCTCACCAGCGGCAACAGCTGATGAAGGACATAGTCCTGAGGCTGGAAGTCCCCAGAACCTAGACACAGGGCACATGCTATAATTGATCTACACTCAAGGCATGTTAATCCTGACTCTGTCAGGAGGTCAGGTGATTCAGTATCAACTGATGATGACCTGAGCTTCTTCTATGATATAGTTGCTCAAAACACCATCCTAGAGGATGAGGTTAGCAGACTCAAAGAGCTGCTGGCCAAGATGTCTCAGATGAAAGTCCATCTGCCACCACAATACACCCACAGATGGCACCTTCTTCTGAAGGTCCCCTAAACACTGAGCCAATACATACTTCCAAGCCACCAGCCTCTGCTTTTGGCACTGATTCTCAGGAACAGAACCATCCTGATCAATCAGTTGCTAACCTTCAAAAATCCCTACCTCTCATCACTCCCATGATCACAGATATAGTGATCAAAGCCATTGATGAGAGGCTTCCTACAATAATACAACCCCTGGTGGAGGAGTTGGTGACCAAATCACTTTACTACTGCTCAACCCTTGCACCCAATGCAACCAAAAAGGGGGAGAGTCAGTCAGTTAAAGGAAAAAGGAAGAGGACAGATGGGGAGAAGGAGAAAGAATCAGAGAAGGTAAATGAGAAGGAGTTGGCTGTTATAAGTGTGGAGGAGACTGAGTTTGTTCATGAGAAGAGAAGGAGAGTGAGAAGAGAGCTGAAGTGAATGAAAGTCAAAAAGACTTTCATGTCACATATCAAAAGAGGAAAGGAGAGTCTGAGAAGGAGAAGGAGCTGAATGATATGGTGAAAGAAGCTGATGCCAACCATAACCGTTCAATGGATAAAATCATTGATCATTTATATAGGCAGGGTTTTGACATCCAACAACTAACTCCGAGATCAGAAGGTTGGAGACAGAGGAGATCAACTCAAGATGGGCTAGTTATGATGCCTTAGAAAGAGAAAGGCTGGAGATAATGATTAGATTTGTAGCCAAATACTTGGGAAGATCTCTGATAGAAATAAGGGCCTGGACCAGGGACAACATCTTGGCAATAACCACCAAGATTTGTTCGTCTGAAGCATACTCCAAGGGTTTAGTGATTGAGGTATTAATGAAGCTGGGGTTGGGAACCGAAAAGAACTGACAAAATTTACTAAAGCCTCCCTTACAGCCAAAATGCTAAAACAGTCTGAAAAGCCTCTATCCTCAAAATCACTACCTCCACACCCACTAAAACAACCCCTTTACCATCTAAACCAACCATCCAACCCACAAAACCAAATCCTTTACCCCCAAACCCACAGCCAGTGATGTACCTAGACAAAAAAAAGAAAGGTACCGAGGGCTGATGAAGAAGAAGAGGAGGATGAAGACAGACTGCCACTCTCTGCAGTTATCACTTTGCCTAAGGCTAATCCAATGTCCATCACTACTGCTTCTCAAATGCATGATGTGATGATAAAGATTGAAGAGGAACAGATGCAAAGACATGATGAGGAAATGCTGAAAAGCATTGACAAAGCATATGCCACATCCTCTTCAATGATTAGCATGAAGAAAGAAGTCTTAAGATTGTACACCCTTGCTAATACCTTTCAATACCAAAGGAAAAAGTAAGGATATGGCCTGATCCTAGGGTGGCACACCGGATTGTCAAGAAAGAAATTCCTTCAAAATACAAGGGCCAAGTGAAGAGGGTTGTCGACGAAGACATCTGTGGTTCTTGTAGTGTCCCCCTGGGAAATTGTAGAAGAGTTCAAGAAAGCTTATGAAGCCAAACAACCACCCCAAAAGAGTTGGAGAATAAAATCATAAAGAAGGGATTGGTTTACAAAAGACTTGAAAACTTCAAACAAGATGAGCTCAACCTGCTCTTAGAAGGGACTCATCCAGATGAGTTTGCTTACAGACAAATAACCACGGTTGAGCTCAAGAATGGAAAACAGGCAAAGTACATCTCTAAAGTGTATGGCCGAGAAGGATTGTTTGATGGTGTGCCCGAGGTGCTGACAATGGATGAGCAGATCATGTTTCTAAGGGCTTACACCAGGAATCCTATAGGCTGATACACGGGAAGTAGATCTCATGGATGGGGTAACAGCTCAGTGTCCAAGTCCCCAATACAGAGCTCCCAACATATCATGCAAAACAGATCATCAGAGACTTCTTCCCAGGCCGGTGCTGAAAAAGGGTCACTTCTCATCTGATCAAGAGGATAAAAAGACCAATCTATCTGCCAAAATAAGTGGGACTCGTCAATAACTTAGAGGTTTTGGCTGCATTGGTTCAGGGGGAGTTTGTTGGACCAAAAACCAATGAGCCTGATCAGAGAAACCTCTAAGTCCCACAGGACATCACACACAGCTGAAGAAGACCTGATCAGCTGTTCTACAAAGTCTGAAGAATACAACTGCTGAAGTATTTCTGACACTGAAGACAAAGACTGAGACAACAGCTGAAGATCTAAAGTCTGAAGACTTCAACAAGTACTGAAGACAAAGACTGAAGATCAACAGCTGAAAGACAAAGTCTGATGTTCAAGTACTGAAGACATCAGCTGATGCTAACAGCTGATGACAACAGCTGAAGAGGGCTTCTTCAGTTGTTGTGATGGTTTTTCTTCATCAGTAGTTTTCTTTTCCTTTTAGTAGTTTGTTTACTTTTCTGTAGTTGTGTTTCCTTTTCAGTACTTGTAAACACTGAAGAGGTTGTTCTTCAGTTGTTGTAGTATCAGTAGTTTTATGTTTTTCAGTAGTTGTAAATAAGATGTTTACACTTAGGAACATTTGTAAGAAGATGTCAGTTGTTGACATCTTCAGTAGTTGTTAAACATCAGTAGTTATAAAACGGTTACATGTCACTTTCAAGTGACATCAGCCTACGTCATTCTTTCCTTTATAAGGAAGGATGACTCACCTGTAATCGTGCCATTGAGGCCGACAATCTTAATGCAATATTCCTTTTGTCAGATATTTCTCTCTCTATAACAAAATTCTTTTATCGCTTTATATCGAATGTTCTTGCTTGAATTTGTCTAATTCTGAGCTATTCCGCTGCTATATTGTTCAATCGATTAAACCAAGAGGCTGAGATCCTAACAAGACTTTGATCATCCGCATTGACAATCGGATGACCGACCAAATGCGCATAGTATTTGTTCATCCGCATTAACCAATGCGGATGACCAACTTACTAATGCGGATGATCAAGTGGAAATGCTAATCAAGATTATCTCATCCGCACTTGTCAATGCGGATGAAAAAGCAGAGATGCCGATCAAGACTTGACTAGTTTTCTGATGTAATAGGTCAGGGGTAGTTTATCATTTTGTAAAGACATCTTGTCTGCCTATAATAGAATAGTTGACCTCGTACTGGGTGACGACCGATAGATAGAGACTTTTTTGTTGTAATTATTCTCTATAACTTTCAACTTCCATATATCAATACAAACAGCATTATGAGTAATTTATTGCCTTGGTTCTTTGTTGTTTGTTTCTGCACTCAATCATTGACTTGATTATCATATTCGATTCTCAGTAAAATATCACTGTTACTCAACCCCAGTCAAGAAGAATGAGGGTCAAGCCCAAGCCTCAAACGCCAATGTCAACATCAAAAATGCTAAATGGGCAGCCTGTTTTGCTGAGATCCGAGCCGTGCGCTCTACACAAAAGCCTAATGTCTACACCAAGTTGTACAAAGTCAAGAAACACTTGAAGATGTCAGGCAAAATCAGCGCATGGGCTTATTTTAAGATCTTAATGTATATGCCATGAAGAGAGAAAAAGGGCATAGAGTACTTTAGATTCCTACACGATCTAAAGACTCTACCTGGTTTTGAGCCCAACCAGCTGGCATGCCTAAAGTTGCTATATGCTAATCCAATGAAAATGTCAGCCTGGTTTGAGGCTGCATTGAGGAAAGAGTACCACACCAGGTGGGTTAACTTCAGACCTCAACAACCGACGAGGTACATCAGACGGTTTGAAGTTGATCCCATTACTGGAAAGCTTAAGATAGTGCTGAAGTGGAGTCCTCCACGCACAATTCAAGAATCCCTCTAAGGGAAATGCGACAGTACTTCACTCCACACTTTAAGAGGTGGTACTACGATTGGAGAACAGGTGAAGCGGTCAGAGTCTTACAAAAGGAGAGCCAAATGGATACTATCCGGGTATTTGACCCTATGTGGCTGACCAACTTGTCTGCTGATGATGTTTGTACATTATACAAGTGGCCACTATTCTATGATTCACAAGACATTGTACAAGCCCTCTAGTTTCAAAATGTTATAAGGCTTTGTTTTGCATTTGAGATACATGCCGGAGCTACAAAAGATGAGAAGTACAAGAAGTTTGAAAGGCTAATAAAGAATGTTAGACAATGATTTAAACTAGGTCCAAGGGGGAGTTTGTAGATACATATGTACCTAGTTTAGGAGCTTAATGTAAAATGTATTTCATGTCTTACATATATGTAATTGAATGGGTATGAATGAAATACAATATGTGGTTGATGCATATACTGTTTAATATTTCATTGTTTATTATGTGATAACACATATTGAACTAACTATATAGGTTTGTGGTTATTTACATAATTCTTAGTCAATAATGATTGAGAAACTTGTTCAAACTTAATTGTGTGAAGTTCTCATGTGAATGGACCATGCTAATGGACCATACGCATGAATACTTCATGCTAATGAACTAGTCGCACGACTGAACCAAGAGACCGGATCAGTCGCACGATTGAGACATAAGATTGACTTAGTCGCACGACTAGACCTTAGGTCATGCGGATGGATCAATCGTAGGCTTCAGTCGCACGACTAAACCATGCTAATGGTTCAGTCGCATGAATGGAAAACCCAAACCTATAAATACCAACTAATTCATGGAAAAACTTAAGAATTCGAATACCTACGCACATAATCGTACCCTAGCCTTCCAGAGACTCAAGAAGACCTATTCTAAGTTCATAGATCATAGTTGATCGTGTTCTAATCATTCATAACGTTTCATTAATCGTTAGAGTGATCATAACTGTGTTCTCCCTGATTGGATCGATGATCAAATAGGATTTCGCACTATCTGAGTTGTTATATGCATAGAATCAGTTAGTACTCCGTACATAAATGGTCCTAACGATTCTAAACTCCTTACATCACATCCCACACTTTTTTCTTGCTTGCCCTCAAGAGAGACTGATTTTAAACATATTAATTCTGGTCAAAATTTTAAAATACAAACACACAAATACTAACCCTGATTAAGGTTCAAATCATAATTGTCACACCCCAACCTTGACGGCGGAATCGTCGAGATGTGAGGTTAAGATTGTTCACAACCATATAACACTATCTTTAAATAACAATAATATTATTATAAGTTTCAAATGTAAATATAACCATAAGTCTTAAATGAAGCAAGTCAAAACATAACAAGATAAACAAAACTTTTATTCTTTAATCTAGGTCCGAATCCTAGTTTTATGTAAACTTCAAACATGCGCATTTTCTGAAACATGTTAAAAATTAAAGGTCAACTATGAGGTTGGTGAGTTTCCAAGGGTTTTATAGACATAATATATCAAAGGTTACAAGTAGCAATTGATGTCATAGGTTATGAGTTAAGCAAGTTTATAGAACACATATAGCTACAATCAAACCTTGACTTAATTACAAGTTTATATGATTGGCTAAATGTATTTGGTTACCATGATGATCAAGTCATACGTCATCAGGAGTCGGGAATCCATCGGCTTGAGCACCAAATGGGCTTGTCAGGCCTATAGATCTAAGACGTCGCCAAGCTAGCAATAGTTAATGATTGTCAACCAAATGTGTATCTCATATAAGACATAAAATAACACAAATAACCATGACAAATAAAAGTATGAATTGCAAGTGCTTTATATATTTACAAGATTTAAGTTTAATAATGAATTGCAAGGCTTGTCAGGAATGATGATTATTAAGTAATATTAATAAGTCTTCCAACGCAATCCCTCACAAGGTACCTAAGAATATATATTTACAAGATTTAAGTTTAATAATAAATTTAACGAATTGACGAGGACTAGGGTTTAATTTGGTTTTTAGGGCTCGTCAAATAATTTTGTTTAACAAATAGAACCAATTATATTGAATAAAATCAAAGAAACTTGTTACCTTTTTATAAAGTTTTATAAAAATATAACATTTATAATAATCTTGTATATATAAATATATATATATATATATATATATATATATATATATATAAATATAAAGATTAAATAAAGTCTAATAAACACAATTTAAACAATAATTAAAAGGCAACGCTTTTTAAATAATCATATTTGTGGAACAAACTATTAGTTAAAGTATAGTTTTTATAAAAATAAACTATTTATTTAGTTTTTAGAATATTTGATAAAACTATAAAAGTATTTCTTTTTAAGAAACTAATTTACAGAAAATAATTAATAGTATTTTAAAATAATCATCTTTTATAAAATGGCTTTTTATAATTTTAAGAAAATTTAGAATTAGTGTTAAAGGCCAATAAGCCTTAAAAATAAACATGTGGTTCCCTGATTCGAACCGAGGACCTCCTGTTCAGAATGTTGGTGTCTTACCAGTGACCAAGGTCGTGGCCGTATTAGGTCTCGACCCTTAAAGGTTAAAACCAAAGGTACAAAGTAACCCCTAAATCGATCGAACCCTAGTTTCCTTTGAACCAAAATTGAAGTTAATCCCCGATTGTTAATGATACAAACCATGGGGCTTTTGATCCCCATATATGGACGAGTGTGTGGAGGTATTCAACTCACCCAATTATGAACATATTGACCCAATTTAGTCTGGTTAAGCTTTAGCTTTCACACGCTAAACAGGGAGTTAAATTTCGATCTTGCGATGAGTTTGTTATGCAATAGAGTGTTTAGAGAGGTTAAATGGAACAAATGGGATGATTGTCTCTATTAAATAGGTTCACTTTGTACATTAAGGTGCCGAACATGCTTCAAGTTCCGTTAGACTATTTTGGTTACTAAACCGTGTTTAATTGATAGTTTAACTCGAGTTAAACACTGTATTGAGGTTGGGATTGATTATACGAACGTTTCCAATAATTTAATTTGATTAATTGACACATTGTATACGTTGAACACTTATGAACCGATTTTGATTGTTGATTTTGATTTAATTCTCTTGAATGTTCAATGAAATGGTTCGATTGGACATGGTTTCGAATTCGCGATGATGCTACGCTTCAATTGATATTTTTTTAATAGGTTCAAAACGTTTAGATTTGGACGGTCGGTGGTCACTGGAGTTCGGCCGGAGTGTGGCCGCCGGTGACCGAAAAGTGGGGAAAGAGAAAGCGGGGTTTGGGTTTTAATTAATTACACATTTGGTCCCTCAACTCTGAATTTCTATTATTTTATGCTAAAATTCAATTTAAAGTTTTATAAAATGACATTAAGACCCCGTGACCTTTTTAAACTTTAATCTAACTTGTTAATTCCAAGATTTACTATTATTATTATTATGATGTTATTATTATTATTATTAATATTATTTTTATTATTATTGGTGTTGTTGTTGTTATGTTTATTATTAACATTATTGTTAGTGTTATTATTACTATAATTGTTACTTTTGTTATTACTATTACAATTGTTTTAATTATCCAATAGTTAGTTTATTAACTTTTACATTAAAAATTTAAGTCAAATTAAGAGATAAACATAAGTTTCATAATTGACATAAATAGTCCTTACATGAACAAACAATGGTAACTTTACACTAACCGGAAAATACGAGTGTTACAATAATCAATTCCTTGTTAGCAAAATTTGTCGATTAACTAGTACAACCCTCTAACCCATTGGATTGCGTACTAAGACTATCAAACTTTTGGTTGCTCTCTTTGTATATATACGCCCCTCACAATTGTTCTCTCCACTCTGTTTAATTTCTAAACTCGGCAAAAGATGTGCTGAATCATTATGAATAGTCATGCAATGATACAAACTAGTGAGCATAGGCTTGTAAAACAATCAATTCTCCACCCACTAATATGATAATTCACATAAATCATGAGGGATTTCATAGGCTTGTATTGTTAGGCTTACGTTCAGGTAGAAAGTATTTGGGAAATAGTGACTATGGTGATGGAAAACTTGAGCTAGCTACTTATTTAATGGCCAAAACAACTATGATGCTTCTCAACACAACTTACTCGTTGAACAAAATCTTTTTTCTTGCCTCATAACTTGATAATTCAATGAAACTTACTTTGACAAGTTTTGTTTTCTTTTTCTCCTATTTTTCCTTTTCTTTTACTAACGCACAAAGGATTTCAACTTAACTTAGTTGTCTTCCAACTACAACTCAAAACTTGAAACAAATCAACTCAATTACTATTCAAACACAAATTACTAACTCAGGTTCCATCACAAGGGTAAACAAACAAAAAGGCTAACAAAAAACTTAACGGTTATATTATTGGGTTTAACAAAAGAAATTGGGAAAAATGCTAAAAATTGGTGGCTAGTGGATAACTGTTGGCTAGGTGGTGGATCCTATAAAGTTATTTTATGGTTAATCCTATTGCCCCAATCATTATAATATGAATCACGGTCTCGAGTCTCAAAATGCACATGCTTCACAAGTTTTACCACTAACAAATGTCACTACACACCAAATAAACAGTTAATATGCAACAAGGAAAGGCTTCTCACAAATGGAAATAGTGGATATGGGTTACCGACATGAAATGTGCAAGTTTACTACACCTAAGGTTTGTTTATCCTAGTTAGGCATTCCTTTTACAACCTTCACAACCATCCTGTGTTTTACACAATAAAGGTATTAGCCATGACCCTGAACCTCTTCCAATGGTTAGCATTTAATAGAAAAACAATTTAAAAATTGTTTAAATTTTGTTAATTTTTTTCAAATTCAACATAACTTCTTATGAACTTTACAACCCCAAACACTCCCTTAAGCGCAAAACAAAAATTGAAAATGAAGTCAAAGAAAGTTCACATGGACATAATGGTAGATGATCTAATAGTTCTTTAATATTGTTATATGAAGACTATGGGTAAACCTGCCAAACACTTCATTAAAGATGCTTCTAAAATTCCATGTGCTCCCCACATTTACATGTTTGCATTGACTAACTAAAAATAAAAAGACAAAACCAAACTAAAAAATAATAAACTAACTTTCATAGAAATCACAATTGCATTAGCCTTTAAAACCTCTCAATTGGCACGAGTGGATGAGTTAAGTCTCGTGAGGGTTTCTAGTGAACACATCCACAGTGTCCAAAACAACTAAAAACATAAGAAAAACTTAAAATTACCAATATCTTAGGTTGCCTCCCAAGTAGCTCTAAATTTTAGGTCTTCAACCAGATTGTACTTGTCACCACTCATGCCAATCAAAAGTGGTCCTTGCCTTCTGAGAGGTCTGTAACTGTTTGCTTTTATTGTTCTAGTGGGTTCCCAATGTCATCCATAATGGATCAAAAATCATTGTCTTAACTCAAGCATTTTTAGGATCAGGTGGATCGCAACTTTTTTCTTCCATTTTGGCTTCTCATGTTTTATTTTCATCTTCATCACTAGCTCTTTATTTTCTTTTAGATCCACAAACTCTTTATAGTCCACCTACTTATCCCTATCATACTTGAAACCATTATCGAAAGTTATGTGCTCGGTTACATGCGTAAGGCCTCGTTCCCGGGACGCTTACAGCTCGTCCATCACTGCACTTAAAACATATAATTACATTAACTTCAATAAAGCGTTGCAGCGAAATCATTAAAACAAACATTTCATTTCATTAAAATAAGCGCTTTTGAAAAATAATACAACATTCATTGCAAAATATCATTTGTTCGCATTATAATGCAAAAAAATTATACAAAAGAATGCCTTTCAAAAAGAGCTGAGTAGCCGCCCCATGACATCCTCAGTAACCATTACCTGCCAACTGGAAACATATAAAAGTCAGCGTTGATGTGTGACTTCTAGTTTTATAAGTAAACATACTTTATCTTTCATTTAAACCGTTCTTTACAATCGTACGTGATCATGCATCAGATACACATAGATAATATCATTGTTATCTTCATTATTCGTTCATTCATTCTGATCATACATCATTAAATCTTTATTTTCATTCAGACCAATGCCATGTGCTCACCCCACCGTCATGCATAAAGCGGTTACTGGGCCTGAGGTATTTCATAGACCTCGAACATTGTGCACGAAGCTTAGTCGCCTACCTAGGGTAAGCGGCAAGGATCCCATACATATGGTCAATCACACGGATTAGACCCCAATGTGCATCTTATCGCGGTAGCTAACCCACACACAGTTGACCTAACACCCTTCATTGGGTGTGAACCTCCATACATATGCTTGCAAGCCTTCCAGTGTGCATCCTTCTTGGGTAGTTAACCCGCACATAGTTGAGCTAACACCCTTCATTGGGTGTGAACCTCCATACATATGCTTACAAGCCTTCCAGTGTGCATCCTTCCGGGGTAGTTAAACCGCACACAATTGAGCTAACACCCTTCATTAGGTGTCAACCTCCATACATATGCTTGCAAGCCTTTCTTACTTTCATTCATTCATTAATGCATGCATTCTTTTATTTCGTTCCTCATTTCATTATCTTCCACTTTACGTTACATAATACTTTATCATTTTGTTCATTAACATCCAACATAAACCCATGGGAAAATAATCATATCAAATAAGGAACATAAACGTGAACATACAACATCACCATACGAGGTACATCATACATGCATACATAACATACATCATCATACATACATCATGCATAAGCATCAATCATACATCATCTATGACTTCAAAAAGTCAACTTACATTGCCCCTGAGAACCTCTCAAATCAAAGCCTACTTTACACATTTTCCCCAAAGATCAGAAAACAACCTAAGTCCTTTCAGGCGCATGAGCCCTATTTGGGCGTGCAGGATCCGTGTTTGTCACTTAAACACAAAGGTTTTCTCTCAAACTCACCTAGAATCACACTTGGATAAGAATCAATAAGAGTTGATCATAATATGAAAAGTAACTAAGAACACAGAAAGATAATTTTCAAGATACTTTTATATATTGATTCTCAACTCAAGATACAAAGACTCTTACAAGCAGATGATAATCTCACCTTCATGATTTACAAGGAGAACCTATATATAATACTATCTGCAGCCGGATATACTTTGATACCAGCTTGGATCCTTTAGCTAAAGCCTATACTACAAGATTATAGTTAAGGTATCTCGGATAAAGTCTTATCTCAGATTTGGTAATCAGGACATGTCCCTGACTTACCTTTTGTTACCAGCTAAAGATGGCAACTGTACTATCATGAAAAGGTAAACAGTGGAATAAAGTATGGTCAACAACATGGTTCTTTAGGAAGAAGCCATGCTGTATCAGAAGTCTGCAGCGGAGTGTCAGAGACCATACTTGTGTCCACTGGTAATAGCAGTGTCTTCCGAAGGTTAAATAGCTTCAAAAGAATAAGTACTTCTGAAGCCAGTTTATACTTCGGAAGAGGCTGCTTCTTCCAAGGTTTGGAGACTTCTTCTTTTCATCATACTTCGAAAGTGGTCTTTACTTTATTCTTCTTAAGTCTTGAACTTCAGAAGTATGCATTTGTCTTCGGAAGTAGAATTCTGTCTTTGGAAGTTGGACTTTCCCTTTTTCTTCAGAAGAACTCTACAACCTTTGGAAGTTCCATGATAAGCTTCAGAAGCCTTTGCTTGCAGCACCAAAATAACTTAAGTGATCTAGTTTTGGTTGCATTAGCCTTCTTCTTGATCCAACAAACTCCCCCTAGGCTGATGCTACCAAAACTTCACTTATCTCGACTTCTTAAAATTTTCAACACCAAGGAGAGCAAATATTTTTCTGTCTCCTTGTTCTTCCTGATGAGGTGCTGAGAAGCTTGTACAGACCCTTGGTAGACAGGAAGTCCAGTCTGTCACCTTGGATAACATGTACCCTTTCTTGTTGCCCTCTGAAAAGAGTTAGTTGATGGGAACTCTAATCATATTCCCATCAAACTATAGGTTCCAATTCAGGACCTTCCACTATCTGTAGAATGGCAGCACCTTTGGTGGGAGATCTTTCCTTGTCTTCCTGTCTTCTCAACTTCAACTCTTCTTCAATCTTTGCTTTTGTAGTTAGCTAAGCTAAATGAAGACTGCTTAGATGATTTCTTATGAGTGCAGCAGTTTCAAAGTTGGAGGGGTTGGAGAATGGCTTCTCTGCTATCTCAGCAATGTCGAATCTGTTGGAGTGTAACAGAGAGGTTACATTGACCCTGTTGACTTCACCATTCTCTCTTTCCATAACAAAGTTTGAGAAGGTTCATCGAACCTCCACTGGATTATCTCCTTCTAGGCACAAGAGACTGACTAGGAATCTTGTCCTTTTTCCTTGTATCCAGCAGAGTCACCAGTTTCCTTCTGAGCTTATTTTCTTCCTCATTTAAGGAGTCTGAATTGAGGCCCAAAAGTCTTGCAGCCTGGTCCAAAGTTCCTCTTGGCAAATCAAGGAATCTGTCTCTCGTGAGGGAACTTGAAGATCCGTCTACATAGGTGATGTTAAGAGCGTCTTCTACACAAGAGACTTTGCTCAAAGTAGTGCAATTAGTGAGCTTCATCTTGATTGCCTTAAACTCCTCAAGGGAGAGATGTTGAGAACACTGAAGGATGGTTTGGAGGGTAATTGGGTAGGTTTATGATTAGAGGTTCTGGCTAGTGTTTTGGGTTGTATAATGGGAAGTTTGGGTGGTTGAGGTGAGGGAGTAGTAGTAGGTAGTGATATGGTTCAGGGGTGAAAGGTTGAGGTTGAGGTTGGGTAAAAGCAGTGAAGGTCATCCTTTTACTCTTCTATACATCTCTTTCCTTTTCCCCATCCAGATGTCAGCCTTAATTTCACTAACAATCCGTTGAAGTGTCCTTTCAGACATAGGACCCACCTGCCTACCAGAGAAGCCATGAGCCCGAAGATAGTCCTTCATCCAGGCTTTCTCAGTAAGCTTCATAGAGGCAGTGACCCTAGCCTCTTCTTCTTTCTTCTTCTTCTCTCTGGCCTTTTTTTCCAGCCTTCTTCCTTTCTTTCTCCATTTAATCCTGCTCTTTGTGGTAGAGCCAGAGGATCATATCATCGTTGTGTGGAGAGAGTTCTTGAAGATCAAAGCCCTTGGAGAGTAGGAAGTTTATCTTGTCTCTCCTCAGCTGTAATTCAGCCTCCTTCTATTTCTTTTCGTTTACCTCTAAGGCCAACCTGTCTTCTTCTTCAACTCTCAGCCTGGTTGCCTTTTCCAGATCCACCAACTCCTCTAATGGTAGCAGGAGTGTTTCTTTATTGGCAGCTCCCGTTTCAATGAGTTGGTCAATGATCTGCTCTCTTCTTTTATTGATGACAACCTCCTGATTGGAAGCAGCTGCTTTTGTGTTGGTAGCTAGCAACTTCTCAGTCTGAAGTTTTCCTTTCTTCTTAAGTTTCTCAATCTTCTCCTCTTCCTGAAGCTCTTCCGCAGTCATCTTCCTTTTTCTTTTATCCTTTGAAGATCCTGACGGTGGTGGTTCTTGGAGAGAGGTTTCCGATTATGAGAGAGTCAGAGATGGTGTCTGAGATAGAGGTGCAATTGAAAAGTCCTCACTGCTCATTTCAGATGCCATTTCCAGGATAGTATCTGTGATGATCAGTTCCTCGGACATTTTGAACAGTCCTTCCGCAGCTTCCATTTCAGCTTCGGAAGATTCAGCTTGTTCTTCCGAGGCTTTTACTTTAGCTTCGGAAGTTAAAGAAGATGCAGATTTTGTCCCAACTGTTTTAGTTGTTGGGCCATTAGTTCCCATTTCCCCTTCGAATTGAATCTTAGGTTCCATGAGGACCTTAGGTTGACCAACTTCTTCCATAGTGGTAGAAGGTGTTGTCAGCCTTTGAAGCTCTTCTGCTCCAAAGTAGATCATTCCAGCAGCATGGCTTGGCTGCTCAAAGGAAGATCTTAACAGAGACTTGGTGAAGAGTCTGTAGATATCATTGAGCATCCTTGGATCAATCTGAAGAGTGACTTGAGATGTTTCAAGCATAGAGATGATGGGAGAGGAAGATGTTGAAGTAGAAGGCGGGCTCTGTGGTTCCTTGTGTGTTTGTCTTTGAACATTCTCCCCCTTTTTGGTAGCATCATCTTGAGAGCTAGATGAGCTAGAGGAGGAAGTCAAGGAGGCCTAAATAGGTACATGCCTGACAGACCTCTCTGTCTGTTTCTCAGCTAGTTGAGCCTTGAGGTTGTCAATCTCAAGTTGCTGAGTGGCAGATCTTGCCTCTAAAGTCCTAACCTAAGATTCCAGGTTTGAAACTTTAGAAAGAAGATCTTGAATAAGGAGTTGCATGCTTCCCTCATCTTCTTTCAAAGAATCACGGGGAGATGAGGTAACATACCTGGTATGTGCAGCCTCACCACCAGACGTGGTGTCTTGGCACCCTGGTTTCCCATGCTCAATGATGTCTCTTTCAGAGTCATCAAAGGGCTCGGTTGTCGTAGATTCAGTCTGAGAAATGTCACCACTATCCATAAGGTCCATTGAGGCACCTTCTATAGTGGCAGTTGAATCTACATGAGTCCCCTCCACATCAGTGGGACACACCTCAGTTGTTGGATGCTGATGGGGGTTAGAGATAAGGGATTTCTCCGGGCTCTGTTGATCTTGGAGAGGGTGTTGTAGATCAAATTCATGCCATGGAGAGATGTTATCTCTTCATCCGTTTTGAGGTCAAAAGAGAAGGATGGAGAGACCTCTGACTGAGTGGGCGCCCATGTTTCCACTCTAGTCTTTTTGGATTGAACAGGAGGGGCTTGTTCAATCAGAGTAGATAGAAAAAGGGTTTGTTTGGGGCGTCTCTGATAAGTGACGGTGATGGGTGGAGGAGGTAGTGTTCGCATTGTGGGGGTAGTTGTTGGTGTGGGTTCATCACCTGTGAGGTAAACAGGGATGTCACCAGGAGCCGTTGGCTCAGTCATACCTGGAAGAAATGCAGTATCTCTTCATGTGAAGTTGGTGGACACTCTCTTCAAAGTCTTGAAGATGGTCGGCCTCATTTGAGGAGTAGTCAGAGCAGTTGCACAGACAAGCTTGCTCTGCTCCGGTTCGCAGTTGATTATGTGCTGGAGAAACCTGGGATACATGAAGAATGTGTCCTTCTGAAGATTTCCCATGAGGTTAGTCAGCACAAATCTTGAATAGTTGAAGCGGAGGCATTTCACCAACCCATGAACAAGGCACCCAAGTTCCTATGGGATTTGATCCCATCCCCTAGATTTATTCGACAAGTAGTGAAGGACCACATGTAGTAGGAACTTCCATTTGTACGAAAAGTAAAATTGTAGATAGTTGACCTGCTAACGTCTCCACCATTTCCCATTTGGAGATAAGAATTGTCCAAATCTGCTTTGGGGAATTCCGTTGGAGCGCCTCATCATGAAGCTCTAGATGCTCCCTGATGATCTGTTCAGAAATGACCAACTCCTGGCCACAGATGCTCGATCGAATGACACGAACCCCATTTTGGGTTTCAATCTGACCATTTGCCCAAAATTCAGACATATGGTTTGAGTAAATTGTGGGGTTTATAGTCAGAGCGGTGTAGTAAGAAGATTAGGTTAAAAAGGAGATGATATCTGAGAAGTCAACATCTCTTGAAGAATCAAGAAGTGCGACTTGGTTGTGCTGAGGGTTGAAGGCCATTTGGAAAGGTGAATGGGGATGATTTGAGCTCGATAAAGTTGAGTAGGAGAAATTTCTAGGGCTGTAAAATTTGCAAGTAAGAGAGTGAAATTGAATAGTCGAGATTATTTAAAAGATTGTGGAATGGCGGTAATGGGGTTAGGATAAGGTGATGTGATGGTTTAGTGGATGAAATGACAGTGGTAGTATGGTTAAAAATCAGTTAAATAATCCAACATCTTTAACAAAATCTTTGCTTTTTACAGTGTGGGCCCCAAGAAATTTACGTTACACAGTGAAATCTCTCTTCCGAGTGTAAAATATTTCCAAAGGTAACTTGTCTTCCGAAGGCAATTCTTACTTCCGAAGCCAAAACTTTGCTTCTGAAGGTTAGAGTTGCTTCCGAATAGAGAATTAGTAAGTTTCGGAAGTAGATCTGATATACAATCAATCGCTTCTTCCGAGACCAAAATTCTTCCGAGAAGAAAGTTATCCTTTGAGAAATTTTGCTTCGGAAGATATGAGAGTGTCTTCCGAAGGTTAATTTCTATTCGGAAGGAAGTACTTCCGAAGCCACTTTATACTTCGGAAGAGGCTGCTTCTTCCAAGGCTTGGAGACTTCTTCTTTTCATCATACTTCGGAAGTGGTCTTTACTTTACTCTTCTATGTCTTGACCTTTGGAAGTATGCATTTGTCTTCGGAAGTAGAATTTTGTCTTCGGAAGGTGGACTTTCCCTTTGTCTTCGGAAGAACTCTACAACCTATGGAAGTTCCATGATAAGCTTCTGAAGCCTTTGCATGCAGCACCAAAATAACTTAAGTGATCTAGTTTTGGTTGCATTAGCCTTCTTCTTGATACAACAGGGCGTATGAACACTTAGGCATATCGAGAGCTTCCAGACGCATGGGCACTATGGGCGTATGAACACTATGGGGCATATGGACTCTCAATCGCATGACTTCCAGGTGCATGACCTTCAGTCGCATAACTTTCAGGCGCATGACCCTTAGTCGCATGACTTTTGGCCGTATGGCCTCCATTCGCATAATCTTTGGTCGCATGACCTTCGGTCGCATGACCTTCAGTCGCATGAGCCCTAACTGGGTGTAGAATGCAGTCTAATTCGAACTTGAATAGCATATTCCAGTCCCCAAACCCTCTCTAACATGTTCTAAGCTTAAACCATCCATCCTAAGCCTTAGAAACCCAGTAGCATCAACCTTCAAACATCACATACCCAAACACAAACCCCACCCGATCGCACACACACATATATACGGGTACACACCGACACAACAAAAATAGCTCCATATGCGTTCCAGCCCCAAAAACAGTCAAATACATGTAAAATAGAGGTCCTAGAACTCACCTTAGCAGCCTCTTCGGGTAGAGCTTCCGATAAACCCGCTTGACTCAAATTTCACCACAAAACCAACTTGAATAGACTCTTTCTCCTTGATTCTTCAAGAAACCTGAAGCTTCCTGCCTTTTTTACCTTTCTCTCTCTCTCTCTGATCCGAATGAAAGGGTGTATGGGGGAGTGGGCTGCCATGCCCCCCCTTTACACCAACTCTTCCAAAATTTTGTCCTTTTTCGCAAAATTGGTCCCTCAACTTGGGCTTTATTTATATTCTTTCTTTCCCTTACTTTGTTCTTCTTTTCCTTGACTAAAAAGAAACCTGGTGTTACAAGTCCACCCCCTTATATAGGTTTCATCCCCGAAACCTGTTATTCCTCAAACAAACATGGGTAATGTTGTCTCATCTCTTTTTCAGTCTCCCATGTAGACTCAGATTCCTTTCTGTGCTTCCACTGTACACGCACAAGTGGAACCACTTTATTCCTCGACCTCTTCTCTTTACGGTTAATGATTGCCACTGGTTGCTCCACATAATTGAACCGTTCATCTACCTCAATATCTTCCAGTGGGACCACCGTGTCCTCATTTGCTAAACATTTCCTCACATGAGATACATGGAATGTCAGATGAATTCCACTTAATTCCTCCGGTAACTCTGGTCTATCGGCCACCTTTCCTACTCTAATAATGATTCGGAAAGGCCCTATGTACCTTGGGCTCAACTTGCCCCGCTTTCTGAACTGAATGATACATTTCCAAGCTAAGACCTTCAACATGACTCTATCACCCACCTAGAATTCAATTGGTCTACGTCTCTTATCAGCATACGACTTTTGCCTATATTTAGCTGCCTTCATAAAGGCTTTGATCCTTCCCAGCTTCTCAGTCGTAGCCCCGACCATCTCGACGCTCCCTAATTCTTTTTGGCCAATATCACCCCAAAACACGGGTGTTCTGTATCTCCTACCATATAGCATCTCATAAGGAGGCATACCAATACCGGCATGATAACTGTTATTATATGATAACTCAGCTAACGGTAAGTGGTCATCCCAACTTCCTCCAAAATCAATGACACATGCCCGGAGCATATCTTCCATCATCTGAATGGTCCTTTCTGACTGACCATCCATCTAAGGATGATAAGCTGTGCTAATATGCTCTTACTTCCACTCCGGTATATCCAAATGTTCGATCTTTCCATATGTCTTTTGATGCTCGACCTTCACTTGTAAACAAGTAAGACATTTACTGACATATTCCACCACATCACGCTTCAAACCCGGCCACCAATAATCTTTCTTCATGTCTTGGTACATCTTCATAGCACCATGATGAATAGATTATCGAGTCTTATGAGCTTCATCCATAATCTTCACTGGATGACTATGCAATTTCGCCGGATGACTACGCAATTTCGCCGGATGAACCCTTAATTTCGCAGAACAGGCTGAAAATTACGAACCCACCCATTTTTGACCCAAAACTTCAATATTTTACATCCAAAACCTTGGTTTATCACCCAATAACCTATATCTAAGCTTCTTATATGTTTTCTTACACAATAAGGTAAGTATTGGGTGAATCTTTGCCACTTTCAAAAACCCAAGCCCTAGAATCTTAGTTTGCTCAAAAGGAACGATTGAATGATGTTTCTTACATGGATTCATGGTGTTTTCTTGTTGTTTAGATGCTCTCGAACACCGATCTTCAATCTCCTGATCAACCGAGCCTTGAATCTTCACCTCTTCTCCATTTTATCTCTCTACTCTCTCTCTAGAAATTGGATGTTGGGTTGCAAATGAGAGTTGCTCAAGCTAATCTATTTATATATACTCGGCATTCCTGGGACCTTAAACTCACCAAACACGTATTCCGTGAGGTCTAGTCGGTCCATATTCCATTACAAGCTTATTTTCTTTAAATAATCTCGGCTAAGCCCATTATTATTAATTGGTTCATTTCGACTTTAATCTGGGCATTACAAGTGAGTTCATTTTTTGGGAAGAGAGAACAAGAACTTTCTCACAGTGTCCCTATTCTCAAATGTTACTCTAACGTCCAATAAAGTATCAACAATATCAACATACCTGAAGTATTGTTGAGTCATTGTTTCACCTGTCTTATAGGTCAAGTTCTCAAACTGTTGTTTCATGAGATCTTTCTTGTTTTACTTGTCTTCATCATACCTCGCATACATAATCTTAAGTGCATCCTAGATTAATTAGTCATTTCCTTTGGTAGATAGAGTTTGAAAGAGTAGTTTGGAGAATGGTAATGACTTTCTAATCTACATCAATTTTCTTCTAATCTTCTTCTAAATAATTAGTCATTTCCTTTGGTATCATCCCACCTCCAATTGTGGCTGAAGAGGTTCTTGGGATGTGAGGTATTTAAATTAAAAATCTCCACATTTTTCTATCTTGAGGTTTAATGAGCCCTTTCATACGTTGGCACCAAGTATCAAAATCATCAAGAGTGATCAGTGGACACTTTGTCATGGTACTAGTTTCCATATTAGCCTTTGAGAGAGCTTCCATTTGAGTTGAAAAGTGTTTTGTGAAAATAAAGAGATCTAAGATGGTGAGATATTATAATCAAGAGCCTCAAAAGCTCTGATACCAATTATTGGACTCTTGAAAATGGTTAATGCAACAGTTTGATAGGGTGGAGAGACTTAGAACACTAAGTAGTTCAAATAAGTAAGCGGCTTAGATGAAATAAAGAACACAAGTAAAAGAAAAATAACAAGACCAAAATAATATAGTTTTCAAGAATGATGTATATTACTCTCAAGTTCTCATAAGTGTTACAAAGCTTATGTTAGTTCTAGAAGTGATAGGTCAAGATCATTTGAATAGGCTTAGAACTTTAATCAATACTTGTAATAAATTTGTAATTCATTATTTTTGATGTATCCATTTTGTAAATATATATAGGTTAACCCATATATGTGTTGATGTGTATGATTACAGGATTCAAACATTATACTTGGTCAATTTTTGAAATTGACTAAGTGTAAGAAACATCTACGGATGAACATTTTTATTCTCCTGTAGATGTTACAAGATGCTCATCAGAATCTTCTACGGATGAACATACAATGCATATATTAGTACTACAAGATCAAGGATTCTTTGATGAACAACATTACTCATCGAGAAGCTCAAGTGAAGACATCTACGGAAGAGCAAACTTCTGCGGAAGACATAATTGTTGCGGAAGAGAAACATTTGTACTCTAAATGAAACAAGTAATTCAAGTCAACAAGTCAAACTCGGAACCCAAGAGATTTGTTGTTTCCTTAATGACAATATGCATGTCTATAAATTTGAGTCCTAAGCTTCACATCAAAGGACGGGGCAGAGACGACAACATAAATATAGTAACATCGTTTCACATGATTAACCAAACAGAAAACCCTAGCAGCCGTCACATCATCACACCAAATATCATAAACTTAATCATAGCATAGCATATTGTTAGTAATTATTATTTCATTCTTTGTAATCATTAATTAGTTTTAATGAATTACTTTTGATTCAAAACATCTTCTTTTGTATATTGATTGAAATCATTTGAGTGTCTCTTTTCTATATTTATTGTGTTTGATATTTATTATTTCATCAGTTAAACAACGATAATGATGATTCCCTAATTATTAAATCGAAATCAATCTAACATTGATAATTCCTGAATAGGGATCCTTGGATTTTCAGGTGGTATCAGAGCCAAGTGCTTATTGATTTGGATCGATTGATCTATTAGTGTTAGAATTGTTTAATTGATTACTTATTTCATTAGATCTTTCTGACTAGATGAATCTTTTTTAAGCAAAATTGATTTTGTGTGAAAATTAAAAATTTAATAAAATAGTGATTTGTCTTTCAGCGAGTACAGTTACATTGCTCGGTTAACATTGATCTATATTCACAATTAATTGAAAAATAGATCTGTGTTATTGAATGATAAATCATTGACAATTCAATCGACTGAACAAAAACATTAACAAAAATCCTTGATTTGATATTAATTATCTATAAGAGGATTGACTAATTTTTGACCTTTACTACTTAGTTAATTCAATAATTAAGTTCTAGTCAATTATTAGTTCATTAATTCATAAGAAACTTTGTTTTAGTTAAAATATTTGACTAAAATGAGTAACTTTGTTGGTGGATCATCATACCAGCCTCCAAAGTTAGAAACAAAAGCGGATTTTATGTCTTAGAAAATCAAGTTCATGAATCATGTGAACTACACTGATTCTGACTTATGGGTGTCAATAATTTAAGGTCCTTATATTCTACTTGCTCTTGGGCCGGATTATAATGATATTAATCAACCTATAGGTACAAAAGATCCATCACCTGAGGATGTAAAAAGGTTAGTTGATATTAAAGCATACAGTCTTCTTAGTATGGCTTTAACTGAATAAATATTAATCAAGTGTGAGAATTATAAAACAGCAAATTTCTTGGGGAAGATACTTCATACACTCTTTGTAGGGAGTGATGAAATTAGAAGCACAAGAAATGATAATCTCTGCTTAAAATATTCAACATTTTATGATATTGAGGGTGAGTCAATTCCTCAACAACTTCATAGGTTTATGCAATTGGTAACCAAGTAAATACCTTGGAGCTGAAGTATACCAATGAGGAATTAGACGAAAAGATGCTCCATACTTTGCTAGAAAGTTGAAAGCAAACTGTGTCCATGTTAAAGAACACCCTTGATCTCAAAACCACTGGTTTAGATACATTGGTGGTTAAAGTTGAAGCTCTTGAAATGGATGAGAAATCAAGAAACAAGAGTGTAAGAACACATGTCACTCCTTATCATTTTAAAGAAAGTGAAAGTGCTGGAAGTGTCTTTATTTCTAATGAGGATAATGACAACTCTTGTGCTATGAGTGAAAATGAAGTAGAAGTTGTTTCTAATCATCAAAACCATCAATGAAATCTTCTCAAAGCAAATGAGGAAAAGAAAAAGGAAGACCTACGTTGTAAAGGAACTGCATCCAGATGTTGTAGAGGAAATGGATATTCAGTGGCAAATGACTATGATTGGTTATAGAGCCAAACATTATTTGAGAAGAAACAAAAAACTTGGCTACAACAAGCAAAACAACTAAAAATGGTGTTGATAAGTGAAAGTGAGATGTTTTAAATTAAATCTATATGGTCACTTCTCAAGAGAATGTAATCAACAATCACCTGGTGACATGAGTCAAAATCAGCAACAACAGTCTCATCAACATCAATCTTATCAACCATCAACAACTCAAAGATCTTTTAGACAACCTCAACTAACCAACTCATCCCCCACCAGCCACAAATGCATTAGCAAGGCCTAGTAATTCAAAAGAAATTGGGTTGTTCATCTTACAAGATAGAACCTGTGACTGGAGCATGACTAAGAAGAAAGTGTTGGAAGAAAATCAAGCACTAATGGCTAACATGGCAAATAAAGTTCCACCCACGGCTAGAGAGGTAAGAGAAAGATTATGTTTATCATTATGTGTTGAGGAAGTTGAAAGATACAGAGTCCATGCTCAACAACTGGCTAACAAAGTAAAAGAAATAATGATTTTAAATGGATCTCATGTAAGAGAGCATAAACTATATCAAATCAAAGTTAAATTTTTATAGAAATATTTATGTAAACTCGCTTATGAAAATTATAGTTTAAAGCCCAAGTTGAGCATCTGATCACTTCCTTAACAAAATCCAAGGTTGATCATGCATCAACTGAAGTGAAACATTAGATGTTTCAACTTTCATCTTAATAGTATGAGAAATTATTGAATTCTCATATTGAATCAAAGAACATGTATGGTAGGGTTATAATGCAATTGCACCCCCTTTAAATGACAACTATACATCTTTATCTGAAACAATGACAAACAGTTTTATCACAACATTTTATGCCAAGAACCAAGATTGAATCAAAATCTAACAAACTGGTATATAATAATGAGTTTGAGGTGAGTGAAACTAAGTCTTCAAAATCAAAACAAGTTAATCTAAATGACTCAGGATTTTACTTTGATAAATGTGATGACTTGGATGATTATGATGAACGTGATGATGAATATGCGGATGAACTGGATACTGGTAAGCATATTACACTTGAACCAATCATTCCTAGAGTTCAAGATGAAACCAATTTGTCTTATACTCCTAAGCAAAGAAACATGTTAAAGACCATATGCAAAAGGATAGCTCAGTTGAATGAAGGACTTCAAGAACTTCACAATCAACAAAAACCTTCAACGGATGTCACTGAAAAGTGCATAGCTTCGGAAGAAGGTAAAACTTTCATATAAAAGAGAAAGCAACTGAAATCCACAGAATTTGTTTGGAAGAAGTTCATTTTTGTATTAGTAGCAGATCTACAAAAGAACAAATGTAATGAGTTAGTAGATAATCTACGAATGCCAAAAGCAGCAACCAACAAGAAAACAAAACAAAAAGTTGTGAACTCTAAGCAACAAACTTCAACTAATAAACATGAGCCTTTTGATATCATGTTAGGACAGGGAAAGGGGTCATCTACTGTAAAGTTTAAAAAATAAATGAAGACTCAAAGGTAGAAAAAGAAGAAGAAAGTGATTGAATATGAGAATGAGTGAGAATAAGAGTATTGCAAATGGTGTGACATGAAAAATCATAACACTGAAGACTGTTACATCAGCAGCTATTGCTCCATTTGCAATATGAACAAGCACATGACTTCTACCTATTATTTCACCAAACATTGTGCTATTTGTAACAAAAATAACATTCTACATAGGAATTTTATTTGAACAAAAAAAACAAGACAAAGAGCACAAAGAAGAAACATTGTAAGAAGGATAAATCACACTTTCAATCCAATGATGACCAAGAAGATTCAAAATCAAAGAATCAACAACAAAAGCAAAAGGTGTCAAAACTAAAGAAGAAAACATCTACTGATAGTGAACCTTTGAAGAAAATACAACCACATCAGCAATCCAAAACTCCGTACAAAAAAGGTTTTTTGGATCGTTTTGTACGGAGTACTAACGGATTCTGCATGAGACTAGATCAAATAGTGCGGAATCCTATTTGATTGGCGATCCAATTAGTGAGAATGACAACCTGATCGATCTAATGATAAAACAAACTTTAAGAATTGAGTAGAAATCGATCATGAATGAACTATGAAGTTAGATAGGCTGCTTAGGGCACTCTGGATGGCAAGGGTTTGTGAATATTTGAAGTCTCCCATTTTTCCATGAATTATGTGATATTTATAGGTTTTCAGTTTCATTCATACGACTGAACCATTTGCATTGTTCAGTCGTGCGGCTGACTCATGCGGTTGATACGTACAACTGAAGGTTCAGTCGTGCAACTGAATCAACCTTATGTCTCAGTCATACGACTGATCCAGTCTCCTGGTTTAGTCATGCGACCAGTCCATAAGTATGATTCATTCGTGCGTATGGTGCATAAGTATGGTCCATTAGCATAAAAAACCACCTGACTAAGTTGAACACATTTCTTAATCATTGTTGACTTAGAACTATGTACGACAACCTCAAACCTATATATGATGTTCATACATATGAATTATACTAAATATACTATAATATGAAATACTCAAAGGCAAAGAAACATCAAGATGCATATCATATTTCATTAAGTAATCACATTACATATGTGTATGAAATGAAAGATTTTTACATTTAAGAATATAAACTAGGAGCATGATGTATCAACAAACTCCCCATTGGACCTAGTTTATCCTATTTTCTAACATTCTTCACATGCTCTTGGAATTTCTTGTACTCTTCTTTTTGGTGACTCCCGCGTGGATCTCAAACGCGAAACAGAGCTGTATAACATATTGAAATTGTAGTGCTTGTACAATATCTTGCGTGTCATAGAATAGTGGCCACTTGTATTGAGGTAAACATCTTCACAAGACAAGTTTGTAAGCCATATTGGGTAAAATACCATGATAGTCTCGATCTTACCTTCTTTGTTCAGACCTATGACAACTTCCCTCGTCCTCCAGTCGTAATAACACCATATGAAGTGTGGAGTAAAGTCTTGAGGCATCTCCCGTAAAGGAATCTTAGACATTATGCGTGGGGGACTCCACTTCAACACCACCTTAGGCCTTCCAGATATAGGATCGACTTCAATCTTATGAATGAACTTCTTAGGTTGTTGAGGACTAAAGTTTACCCATCTGGTGTGTTATTCTTTCTTCAATGATGTCTCAAACCATCCTGACATCTTCCATGGGTTAGCATACAAAAGATCTAAACAGGCCAATCTATTTTGCTCAAAACCAGGAAGAGTCTTTAGATCATATGGATATCGAAGTACTTAATCCCCTTCTCTCGTTTAACAACATATACATCATGATCTTCAAAATAGGTCCAATTGATGATCTTGCCTGAAAATTTCTGATGTCTCTTTAGTCGGTAACATTTGGTGTAGGTATTCAACTTTGGAGGTGCATGTTGTGCCTTAATTTCTGATAAACAAGCTGCCCATTCAGCCTTCTTTAGATCAACATTAGCATTTGTAGCTTGGGCTTTACTTTCATCCTTTGCTTTCTTTTTCTATAACTCATCCAGCTTGTCAAAATATCACTTCCAAATTTTTTACCCAAGTCGGGGATAACATTTCCCTCAGGGTCAGTGTACTGAGGATAGTAGTCAGACATGACATCCTGATCTCTATCTCATCCACACCATGTACCTCCTCGTCACTCAAGACATCTACTTCCATAGCATCTTTGACAAAATCATTTGGATTTAGTAGAAACATATCTGCGAGCTGCTCATCAGTCAGGTCGTGGAGGATTTCTCCTTCCTCTGGAGTGTAGCTCACAGACCTTCTCACAATCCCTTGCAAATAACAAATCATAGTAAGTTGAGTCTTGACTTGCTGAAGGGGAATGACATGATAATCCTCAGTCTGTGGAGCTACATTTTTGCCTTGATCATGTGTTCTTTAGCTGGATGTGCGGAGGATGAGGCTCTTTTGGTGCGCCTCTCCTTTGCTGCTTGATTTGAGGCTGATGTAGATGCATCACCTTCTTGATCATCCTCCTCATCACCATCATCATCTCTTTTTCCCTTTCCACTTCCTCTAGCTTCCTCGTCATCATCATCTTCTTCTGATTCATAATTCGTCAAATCATTATCATCATCTCCACCATGATCTCCATCATCCTTAATCTTCAGGGGCTCACCCTTTGTTCCCTTTAACCTCAACATAAGCTTTTTGTTCTTTTTCTCTAACCCCTCGATGCACTTGACGGATGCCATCACAAGCTCATTTTCAGTCTTTAGGGGATGGTTTGCTCGAACTAAAGCTCTCCCATGAGCAGTGTCTTATTTGTAAGCTGAGCTATCTACTTGCCTTGTGCGGTGTTGACTGTCATCATCTGATTCATTTAGTTGGCTCTCAGAACATCTGTCGCTAGCAGTTTGAGCACTAGTCTGTTTAGGCTCACCAACTGTTCTCTAACCTAATAGTGGGTAGAGTAGATCGCTATGTAGGTGTGAATTGGGTGGATGTGCCAGCTTGGGGAGTAGTGGGTGTACTGGTGGATGTGTTGTAGATAGGAGTAAGAATGGAAGTGGATTTGGTGGAACTGATTTGGTAGTGTGGGTGTGGTAGGTGTGAATGTATGAGTGGTGGTGGGAGTGTTAGTGGTAGTGGAAGAACTTATCAAAGTGTTAGGGATCGTGTACTCGATGAATACTATAGATTTACGCATGTACCAAATCAAATAGTGCGGAATCCTATTTGATTGGCGATCCAATCAGTGAGAACGCACGTAGAGTCAATTAAAGATTGAATCTAAACGTTAAGAACAATTAGCAATCGATCTACTATGATCTTTGAAGTTGGAACAGGTTACTAGAGGTCCCTGGACAGCTAGGGTAAGTCTGGGTATCAAAATATTTGAAGTGTATTGTTCTTCCACGATTTAAGTGGTATTTATAGGTTAAGGTTTCTCAATCGTGCGACTGGACCATTTGCATGGTTCAGTCATGCGCTTGAGTCATGTGGTTGATCCATTCGCACGACTGAGTGTTCAGTCGTGCGACTGAGTCAATCTCATGTTTCAATCATGCGACTGATCTAGTCTCCTCATTCATTCGTACGATTGGTTCATTAGCATGAAGTAGTTCATGTGTATGATCCATTAGTGTGGGCCAATCACACGAGAACTTCACATGATTAAGTTTGAATATGTTTCATAGTCATTAATTGATTTAGATATTATTCAAACAACCACAACCTATATAGTTAAGTCAATAAGCGTTAATACATACCAAACAATGAAATATTCAACATTATATAAGCATAACCACATATTGCCTTTCATTAAGTACCCTTACAATTACATATGTATAAGACAATACAAACATGTTACATTAAGTTCAGAAACTAGGGACACATGTATCTACAAACTCCCCCTTGGACCTATTTTCGTCTAGTGTCTTACATCCTTCACAAGTTCCTCAAACTTCTTGTACTTCTCTTCTCTAGTGACACCGGCATGTATCTCAAAAGCAAAAAAAAAAGTCTTATAACGTTCTTAAATTGTAGAGCTTGTAAATGGTCCAGTCGCACGATTGAGAAACCTTGGGGCTGATGTAGAGCTTGTAAATGGTCCAGATGCAAGATTCAAATACATATGATTTAAATAACATAAATAACTAAGCATTACTCTTGTCTTGTATCATGTGCTCCTCTACTGACGGGGCTGATGTGGAGGCACCTTGGTCTTGAGCTCTTTTTGTCCTCCTTTCACTCGCAGATGTGGCACCCGCAGCAGATGTATCATCATCATCATCAACATCCTCATCAGCATCATCACCAGCATCAGTATCATCCCCATGGTCATCACCATCATCATCATCATCATCACCATCATCTCTGACTGGGGTTTAGTAAGAGTAAAATTCTTACTGTGAATCGAATATAGTAATTGAGTTAGTGATTAAATGGCGGAAACAAACAATCAAAGAACATTCAATGCAAGAAAATTACTCATAAATGCTTTTGTATTGTATACATGAAAGTTGATAAATATTACAGAGAATAATTACAACAAAAATTCTCTATCTATCAGCCGTCACCTCATGTACGAGATATCTATTCTATTTATAGGCAGACACGATGCATTTTAAAAATGACTAAACTACCCCTGAACTATTACATCAGAACTAATCTAAGTCTTCATCCGCATCTTTGCTTGTTCATCCGCATTAACAAATACGAATGAGTTAACTTGATCAGCATTTCTTCACTTGATCATCCGCAATAGTGTGTTGGTCATCCGCATTGGTTAATGCGGATGAACAAATACTTATGCGCATTTGTTCGGTCATCCGCATTTGTCAAATGCGGATGAGCAAAGTCTTGTCTGCATTAACTTTTAGTCTTCCGCATTAGTCAATGCGGAAGAGTAAATACTTGTCCGCATTAGCATTATGTCTTCTGCATTGACAAACGCGGAAGACAACACTTGTTCCTTTTACTTAGTAGAATTTCATCCGCATTTCTTCTTGGACTTAAGGGATTCCAGCAGAGCAATCATCAAATCACCCATTGAGTTGGCATGTATGATCCTTTCAGGGTGCAACAATACTCCCCATAAGGACTATACAACCTAGTTTTCCTCAATGTTTGGGAGGTGATTGATGTTGTGATGATTCAGCTGGGTCTATTGGTGGTGTAAAAGGAGCTGCTTGTCTTGGATCCAAAATTGCCTTGATCATGTTGACAAAATTTTGAGCATCTGACATTTTGTCCTTGCTTAGTACATGAACCTTCATTCTACTCATATCATGAATGGCTTCAAATGGTAGTTTCTTTAGAGAAATTGGTTCCCAAATAGACACTGTTGATAGCCCATCCCTGTGAATCAAGAGAGAACCATCTACATCAACTTCAAGTTTGACATGTTGCCCAACTGTAAGGGTGTCTTCTTCTTCTTCCTTTTCTCCCTCTTAGCACTAATCTGATCATAAGCCATCTTCAATATTTTGATACACTTTAGAAAGAAATGTAGATCTTCTTGACCCAATTTGTTTGATATCTCTCTGAAGTGCCTTGTGTATATGTATTGAATGTATGATTGATCCAATAGTCTCACTTCATAGCCACTTAATAATCTGATTTCAGCACCTTCTTTGCCTCCCCACTTCCTCTCAATCACCAATTCATAGGTCTTCTCATCATAATAAACATTTGAGATTGGTGTTGAGAAATGTGTACCAGCTACCATTTTTCTTTTCTATGAGTCAGTAGGTTTCACTCTAAGTTCTAGAAAGACTACTTATTCAGCTGGTTTTGTCTGTTTCATTTCCAGAGGGTTCTTGAATGTTTTGTCTTTTATCATACATGTTGCTTTCAAAGAATTGAAGTTGTTGGTTCTCTTGAACATTTTTAGTATACCTTCAAATTCGTATGCTCTAAACATGGCATTATGGTTGATCAGCTCCAGATTAGCTAGTTCTTTCAGATCATGAATCTCAAGTGCATTTACCAGAGTAGAGTACTCTATAAAAAATTACACTAGACCAGAGATCCTTTTAACCATAAACATATTCCATGAACTATCATACTTCCAGGCAATAATTTTCTAGTATGTTTTGCCTTTTGGAGTAGATACTCCTCTGATCATCTCAGCTGTGGTCAACCCTTCCTGAAGTTTTAGTTGGGAGGGTTCAGCAAACCACTCTCGATATTTATGAATAACAGGTGCAAGATAGTCTTGATCTTTATGAGTAAAATTCATGTCATGTGTAGAATCTCTTGATCTTGGCTTCTTATTGAGCACTTCTTCTTCTATCTGCTTTAACTTTTCTTTCTTATCATTTATCAACCTAAGTGTAGCAGCTTTTAGTGAATTAGTCTTCATGTTTGCCAATTTTCTTTTGGTGATGCCTTGACTGGTGAGGTAATCCTCATTTCCTTATCTGTCATACTATATGGATTAGGAAATAGTGGTTCATGAGTTGGGGATAATTTCTTCATTGAAGACAGCTTGGGTAGGGGAACCTTTCTTGGCAATGGTCTTTCATACACAATTGGTTTCTTCATAGAAGACTCTTTATGCATTGGAGCATCTTTGGTGATTGCTTTTTCATATTCTGTTTCAATATTTGGATCAAGCAGCATTTTCACTTTATCTTCCTCTTCCTTCATTCCTTCATATGTCATTCCAAATACTTCATCTGGATCATACCCGTGATTGATCAGAAACATAGCTTTGATCATTAAGTGAAAATGCTGGTGACTTAATGATCAGAAACATAGCACCATTTCTTCCATTGTCGGTTCTGTTTTCATAGGAATGTCCATATGAACATCCTTTTCAGCATCATATCCACCAGCTATCTGTCCCTCTTCTAGATCAATGATAATCGATTTTTCTTTAATTGAGATTCAGCCTGCTCATGTTCTTCATGAAATTTAGCAATAGCAGCTAGGCTTCTTGGATCATCTTTCTTCTTCTTCACACTTTCTTCTTCAATCACTGTTCTTTTACCCTTAGCTTTTTCAGCTAGATATTTTCTTTTTCTTGAATATATTTGAGGTTATAGACTTGAAGTTTCACCCTTTTCAATCACTTCAGACATTTTCTTGGGTGTGGTTTGTTCTTGATCATTCACATTTATTTCCTCCTTCTCCTTTTTTGTTTCTTTTTTCATTTTCTCTTTCTTTTTCACATATTTCTCTTATCTTTTCCTTTTGTTCTTCAGTTAATGACACTGCAGGGACAATCTGCATGCTTAGCTCTTTCTCCAAGGGAACTGAAGATTTGGGGATGAATACAATAGGATCAAAATCAGTTCTTTGATTGTTTACAAAATCCTAAAAGTCATCATCTACACTGAATTCTTCAGATGTGAAGCTGTCTAAAGCACTAAAAATTCTCCAAATTCAGCTTTCTCAGTGTGAGCAGCATAGGTTTTTCCAGAGTATATCACCATCGCTAGACTTTGTTCATCATGCTTTATTTGACTTGTATCACCTTCTTGTTCTTCATTGTTAGAGATCAGACTTGTTATCATTATTATTAACCTTTTCTTGTTTTCCTCATCAACCTTTTCTTGTTCATCTTTCTTATCATCATCCACTTCACTTCTTTGAATCTCAATTATCAGCTCAAGTTCAGAGATCCTTTTGTTTTTGCTATCAATTTCTTTTTCAATATTAGAGATGATTTTAGCTTGTTCTTCTATAATGTTCTCTTGTTCTTCCATAGCTATTGTTTGAATTGCAAGAGTGTCTACATGTCCACTGACTTCTCTTGAATGATTAAGTGCATCATCTAAAGTTTCAATTTCCTTTTCTTTCTCCTTCATTTCAGCTTTATGTTTTCTTTGAGATCTTTCAGCTCCTACTCCTTCTCATCAAGTTCTAGAATTCTATCATCAATGATTCTAACCCTTTTGTTTATTATTCTCTCCATTCTTTCAATCTTTTGCAACAGTATAGATATCTACTCATCTTTTTCATCAGGCCTATTTACATTTGATTGAGCAAAGCTCTCTGAGGGAGAAGTCTCAAAAGTTGCTTTTTTTGCAGGCATTTGAGTATGATGATCCTCCTCATCAGAAGATGATTTGGATGTTTTAGTAGCACTAGTTGGTCCTTCGACTTTAGCAGGGTGATCATGGGATGGCAAAGGATGGTATGGTGATATAGGTGATTGATGTGGTGGTGATATTGGAGAGTGACGATGAGGTGATATTGGTGAAGGTTGAGGGGTGTTTGTGGTGTTGGTTTCGTGATAGTTGTGGTGATGGTTGTGAGGGTGGTTGTGGTGATAGTTGTGGTGATGGTTAAGGTATTGGTTGTGGTGATGGTTGTGAGGATGGTTATGGTGATGGTTGAGGTATTGGTTCTGGCGATGGTTGTGGTGATGGTTGTGGTGCAGCTTGTTCTTGTGCTTGACCTTCTTGATTTATTTACTGAATCATCCATGGAAGAAGAGGTGAGTGAGCACCATTGTAAAAGTTTCTTCGGTCCCTCTACTTAATGTATTTGTAAGATCTTGCATCATAGTGAGGAATATCAAGCATTGGTCCTTCATTAGCAATATCAGGGAATAATTCATTGATCAGGCATTGAATGAATCTTGGATACATCACGAACTTGTATCTTCTCCCTTCTTGAATGTTTGAAATCAGGCCATTAAAAACATAGGCAGGCATATTAAATAGCCTGTTGGTGCAGAGAGCATAGATTGCAGAGGATGTGAGGACTGGAATGTCATTCCATCCTGATTTTCTCTTGGACAAACAATGTTGAAACATATGAATTAGGAATCTCCAAGGTGGATCAACTAATCCTTTAAAAATTTGTTTTGCTTCATATCCTCTTTCATAACCAATTTCAGCAAAAAATGTGGTTATTTCTTCATCATCTAGCTCCAGAGGAGCATTAGCATCATCACCAAATTATAAGCATCTTCTAACAAAATCTTTAGTGATACTCAAAGTGAGATCATTGTTGATTCTCCCAGTTAATGTCTTAACACCATCAGCTTCAACTACCTCAGCTGAGTTCCAAAAGGACCTGATGAGATTCTCATAGATTGTGGGTCTCACAGTGATAGCATAGGCTACCCTTATGGTAGAAAAGAATCTGATCATATCTCTAAGTCCTTCAGCTTCAGGCACATCAGGGTTTAAATAACTGCTGACATTATGGAGTTTGCTCCATGTAAGATTTGCCATGTAATGGCACAAGACACATGTGTGTTAGTTATCAGTTTGACTTTAAATTTACAAGGATGAATGCCTGTCATTTCTGTTGCATTGTTGTCATAGCAAATGGTGAGTTTGTTATTCAACAATCACAGTTTCTATGTTTGAACCATTAATGAGATATTGTTTCATTGATTTGTTACAAATGTTTCATTTTTCATCATGCTCTGTTCTTACAACAAACATGAATATAAAGGTTTTCATGATGATAAGAATTTCTGTTGGTTTGCATGCTCATTGAAGTCGAAAATGTGTATTATGTTACTTCAATAAGACATGTTTTAGTGTTCTTCATTATCAGTTGGTTCATTGATTGATTTAGGTTTAACAATCTGAAACTTAGGTCTTGATTAAAATTTTTATGGAAATTTCACCATGTTTCACATAGAAATGTGGTTTCAGAATCAATAACAAGAGTCGATTGAGTGGAATCACACAAAAATCTTTGATTGTTTATGATGAAGATAATCAAAGATGGTGTACTGTGCGTTTGCGCTCATCTCACTATAAAGTCTCTCAAATTTGAAAAGTATTAAACGACCTGTTTAAATTCCTTTAAATAGTCAAATAATGCATTTTGAAAGATTTTACAAGTTTAAGAGCAAATGCGGTCACCACTGTAGCAAATACGGAAGGGTTAATTTTTGACTTTTGGTCATATGCATTTGTTGACTGTAGCAAATACGGAAGACAAACTTTTGACTTTGACAGTCCGCATTTGGTCAGTGTTGTGAATATGGAAGTTACTTTTGATTTATTCTATCCGTATTTGTGTACTATTGCAAATGCGGAAGTTAAAATTTGAGAACATTGACTATCCGCATTTATGCTGTAGTAAATGCAGAAGAATAACTTGTGATTTTATTCACCAGCATTGACACTGTAGCAAATACGGTAGTGTTCTACTTGTTTCATCCTATCCGTATTTGTACACTATAGCAAATGCAATAGAACAATTTCAATCAGCATTTGTGCAACTACACCAAATGCGGTTGACAACACTTGGTCAGCATTGCACTGTAGCAAATGCGAGAGAGAGATGTTCATCCGCATTTGAATACTGTAACAAATGTGGTAGAGTAAAATCCACATTTACTTCACACTAATGCGGTAGAGTAAAATCATAGTTTGCATTAGTTGCACTTGAAAATATACTGTTACCCGCATTAGTTACATGCATGGGTTACCTTCACCCACATTAACCAATGCACTTACCTGTATTAGCTTTTGAACTTAATCAAAAGGTAATGTGATTGAATTGATTATTCATCTTATGAAGATTTGTCACTAATTGATATTTCTTATGAAGTTGACTGTTGAAGTAGTCAATTCTTGCTTTGATTGACTTGTATGTTACAAGTGATACAAGTTTCCCAATTTTGACAGATCTTGGACTTATCATGCTTCCAAGAATTTGCATAAGCTGAGATATAATAGTATGAAATATTGCAATAACACCAACCAAAATCCTTTTTGTTATGTTTTCAAAGTTAAGTGAATAAACAAAATTTTGGACTTACTCAAAAATTTTAAATTACTCCCCCTAAAGTTTACATCCACATTTGGATAGAAACTCTAAAGATTTAAAACCATTTGAATATTATTTTGATTATTAGTAATGAAGAGAATTATCTCTTTGTTGGGATCATATCAGTCTTATATTACACTTGTGCATCCTTTATGATTAAATGGACATGATCATGAACTTGAAGATTGAAGGTATGTTTGTCCTCTTAAACTCATACCTGGTTGATATTTTGATGCAAATGACTGATGTTTTGATTGATTTAATTAGTCAATGTGTACCTCGCACATATAAGCATGGACTGATCAACCCTCCTTATACAATGCATGGTAGAACTTTTAAGCTTTTCTTACCAGGTCACTTAGGTTATGAAATCTCATTTTCACTGATCCTCATTGGGATTCATTTACTTTGATCCTTTTCATGATGATCCACATTGGGATTCTTTTCACTTCACTTTGGAAGGTGATCCACGATAGGATTCTTTTGTTCATTCACTTGGAATGTATTACTTTTGTTGATTTATCCAATTTTGGATGCGTTCCACATTGGGAATCTTTTGGATCATAACATCTGCACTATGTGCAAGTTTCATAAGGTCTTTGCTCAGCAAAACAAAGATAAAACATGATGTGGTGAAAGAGATTCATAAAATATCATTACCTGGTGTGTTTAGGCTACAACACAAACATGCATTCAGATAACCCAATACATATCTATACTTTGTGATGAGTGTTTCACAATTGAATAAGTCTTTAGTTCATCGTTGCATGTATATTTTCTTCCAAGTTGAGCCTACCAACATATCTGGTAAGTCATTTCAGTCTTTCACATTTTGAAATTAAGCACAACGAATGATATAGTGACTGTAATTATATCATTTCCCATTGAATTCTTTTCTTCATCAAACTTGATTTCTTTTTGTGGTTTTCTGAGGTTTTTAATTGTTTTTGATGTTTTTCATGGTTTTTACTCAAGGTTAATCATGCCAATTGACTAAACAGAAATTCAAACCTACTAGGTTCAAATGCCTTGGTAAACAAATCAGCTAATTGATTTTCAGTTGGTACTTGAATCAATTTGATTAAACCTTTTTCAGCATAGTCTCTCAAAAAGTGATATCTAATCTCAATATGTTTTGTTTTTGAGTGCTAAACTGGATTATTAGTTATAAAGACAGCTGTTGTGTTATCAATAGAAATTGGTGTGTGCAAGAAGTTAAAACCATAAACAAGCATCTAGTTTTAAATCCAGAGTACTTGAGAGCAACATGCTGATGCAGCAATATACTCAACTTCTGCTGTGGACACAGATACATTTGTCTGCTTCTTGCATTGCCAGGATACTAGTCTAGGACCAAGAAATTGACAATCGCCAGAGGTGGATTTTATGTTGAAGTTGCATCCTCCATAATAACTGTCTGTGTAAGCATAGAGATTAAATTCTCCTTCCTTTGGATACCATAACCCAACAGCTGGTTTGCCCTTCAAACATCTGAATATCCTCTTGACTGCATTCACATGTGATTCTTTTGAATAAGCTTGATATCTGGCACACACACAAACACCAAACATAATGTCAGGCCTACTGGCTGTTCGATACATAAGTGAACCGATCATTGATCGATAGTGAGTCTGATCCACTGATTTGCCTTCAGGGTCAGGTGCAATCTTCACTTTAGTATCCACAGGAGTTCTGATAGATTGACAGTCAGCAAAGTGAAATTTCTTCAACATGGTTTCTATATATTTTGTTGATTAATGAAGAATCCATCTGCGGTCTATTGGACTTACACCCCTAGAAAGAAGGTGAGTTCTCCCATAGCACTCGTTTGGAACTTTGAGTGCATAAGGTCTTCAAATTCTTTGCAGAGTTGCTTGTTTGTTGAGCCAAATATAATGTCATCCACGTTGATCTGAACTAACAGCATATATTTTCCTCTTTTTCTTCTGAAGAGAGTCTGATCAATCATTTCTCTTTCATACCCATGTTCAAGAAGAAAGGATGATAGAGTCTCGTACCACTTTCTTGGTGCTTGATGAAGACCATACAGAGCTTTGTCAAGCTTGTAAACTCTATGAGGGAACTCTGGATCTTCAATGCCAGGTGATTCACTCACATAGACTTTCTCAGTGATCTTTCCATACAGGAAGGCACACTTTACATCCATTTGATAAACAGTAAATTTCATGGACGCAGAATATGCAAGAAAGATTCTGATTGCTTCTAGTCTGGCAACAGGTGCAAACACTTCGTCGTAGTCGGTTCCTTCTTCTTGAGTGTATCCCTGTGCCACTAGTCTTGCTTTGTTTCTGATGACGATCCCTCTATCATCAGTCTTGTTCCTATACAGCCATCTAGTACCGATAGGGTATTGTCCTTGGGGAAGATCTACCAGTTGCCATACTTCTTGATTCTTGAATTGTAGCAATTCTTCCTGCATTGCTTCAATCCAGCTATTGTCTTGAAGAGCCTCTTTGATGTTTTTGGGTACTGTTTGACATAGAAAGCATGAGAACAAATAGATGTTTGCAATACTGGACTTGCTTCTTGTCACCCTTTCATTAAGATCACCAATAATGGTTTCAAATGGATGATTCTTGTGTATTCTTGTGGTTGGAATGGTGTCACCAGAAATAGTTACATCAAGATTGGAGACATTCAGTTCATTATGGTCAGAGGCACATTCATCATGTACTATTGTTGAATTATGAAGATTGTCAACTTCTGTTTCAGTAATTGCTACATCTTCAGCAGCATTGGGATTGCTTGCATCATTTGATGTATCTTGTGTTTTAACTAAAAGAGAGGCCTGTTTTTGATTTCTGATCTCATTTGACAAGTCATCTGAGTAAGATGGTACTAGGCTGGGACCTTCTTCAGAAGAAACACTAAGGTTTTGTGATAGTTGTCTCATGGGATCAGCTTGAAAAGGAACATCTTCATTCATGTGTTCATGAAATGTAGGTGGAATCAGTGGATAATTATCGCTTCTTTCTACAGTTGATGAAGTATCACTTGAGTGTATATTTCCTGCATCAGATAAGTGAAATTGGTCTAATGATTTTGTAAATGTGACAATATGAAACAACCAGTCAGGAGCATTTGTATATTTGGGAATGTTCCTTGAATTAAACATTTGTAGATTCATCAATAATGTTCAATCTAGGATTGAATACTCTATAAGCCTTTGAAACAGAAGAATAACCTACAAAGTATCCTTCATCAGACTTGGATGAAAATTTTCCCAAATGGTCCCGGGTGTTTTATATTGAGATTGGACAACCAAATGACTTGAGGAATCCAATAAATGGTTTCCAGTGAAAGAGTAGTTCATAAGGTCTCATGTTACTTTCTTTAACAATCAATGTTTGATTTTGTACAAAGCACGATGTGTTAACTGCTTCAGCCCAAAAGGTGATTGGCAGTTTAGCATCAGCTAGCATCGTACATCCTGCTTCAATCAGTGTTCTATTTCGCCTTTCAAAACCCTATTTTGTTGAGGAGTTCTAGCTGCACTGAATTGATGAGCAATGCCTTTGGTTGTACAGAAGGAACTCATACTTTCATTTTTAAATTTAGTACCATTATCACTTCTTATTATTTTGATCTTAAGATCAAGTTGATTTTCAATTTTAGTGATAAATTCTTGTATGATCTGAGATGCCTCATGTTTATGAAGTAGGAAGAACACCCATGTGAATCGTGAAAAGTCATCAATGATCACTGAACAATACATTTTCTTTCCCATACTCATTAAATGAGTTGGTCTAAATAGATCCCTATGAAGTAGCTTCAATGGAGTATTGTTAGTGTTCATAAGCTTGGTTTTGTGAGACGATTTGTGTTGTTTTCCTTTGAGGCACGCTGAACATTGATCAATAAAATTGAATTCCTTTTGAGGAAGACCAATGACATGGTTTCCTTTGACCAACTTATTCATATTTTTAAAGTTAGCGTGCCCCAACGTCTATGCCAAAGCTGTGACTCATCAAATGATGCTTTAGACAAAAGACATGTGTCTTCCTTAGGTGATGGTGAACACAAGTTTAAGACATATGTATTATTCTTCCTCGGTGTCTTTAACACAACCCATTCTTGAGAGATCTGAAATCTAGGTTTCAGAATGTAGCAATGAGTGTTTGTAAAGTGAATGGAATATTTCTTGTCATAGATCTGAGACACGCTTAGCTGATTGAAATTCAGTTGTTCACAATAGTTCACTCTGTCAAAGCTCAGCATCCCTTTTGTCACAGATCCTTCTCCTGTAATTCTACCACCTTCTTAATCTCCACCAAATTCCATAGTAGTTCCTTGTATGTGCTGGAAGTCATGAAGGAGGGAATGATCTCCAGTCATGTGTCGGGAGCATCCACTGTCTACGTACGCTATTAGACATGTGTGGATGAACGTGCAAGCAAAAAGAACTAATTAGAACAAGAACCCAAGCCATGATGGTTTTGGGTTTCCCGTTCCTATTCATGATGGTCACCTCCTGGTATTTCCCTCTAAATTGTGATTTAGATGGAGGTGTCCACGAAGATTTTTGGTAATGAATAGGTTGAGTCATGTCATCAACATTTACTGAGGATTCAGATGAGTAATGAAATCGTTGGTCTCTATTTCGTTGTAAAAATTTATCCCGTTTTTCACTATCAAAAGTAGAATTACGTTTTGGAAGGTCAAGTTGGTGTTTCATTGTGAGATGATTTCTTTGAACCTTCCTCAATTCTTTTAAATTATTTCTGTCATTTGATGATCTAGGTGTCCTAGATTGAATATTATGAAGATGAGGTCTTACAGAATGCATCACAGTGGATGTTTTTGAGATGGGCATATGTTGGGGAATTCTCAAACCTTTCTGATTGAAGTAACAATCAGATGTATTGTGATTGTTCATGTCACAGATTGAATAATACTTGTTGAAATAGTAGTTTTTGGTGGAGTGATTGTTCAAATCACATAGAACAATAGTGATTAAAGAAGCATTTATCTGTCTTGTGATTGAATATTTCACAAATGTCACAATACATTTGTTTGTTTCTTGAATCAAATTTTTCCTTGTGTGACTCAACTAATATTTTCTTTTGATGAGTGACTTTCTTTTCTTTAGGTGATGAATCAGAATCAACCCTTTAGTACTTTGCTTCACAAAACTACCTTTGTTTAATTGTCTGGGTTGTTTCTGTTTCTTCAACCTATTTCTTACTTCTTTCTCAAGCTGGTCAACATGTTCCCTGTTACAGATATCAATCCCAACTCCCTGCCTTAATCTTGAAGACTGAGGGTCTGATGATGTTTTATGTGCTGAACTCAGTGTTACAGTTTGTTTCTTTTGCAATGAAACCTTTTCTGATTTGCTTGAATTTTGTGGAGATATAATCTCATTATCAGAACTACTCTCAGTGGGTTTCACTGTCTTCACATATTTCTTTTTGCCTTGTAAAACCGATGGTATGAATTTTATAAAACGTACAATTGCTTTTATAGGGCTTGATGGTTTCATGACACTCACTATCTTGTAGTTGTCATTGTATGGTGGAGGACATGAATTATACCCAATCCCTGACATGTCCTTTGGATCCTTTTGAGAATCAAGCATCTCTTGCAGCTTGACTGAAGACATTTGAAACTTTTCAAGTATCACTTCAGTCATAGATTGTTGAGCCTTAGATTGAGCTAACTTTTCAGTAAGTAGCTCATTCTCAGCTGTAAGAGTGTACTTCTCACCATGTAGTTTTTCTATGTTAGAGATGAGAGATTTAATTTGATTTCAAAGTTTTTTATTTCTCTCTTCATCATCTCTGACTTTACCTTTTCATCTTTGATTTTATCAGCCAGTTTGTGGTTATGCTCCCTTTACCCTTGCAATTCATTAATGCATTTTTCACTAAAAAGGTTAGACTTTACCTCAGTAGGCATTAGAGATAGTCCATCATTGATGTGAGCCATAAGTGCATGATTTTGAAATTGAGGCTTTACTTCCTCAGCATACACACTCCAGTCACATACTCCATCTTGCTTTATCACTAGAGCACTGGCTGAAGACTGATTGCTTCCATGAGCTTGATTGTCAGTTGGGGTGGATTTTGATATGATTGGTGTTGATGATACTACTGTTGTTGGTTGTTTGAGTGAAAGCTTTAGTTAGGCTGTGAGGATGATTGGCCTGGAGAGTTCCTTTGATAGTTGTTTCTCTTGGGGGCATTGCATTCTCTTGAGAAGTGGCCAGCCATGCCACAGTTGAATCATTTCACCTTGGATTTATCATATCCAAGTTTTGTATTTTCATTCATGCTTAGCTTTCTTCCTTGAATTAGATGAGCAGAAGTGAGTCTTCCTCCAAAGTAGGCTTCAAAGCTTGCAACAAATGCATTGTAAGTTGCCTTTTGTTCTCCCGATCTTGAGTCTTCAGGAGTGGGTTGAGGAACAACAGTGACTCTGGAAGTTTGAGGAGCAGCAGTGACTCTAGGAGTTTGAGGTGAGGTTTAAGGATGATTGATTGGTGGAGTTGCAACGAACCCAGTGTTGTTCATTTGATCTCTTGATGAGATAAAATCATCTTCCTCAGCGATGAAGGCATTTTCCCTAGAATGAGATTCTGATGGAAATTTGTAAGCCTCAATCACTCTTGGTCCACCAAGATTTCTGCTTCTTTCATCAAGTTCTAAGGCTTCAATTTTGGCTATCATGATGTCTAAAGTAGTACTCTTAAGATCAAGTGTATTTTTTAGCATGGTTACATTTTGTTTCCAGCTTTCAGGGAGACTGTGAAGCATCTTTTGTTTAATTCTTTAATCTTGTAAGTGACTCCCATGATTTCCAAGTCATTTACTAACTGTACAAATCTATGCAGTTGTTTAGATATTGATTCTCTCTTGGTGTGGTGGAATGTTTCATACTGATTAACAAGCTTATCCATTTTGATTTTAGCCACCTGACTGCTTCCTTCACACATGATTTTGAGAGCATCCCATGCAGCTTTTTCAGTTCCATACTTCTCTAATCTTTTCAGCACATCCATCTTGAGTGCTTGAGTCAAAATTGTGTAGGCTTTAAGGTCTATCTTGATTTTCTTGTAGTCTTCTTCATCTAAGGTTAGATCTTCAATGGGTATTCTAGTGGTTCTGTATACTGCCGCTTGAACTGCAGATAGTGTAACAGGGATGTGTGGCCCCTTGCATATTGAGATCCATAAATCAGGATCTACACCTGTGATGTAATTCCTAAACCTGATTTTCCACTGTTTAAACTCAGATTTGTGTTTAAGCATTAGAGGTTTAGGTGTATGACCATGTTCTGAGTAGTTGTTAGAATCTATTTTAACTATGTTTGGTATTCCTTCTCAGTAGCTTTTGACAAGAAGCACTGAACCTCATGATCCGTAGTGGAGGCCTTTGATAGATCCAAGATATAAAGGTCCTTATATCTTGAGGTAGACATTAATAATTGATCCTCCGGGATGACATAGTCCTTTTTCAGGACATAACACTTCTTGTTGTCAAACACTACCTTAAAGTCTTTATCACAAATTTGAGAAACAGAAAGCAAGTTATTCAATAGTTGTTAAACGTAGTTTACCTTGTCAAACTTCACTTTTTGATTACCTACTTCCCCTTGAGCTGTGATGTATCCACCTTTGTTTCTAGCAAATGAAACGTGACCTCCTTTTATCTGTTTGACGTTTGATAAGAGATCCTTGTTCCCTGTCATGAGCTTGGATGCTCCGCTATCTATAATCCACGTGTTGGTTTCAGAACTATATCGAACACCCTGCACATTCAGTTTGAAAACATTAGTTCAGGTTAGGGACCCAAGCCTTCACTGGCTTGGGTTTCCCAAAGGTATCACAAATCATAAAGGTAACCCATTGACCGTTCAAGGATGAGGGAAGTTCAGATGTCTTCTTGTTCTCATTATCAGACAATGAGGTTGATTTCTCCTTCCATAAGCCAGCTTTGTGTAAGGCCTGTTTATGATAAACAGATGACTGGCTAATGTGTTGAACTTTAGGTTCACTATCTCTTTTAGGTGGTGTCACTGGGTTCCTCTTAAAAGAGCTAGGTTTTTGTTCAGGGAGTTCAACTTTCCTCCTCGGTGTCTGATCGTAAGGACAATGAGACACAATGTGTTCATACTCTCCATAACTGTAGCAAGCTCTGCTTTCGACTTTACAACTTAACTGTTTTTGTGGAGATGTATGTGACACACGGGTGACCTTACTTTGTTTTGGTTTTGACTCTCGTTGTTTAGATGTTTTGTCTGGTTTAACAAAGTTATTTGCTTTAATATTTTTAACATCTTTTTCTTTTCTATTTACTGGACTTTGACATGAAGCACGTTCTTGGTTAGATTACTGGTTTTTTTAGGTTCAGATTTGACAATTTTTGAACCAGAATTAATACTAACCTTTTCAAACTCTGTGTCCAGATTAATGCAAGGCATTTTACCTTTCGCCTTTGAAGTGGCCTCCTTTTTTTTAGTGTTAGATTCATTTGATGAACATGTGGAATCTGGATCACTTACAAGAGGAGTAGACACCACATGATCCTTGATTGGATTATCATTGATTGGTTTATATTTTGTGTTCATCAAGATCTCATGTGGTGGTGGAACCACTTTATAACCCAATCCCTCCCCATTGTTTCTCTCTCTCACTAAGTTTTGGACTATGTGTGAAGAACTAGTCCAACTATGTTGTTTTTGTTTTAGGGAATTAACTTCTACTTCTAAAACTGCCTTTTGTTTTTTAGTGTCCTCTAGGGAGTTTAGATAGTACCTTATGTCATTAGCTTGGTTAAAGGCTAAAAAACTGTTTCCCTAAGCTGTTTGTTCAAAAGGTCTATCTTTTCTTTGAAACTATGCTCATTACAATTAGAAGAAGCATGATTATTAAAGAGTTGGTCAGTAGTACTTAGCTGAGCGGTATCTGATGAATCATCCATCAATGCAGAATCTGGTGTTTCTAGAGCGGGTGATTCTGACGTTGTAGTAGTTTTCCGGTCTTCAGGCAGGTAGGTGACCACTGGTGCAGTTTCTTCTGATGTTGACATTGCAAGTTCAACTGCAATATCTCCTTCACTGGCATAGTCATCATCTATATCCTCCACACTAGCAATATTAGATTCTCCTGATGAGACAAACTGAAAGCTCTAGTCCTGTCCTGCATCATCATGAGCAGTCAAGGCTTTGGGATCCTTGCTTGATGAAGTAGGACTGCTAGTGGGTTTCTCCTGACAATTGAAAGAGGAGAAAGGAATCCTATTGCCAGTCTTCTTTGGCTTCACGCACTCCCTTTTGAAGTGCCCTTTCTCTCCGAAGTTGAAGCAGGTTACCTTGGATTTATCAAAGCCGAAGGTAGTGTCCTTAGTCCCAATCAAATTTTGTCCAGTCTTTTTGACAAACTTCTTAGCTCTCCGGACATCACTTGCTAAAGCCCACATTATGTCCATCCGCTCCAGCTCTGTCTCATCCACCTGCTCATAATCCTCATCTGCCAGATGGTAGTTCCCAATCTTTCCAGCAATTAGTCCATCATAGGAGTGGACTACCGCAACTAAGAGATCCATGTGCTCTTTAGCTACCTCAACTATCACATTCTGAAGTTCTCGGTCTTCAGCTTTGCTGCATTTGCTTCAGGTGCAATGTATTGGGTACGTAACGACCCTAACATTTTTGACCCTGAAGTAGAGGGTGGTGAAGGACCAGGCAAGCTTGATAGAAAGGTTGTCTGAAGATGTGCTCTAGATGTTTTGGCTTGAGGAGTCGCATTGTACAGCGCTGGATTCTGATCGTAAGAAGCCTTTTGAGCTCTGTACTTCATTCTTTGTTCTTCCCCTCTCAGCTTCAGAATGAAGTCATTGATATCTAACTTCGTTAGCATACCATTTTATCTGAGATTGGAGACGAATGACACCCATTTCTCTGACAACCCGTCTGCAAAGTTGGACACTTTGTCCTCCATTGACGTCGATACTCCATTAGTGTGCATCTCACTCATCAAGTGGTAGAACCTGTTGATAACATCATCTAGGCTTTCTTTCCCATCGAGGAGAAGTTGTCAAACTCCTTCTTTAAAGCCTTAGCCTTTATGTCCTTCAATGATGTGTTTCTGTCATACCTTTTCTCCAATGCATCCTATAGTTTCTTTGCTTGTGTATATTGAGAATTGATGGAAAATATCATTCGGAATTGACTGTGTAAGCAAAGCATAAACCTTCTCTTCTGCATTGTATTTCACCTTTTGTCCATCAATCATGCCACCAAGTGTCAGTTTGACACCATCAGCTCCTACAGGCATGTTGTACCCCATCTTTATAGACTCCCACAGATTGGGATCTACTCCATTTAAGTAGAACTCGTAACGCTGCTTCCATTTTTGATACTTGTCTAACGTGATTAGCTTGGGGGCTTGTTGTGATTTCCCAATTCATTCTCCAGTAGCTGTAAATTTTGTATACGTGAGTCTCTCCCTGCTGTGAATGCTGAGTATTGGTCTTCCATTGCTATTAACTTTAACTTTAAAACCAAACTGTTGTATTAGTGCGAATGAAGGTGTGCGATTGGGCTATTCGTGCGATTGAACTATGCGGATGGTTCAATTATGCGACTGAACTAAGGCGGATGACTCAGTCGGCCGAATGAACTAATACGGATGAACAATGCGAATAGTCTTCTCAGTCGGACAAATGGAAGTGCGACTGAGTCTAATCGAGTGAATAGGAAATGCGTATGAACTCAGTCGGGCGATTGAGCCAATCGTGCGACTAGGCCTGCTGGATTTCGAAAATTCATAGCTTTAAGGTGTTTGAACGCAAAAACACGAATTTTTGCTAACCCTAATTGTCGTATGCCGGAAACAAATTAACTTTACGATCAGGAGACGTCTAAAACCCGATTTGACACAAAAGATTTCATTTTTGAGCGTAAAAACACAATTTTTATATCAAAACGATTGAATCACACGTAAATCTAGAGCCAAAGCTCTGATACTAGTTGTTAGGGATCGTGTACTCGATGAATACTAACAGATTTATACGTTTACCAAATCAAATAGTGCGGAATCCTATTTGATTGGCGATCCAATCAGTGAGAACGCACGTAGAATCAATTAAAGATTGAATCAAAATGTTAAGAACGATTAGCAATCGATCTACTGCGATCTTTGAAGTTGGAACAGGTTACTAGAGGTCTCTGGATGGCTAGGGTACGTCTGGGTATCAAAATATTCGAAGTGTCTCGTTTTTCCACTATTTAAGTGGTATTTATAGGTTAAGGTTTCACAATCGTGCGACTGGGCCATTTTCATGGTTCAGTCGTGCGATTGAGTCATGCGGTTGATCCATTCGCACGACTGAGTGTTCAGTCGTGCGACTGAGTCAATCTCATGTTTCAATCATGCAACTGACCAAGTCTCCTGGTTCATTCGTATGATTGGTTCATTAGCATGAAGTAGTTCATGCGTATGGTCCATTAGCATGGGCCAATCGCATGAGAATGTCACATGATTAAGTTGGAATATGTTTCATAGTCATTAATTGATTTAGATATTATTCAAACAACCACAACCTATATAGTTAAGTCAATAAGTGTTATTACATACCAAACAATGAAATATTCAACATTCTATAAGCACAACCACATATTGCATTTCATTAAGTACCCTTCAATTACATATGTCTAAGACAATACAAACATATTGCATTAAGTTTAGAAACTAGGGACACATGTATCTACACAAAGTAATCCTTTTCCTCTTACTTTTTTGCCATGGGGTTGGGCCATCCTCTTCCTCCTGGAACCCTTGGCTATCGGGGCTCCCCCTGAGCTAATCGGCTGGTCGGGTGTGTGTGTCGGATCTATGACATCAGTGTCACCACCCTTAGTACCAGCTTGGCATCCACTAACCGCCTCTTTCCCCTTCTCGGTAGCCACAACCCGGCTCTCGACTCTCCTGGTGAGAGGCTTATCATCAGACTCATCCCCTTCATCTACCAAGAAGTCCTGGTGGATAGCAGCCTACTTAGATCCACCAGGAGCAGATGAAGTACTGTGTGGAGGTGGTGGAGATATGGTAGACGTGTCGGTGGCCCGTGATTGTCTGGGCCAGCATCTCCACCACCTTGACCATCATCATGGCCATCATCATCATCATCGTCTTCTTCGTCAGTAGGAACCACTATGGGCTCAACGTCTGATTCACTGTCATCATGATGCCACTTCTTACATGAGGGTGCCACGTAATCCTCGTTGGCCAGATGGCCAAAGAGTCTCGTGACCGGGGGCTTCACCTGCTTCCCCCGGTACACCTTCATCCTACCCAGGGTTATGTCATCCATCACCTCTAATATCACTGCATCAACGTTCTCCTTAGCCGCAGAGGAAGCTTCTCGTCTATGATCATTTGCAAGAACCTTGGATACATGCAGAAGACTTCCGAGCCTTTAGCCTTATTGTTCTCTGTCATGTATGAGAGGAGCATGTGTGAGAAACTGAATGGTTGGTTCAGTACCAGTGCAACATATGAATTCTGGATTTGGTCAGGCATCTTATCGAATCCTCCATGTCTGGAGGCTATACACTTGAGGATCACATATGCAAGATACTTGAACTGGGGGCACATGTTGCTCTTGTTCCGTACATCGGCATTGATGTCACTAGCGTACTTGATCCTCAGAAAACCTCTTCGAACTGTTAGGGGATGCAGGTTGGTTGGATGGGCTCTGTCCTCACCCAAATCCAAGACTCTCCTCAGGTCATCTTTCCTGATCGCAATATCTTTTTCGAATAAAAATCTGGATACTGTGGGGCTCAACGGACCCAGTCAACTATGGCATTTTCCTAGAAAGCCTGCTAAATCGATCGGTTTGGTGTGCATGGGGTAGAAATGGCCTTGTAGATCCTCGATCTATGAAGGAAGGCTATAATCCCAGTAAAGTCAGAAGCGTTTTGAGACGCATCATCTAGATGACACAAATGTTGTGCTTGGTGCACATTGTCCATCCCTTAGCCATATTGCTGCAACACAAAAATATATACATTATACCTGTTCGTAAGAGATAACATTGAATTTTAGCTGATTTTGATGAACTCGTTCAATCATGCGATTGAACCATACGACACAGTTCAGTCGTACGATGAGCCTGCGACTGAACTTAGTCATATGCTATGCCATGCGGTTGAGTCAGTCATGCGATTGAGTCACCGATTGATTCACTCGTGAGATTGAATCATGCGCTTGGCTCAATCGTGCGACTGAGGTTCATATACGTGTCTATTCGCATATTGCGCTATTCGACACCATAAATTTGAATCTTTGTCAAAACGTTATATTACACTTCGTGTTTTGATTCGTTAGGTTCGCAGGGACTCGAAATAGCACTTAGTGTCATTTAAATCAACGTTTGTGTCCATTAAAGTGGTCTATTCTAGGGTATGGTCCCGGTTCTTGATTTCAACAATTTTGGTCATTATGGGTTCGATCAATCTATTCATTTCACCCAATTTCAGTTTCAACGTACATGAAGATGAATAGGATATCAATTAGTATCACTATCGGAGAGTAATCACAATAATAGAAATTTTGGCAGAGTGTTTGGGTATTAGGCATTTTTTTTAGAGATTTTGAACTCACGTAGGGTATATGACGGACTGACCGCTTTTTATACTGATTTATGTTTCAGTCCGACTGGACCCATACGCATGATTCATCCATGCGACTGGGGTTCAGTCATGCGACTGACTCAGACTCCTTCATCTAGTTGTACGATTGGTTCATTCTTGTGATCCAATCGCATAGTTGACCCATACTCATGGTCCAATCGTGTGATTGGCTCATACTTATTGTTCAAGCGCGCGAATGGCTCATACTTATGATTCAATCGTGCGGTTGCCTCATACTTATGAGTTTGACTTCATACATTTCGATACACTCAAAATTAACTTTTGATATAAACATTCTGACCATGATCATCCCAGACATGACCTTTTTAATAGAAAATCATTTGATTACCTCAGACGTGATCATTTTAATTAAGACCGATTGGTCACCTCAGACGTGACCTTTTAAATTTGTGATTCACAGAGTTCATCTAGTTATATAGTCCGACATCGACACAAAGAAGATAATGAAAATAGAATCCAACTTGAATTAAAGCAAAACAAGACATATTTTGTGTTTTTGGTTGAGGTGGATTAAAACCTTTTAAAAATCATCTAACCGATTTTTCCTCCTGAGCAGAAAAGCTTCAATTTATTTTTATCATTTCCGGAAAGATACATATGGAATCATACAGTATATCATATCATTTGGGACCCTTTTATATGTACTTGATACTAGATTCTTATTTGTCTGAGAGTCAATATCACTTGCAGGAAATCATACTAGAGCTGTAAGATGCAAACAATGATTTTGATTGTTGAGAGTTGCAGCCATGATGATTGTTAGTATATTTGTCCACTTAAATCTTTACATAGATTTTTGACTCACATTGGTCATGAGTTAGGTTTTATTATTTCAACACGCATTTGTGGATCCGACACTTATATGGTAATGAACATTCCTCAGGATATTTTTGAGCGGTCTATGGGTATTTTACAAGAAGAAACTATTCTAAGAGCATTCTAAGAGATGCCAAGCCTCGGGTCAGTGCCATCGCCCAGTAGAGAGGCGCAAACAACAATGAATTCTAGAATATTTAAGTTATGCTTATCCTCAGGTCAGTGCCATCGAACAACAAAGAGGCACACAACCTATCTTCTTGTTAGAGCACTTTTTTTCTTTTGCACATAACGCACCAACAACTTACTACTTAGCTTGATTGCGCTTGACAGTTTTTTCCATGTGCTTTGCACATTTTTATGGTCATCTGCACACATTTGTGGAATTTATTTTGCTCGTCACCCCTTATTAGAAGTATGTTGATTGTGTTAACCAAGATTAGTTGAAAACCCACAGCGAGTTGAACAAATTAGTTTTAATTTGATTCACCAATTAAGTCTACTCATCTATTGTGTTAAATCAACTCACACATCATATAATAAACTAGCAACCCCTACTCCTACTTTCTCTATGTTACCTCAGTAGCAGACTAGTTTACTATCATTTTTCCTTTATTTTGCTTAGACTTCTCATACTTGTAATTTGAATATAGCATTTTGATCATTTAAATCCTTTTGATGTCCCAAACAATTAGTTCCCTGTGTACTATCATTTTTCTTAAGTTTGGAATCAATATCATAGATTCGATTCTTTGCTTTTAGCTTATCTGCCTGAACCTGCTTTTTTAAGTAATTAAATACTGAAACTAAACTATTCTCCCCCTAAAATTCTAAAACCGAATTTTTTTTGTTTTTGGATTTTGACACAGGAAAATAAAGTTAAAAAATAAGAAAATTTTGTCGGACTAAGAACTCGATTCTTCTGGATAGACAACACTTTTCTTTTTCACGCCATTGACCTCCAAGAGATATAAAAACCGAGGTTTGTCAAAACCTTTTGTGTAGAGGTCGGCGCGTTGAAAATCCGTATTAATTTTAAAAACCTCGATTAATTGCTTTTCAAAACAGTCACGTAGAAAGTGATATTTAATACTGATGTGTTTAGTTTTTCGGTGTTGGACCGGATTTTTAGTGATAGCTATTGCAACAGAATTATCAACAAAGCTTAATATGTTGTTGTTGCACTTCTTGTTGTCAAACACAACCTTGAATCCCTTATCACAGATTTGGGAGACAGAAAGCAAGTTGTTTTGTAGTTGCTGAACGTAGTTGACCTTGTCAAACATCACTTTCTCGTTTCCCACTTCGCCTTGAGCGGTGATGTAACCTCCTTTATTTCCAGTGAATGATACGTATCCCCCTTTAATTTTCTTGACATTGAAAAGGAGAGAACAATTCCCGGTCATGTGAATGGAAGCCCCACTATCAATAATCCAGGTATTAGTGATAGCGTTGTAGCGAAGACCCTGCACATATAAATGAATCGATTAGTTCATGTTTGGAACCCAAGCCTTAACAGGCTTAGGTGTCCCAGAGGTATCACACATCATGAACTCAACCCACTGTCCTTCAGAGGATGAGGGCATATCTTTCTTCTTCTTGTTCTCACTAACACACACATTACTTGGTTTTTTCTTCCATAAACCAGTTTTGTGTAAGGCCTGTTTATGGTAAACAGCCGAATGGCTTATGGTTTGAAATTTAGGTTCACTAATAATCATAGGTGTAACCTTAGGTGACACATCGTTGCTTTGAGCTAATAATCTGTGTGGCCTTTGATATCTTGGAGGAGTATTAGATCTAACTTTAGAAAATATTGGTTTTTCATCAAAATGTTCAATTTTCTTTTTAGGTGTCTAATAATAAGGACAATTTAGAGATATATGTCCTTGTTTTCCACAACTGTAGTAGGATCTCCCTTCGACAGTTGAGGAAAATTTTGATGTGGGGTTGATTTGGTCGGGGTTTGAGATATGTCCGGTTGGGTTGTTTCTCTTCCTTTTAGATGTTTCACCTTCGTTAACAAACTTAATTGTTTTGGCATTTTAACATCTTTCACTTTCATTTTATTAGGATTTTGATGATTAAAACGTTTAAGGTTCATTGGATTAGACCTTTTAGGTTCTGAAATAGACATTTGTGAACCTGGCCCTAATTTAACCTTTTCAATTTTATCCCCCAAATCCTTAACATGTATCTTATCTTTTGATCCCAAAGTAGAATCCTTTTGTTTAGTGACAAATTTCATAGGTTTACCCATAGAATCAGGATCACAGACTAGAGCAGTATTCATCATATAATCCTTTACTGGGTTATTATTAATCGGTCTACATTTAGTGTTCAAAAGGATTGCATGTGGTGGCGGTACTACCTTATAACCTAGAGCTTCCACGTCATTCTGTTCTTTCACTAGGTTCTGAACTATATGAGAAGAACTTGCCAAACTGTGTAGTTTTTGTTTTAATGATTCAACTTCGACTTGCAAAACTGCTTTTTCCTTTTTAGTTTCATCCAGAGAATTTAATAGAACTTGATGTCATTTGATTGATTTAAGGCAACAACCTTAGTTTCCCTTAGTTATTTCCCTAACAGTTCTATCTTTTCTTTGAAGTTGCACTCATTTTTTTTAAAACACGATTTGCTTCAGTGCAGAGTTTTAAATCATTTACTAGATTATCATTATGTTCTAATAACCTAGCAAATTTTTAATCAATGTTTTCCCTAAATTTATCACATTCAGTACATGCATGTTTTCAAATAATTTGTCTATAGAATATACTTGTGTAGAACCAGACGAATCAGCCATCAAAGCAATGTCAAACTCTTCGGTGACCGGAGATTCTGAGTTTGTAGCACTAAGCTCTTCTTCAACCAAATGATCAACGACATCCATAGCTTCTTTAATATCTAAAAGTGTATGCTAAGCTAAGATGTCTCCTTCACTTGCAAATCCATCATCCAATGTATCAACTAAAGAAATGTTTGATTCACCCTCAGAAACAAAGTGGAAGGACCAGTCTTGTCCTTCATCGCCTTGAGTAACCAAATCCTTAGACTCTTTACTTGAAGATGAAGCTCCAATCTTATCCTTGTCTTGTTGGTTGAATGTAGGAAAAGAATTTCCATTTCCAGTCTTCTTTGGCTTTTCGCACTCACATTTGAAGTGCCTCTTTTCCCCACAATTGAAACACGAGACTTTCGTTTTGTCAAATTCAAATGTCATATCTTTGGTGGCAACCAAATTTTGCCTTGTCTTTTTAACAAACTTCTTGGATCTTCTAATAGCACTAGCCAAGGCCCACGTAATATCCATGCGTTCTAGATCTATTTCAACAACTTGCTCGTTGTCCTCATAAGCAAGATGACAGTTTCCAATCTTACTAGCAACTAATCCATCATAAGATTGAACAACAGCAGCTAGAAGGTCCATGTATTCTTTAGTAACTTCCACGGTGACATCTCTGAGATTTTCGAGCTTTGCCTGATATCTTGAACATAAACATGTCGCGTACATGATATCAGGTCTTGAGGCAGTGAGATACATGAGAGACCCAATCATTCCTCTGTACATTGTGGCATCGACAAGATCACCATTCTCGTCAGGTGCTACATCATGATTGGTAGCAAGTGGAGTCCCTGCTGCGAAAGCATTCTCCATGTCAATCCGACTGAGGATATGTCCTACATACTTGGTCTAATGTAAGAAAATCCCTTTTGGTGTCTGATCCACCTGTATCCCGAGAAAGAATTTCATAACTCCCATGGCACTCATCTCAAACTCAGCCTTCATTACTGCTTCAAACTCTTTACATAGATCTTTGTTCTTTGAACCGAAGTTTATGTCATCGACATAGATTTGGACAAGTAGTAAATCTCCATCCTTTTCTTTTATGAATAGTGTACAATCAATGACACCTCTGCAAAAACCATGTTTCACAAGGTGAGTCGAGAGTTTCTCATACCAGGCTCTAGGAGCTTGATGAAGCCCATATAGAGCCTTGTCAAGTTTGTAAACTCTGTCCCGATGGTATGAATCCTCAAATCCCTCAGGTTGACTGACATACACTATCTCTCTTATTTCACCATGAAGGAATGCACTCTTCACATCAAGTTGATAAACTTTAATCTTCATATACGATGCGTAGGCAAAGAAGATACGGATTGCTTCCATTCTAGCCACGGGTGCAAACACTTCATTGTAGTCAATGCCCTCTACTTGTCAAAATACTTGGACAACAAGTCGAGCCTTGTTTCTGATGATCACACCTTGATCATCTTTCTTGCATTTCAAGACCCATTTTGTGCCAATGACCTTAGCACCTTTAGGTCTATCCACTGGAGTCCATACACCTAACATCTTGAACTAAAAAAGTTCTTCTTGCATGGCACTCACCCATGCCTCATCATTCAGGGCTTCACTAACATACTTTGGCTTGAACTGAGACACAAAGCAATGATATGCACCATCATGATGATAACCTTTTCCATCACCGAGGCATACTCAGCTGAATACAATTGATTTCTGGTCTGAACTCCTGATCTCATATCTCTAATGACATTATCCAAGGAATGATAAACATTTAGTCGTGATCCAGGAGTGGTTGGAACAACTACCACAGAGTCAAGATTATGAACATTCGGTTCAATATCTGAGGCAGTTGGAGTCTGAGGTTCCGAAGACACATAGGCATCAATGTGAGATGCTTGTGGACTATAGGTAGGGGGAACCTATTGCCCCTAGTTGTTCTGATCAGTCTACATAGCTTCTTCATCAGAGGAAGAGGCATTATCTTCAAGTGCTCCCCCTGAGTCATTAGATGAATCGCCTTGTAGTCCAGATGATGTAGATTCCTGAGCTAGTGTGTTTAGAACATCGTACATCATCTTTGTAGCTAACTCATCATCAGAAGTGGAGAGTGGTATATTGATGGACTTGAAGAATCCATCATAGTTGAAAAAGAAGGTGAGTCCTTTTCTTGCAGGTGGTGCGTATTCATCCAAAGTTAAAGCTTTGGCGGTTTATTATGGTTTCCAGTCTCATTCTCTAGAAGTAGAAGGTTTTGGATATGTGAGTCCTTTCTAGCAGTGAAGGTAGCAAGCTAGTCTTCCATTGCTTTAAACTTGGTAAACTTAGAACATGACAGATTCACTCGTCCGAATGAGCTATATGAATGGGTCACTCGTGCGAATGAAAGATACGAATTAATTCAATTGGCAATTGGATTTGGTCAAGTGAATGAGCGAGGTGATTGTAATCAACTGACTAGAGTTGCTTAACCTTGCAAATGAAAGATAAGACTGAGTTCAGTAGTACGAATGAGAGTATACAAATGGGTTCACGTACGAATGGTCCAATGGTTTGACTTAAGGCTGTTGTGTTTGAATCGTGCGACTGAAGGCTGTTGTGTTTGAAAAATTGAATATTTGAACACTTTGACACAAAATACAAATTTTACAGAAACCCTAATCTGCCGTTTGATGAAAAATCAAAACTTTAACACATGCAATCATCAAAAACACTTTTTGAAGCAAAAAGGTGACTCTTTTGATTGAAAATGTTGGTTTTAACACCAAAACCAATTGAATCCAGGCAAAGTCACGAACCATGCTCTGATACCACTTGTTAGGACCGTTGTCGTACGTACTAACGGATTCTGTGTGAGACCAGATCAAATAGTGTGGAATCCTATTAGATAGGCGATCCACTCTGTAACACCCAGAAATTTTATTCAAACGGAAGGAAAAGAAAAGTAAATGGAAGGAATAGAAATTGTGCACAAGTGGAGGGGAAAAAGTGTACAAAGTACAAACCTTATTATTTTATGGATTTAAGGGGGGCATGGTTGCCCATATCAAAGCAGGAAGTTTCTTTGCTCTCGAAGGAAGAAGAGAGAGAGAGCCCGGTTCTAGAGAGAGAAAGAGGAAGAAGAAGCTGTAAAAGGTAAGTCTTCTTGATGTTTGTTTGGTTTAAACCAAATTCATAACCTCTTGACCGAGGTTCTTGATGATTTAGAGTTGTTCTCAAGAACTTGGAATTTAATCTCCTAGTAGAAGTGACTAGCACGAAGACCTGCTCAAGGTGAGTTTCTAGAACTCCTCTTTTACTGATTTTCAACTTATTTGGGGCTATTATGCATACTAAGTAACCATTTTGAAAGGAACCGTGGATTTACAACTTGATGTTCGAAATGATGTATGTATGTATGTATGTATGTATGTTATAGTGATGATTATGGGTTAGTGATGATGAATAGCATGTTTAGATGGCCTTAGTATGTTAGATCTGTGTATGGGTATGATTAGAATGGCAATCGGGTGAAATTGATAACATAGGAAATATTTCAGAATGTTCTAATGAACATGAACAGTGGTCCATGCGCCCAGAGCTGGCTCATGCGCCTAAATAGTTGTCCATGCGCCCGCATGAGAGGCCAAACGCCTAAGTGTTGGCCATGCGCCCAAGGGTGGGTCATGCGCCTAAACAGTGTCCCATGCGCCCAGTATGTTAGCCCATGCGTCCAAGTGTTGGCCATGCACCCAAGGGTTGGCCATGCGCTTAAACAGTGGCCCATGCGTCTAAGTGTTGGCCATGCACTCAAGTGTTGGCCAGACGCCTAAATAGTGCCATGCGTCCAAAGTGAATGAAACGGCTAAGTGTTGATGCGCCTTGTTGGACCAAAAGAACCAATGAGCCTGATCAGAAAAACCTCCAAGTCCCACAGACATTACAACTGCTGAAGAAGATCATAACAGCTGAAGACATCAGCTGATTACAAGGTCTGAAGACAAAGTCTGAAGACAAGATCTGAAGATTTCTACTGAAGACAAAGTCTAAAAGTAAAGTACTGAAGACAAAGTCTGAAAGTGAAGTACTGAAGACAAAGTCTGAAGCTATCAGCTGAAGACAACGTCTGAAATAAAAGTCTGAAGAACAAAGACTGAAGACAAAGACTGAAGACCAGAGTGATCAGTAGTTGTCACAATAGCTAAAGTTATTCACTTCAGTAGTTGTGATGGTTTTCCTTTTCAGTACTTGTAATTTACCTTTCAGTAGTTTATAGTTTCAGTAGTTTTAGTTCAGTAGTTTTATGTTCTTGTACTTAGTTTCTATGAGATGTGATCAGTTGTTGAGAACATTCTCAGTAGTTTGCATAGTTTCAGTTGTTTGTATAATTCTGTTAGATGTCACTATCAAGTGACATCAGCAGACGTCACATTCCTTATATAAGGAATGTTGACCTAATTGTAACGTGTGACTTTCAGCCACCACGAAAGCATTTGAATGAAATATTCCTTTTGTAGAATTCTCTCTCTCTATAACTGTGTACTATTCCATTGAATATCAATTGAGTTCTTGCTAAATTGTCTAATTCATTGTTCGAATTCTGCTGCAATCTACTCTAATTAATCAAACTTAAATCACTGATCCTAACAAATGGTATCAGAGCAGGTAATTATTGATTGATCTAACAATTGATCATTGAAACTGCCATTTCGATATCTAAGTTTGATCGAATTAGTATATTTGGAAGAATTGGTTATAGAGACTGAATTTCTGCTGCTTTCGGTTATTTGCTTTGAGATTTCTCTTCGTTCGTATTGAGTTGTTGTGTTTTGCGCTAAATCGGTTAAAACTTAATTGAATTTGATTGAATCTAAGAATGACTACTCCTTTTAATGACCCTCACAATACTGGCTCCTCAACCAAGCCTCCGATGCTGGTTAGGACTGAGTATAACATATGGCAACGAAGAATGCTCCATCACCTGTCTGTTAACAGTTCAGGTTGTTGGACATCTGTGGTACATGGTCCACACAAGCATATGGTGAACAATCCGGAAACCAACCAAATGGTTCCGAAGAAGAAGGAACAATACTCAGATGAGGATCGAAAACTGTTTGAGATTGATGCTAAAGCGCATGGAATTCTGGCCATGGCACTGCCGAATGAAATCTATTCTAGGCTTATGCATCATGAAACTGCTCATGACCTCTGGAATGCATTGAAAGAACAATTTGGTGGAACAGATGAGGTCTTAGCAAACAACAGAGAAATCCTTGCCTAATAATATGAGACATTCTCTCATAGGAAGGGTGAGACACTGACTCAACAGTTTGAGCATTTTTCCTGTTTGATCTCTGAGCTGAAAATGGTCAAACATGAATACACTAATAGCCAGATGAACAACAGATTCCTCAGATCACTGCCTGAGAGATGGGACACATATACCATTGTCCTACACTCCAGTGCAAATCTGGATAGCCTATCTCTCACCCAACTCCATGGGAAACTGCTTACATTTGAAAGAGAGATAGAGCAGAAAAGGAAACTGGCATCATCAGGAAAGCTCACTGATGACTTTGTACCAGGGAACACTGCCTTGGTTGTTCATGAGTCAGAATATGCTGCATCAGAAAGCCATTATGATGAGCATATAGATTTCTCTTCAAACAGTTTTGATCATGCATTTGTTAGTGTTGATAGTCAATCAGGCTGTAATAGTGACAATTTGTGCTTCATTATGGATGATTTGAAAGGTATTGTTGATGATGACTTAGAAGGGATGGATATTCTGAGCCAAATGGCCTTTATTAATATCAGATCTCAAAAGTTCTACAAGAGAACTGGTAGGAAATTTCCAGGACTCTCTAGCAAAACCAAAGTTGGTTTTGACAAGAGTAAGTTGAGGTGTCACAAATGCCACAGGCTTGGGCACTTTGCAAGAGAGTGTAGATCAACTGGATCTAACTTCTCTGCACCCTTTATGACTTTTCCAAGCAATAGTTCACAAAACAGAGGGCAACATCCTGCTAGTTCTGGTCATCACTCACAACCTCTATCTCCTGCATATTTTGTCCCTCAGGGTCCAATGCCATATACATATCCCTACTATTACATGCCACAGCAAAATCAAGTTCAAGTTCCTATTGTACAACAACCTCAAGCCTTACCTGAACCTCAACCATCTCAACCATCTCAACCACAACCTCATCATAGCTTCTTCACCCCTGGTGTTGTTGACTGGAGCAGTTTACCAGATGATCTTTCTGGTAATGAGCAATTATTTGCTAGTGATGGTCAACATGGTGGTGAACATCCTTTTGGGAATCTTGCTCTCATGGCCTTGGAGTCTACTGAGGGTTCATGCTCCAATGCATCTTCATCACAGGTAACCCAGGTATCCTTTGCGGCTAAGGCCAAGCTATGTTCTGAATCTTGCATAGCTGCATTTATCTCTATTAGAGAGGCAAATGTAGCTTTAATAAATCAAAATATTGAACTTGAGCAAACCCTTTCCAAAAGAAAAGCTGAGTATGAGTCTGTCCTTAAAGATAAAGATGAATAGATTTATACGCTTAAATGCCAATTAAATGATGAAAAGGCTAAGGTTGAGGTCATTCTTGAGAACCACAGAGATCTCAAAGAAACACTTGCAGCTACACAAGTTGAGTGTGACCACTGGGTATCATCCTGCAAGGGATTCGAAATGCTTCTCAGCAAGCAAACAGCTTCGAATGTGAAGTTTGGAATAGGTTACAATCACATTGCACCACCTATAGATTTTACTCCAAAATCAATAGTAAAACCTGAAGGTGAAAGTAATTTCCAAACCACATCATCATGTGTATCATCCTCAAGAGATCACCCAAAATCAGAAGATGATATCAATGTTGATACCTCAGCAAATCAATTGCCTGATGGGTTAACTACTGATAAGCACATGAAGCTGAGTACTTCAGATGTTGTCCTCAAAGTACCTCAAGTACTAAAGGGCAAGTCACAACATCTGAAAAGCATTTCAAATCAACTGAAATAAAAGGATTAACAACTGCTAAGGAATCTATCATACGGTCTTTCAATATGGATAGAGAACAGCTGAAGAACAAGTCTTCAGTTGTTATAGATCCTTCTGTACTTAACACAAGTACTAAAAGGAGGAAAGTACTGAAGATGACACCTTTAGTAGTTTCCACTTCAGCAGTTGATCAATCTAAGGTGAAGAATAAGCCATGTGACATATGTGGTAAATTCAATCATCTTTCTGATGAATGTTTGTACAAAAAGGGTTCCAAACTCAACAGAGATAAGCTCATTAAAATGCAGATGGATGAAATGAAAAATGAGTTTGAGACCAAGTTTGTACCACAGTCATCCCAAATTGATAAACCCAAGGCTTCACCCAAATCCAAAAAGAAGGATAGGGTTTATCATAAAACAGCTGATAGTATTCCTCATGATAAAAATCAGACTAAGTTTGTGAATTTCAAGGAGGAAATGGTGGGCCACAAGAACTCATCAAAAACAAGTACTGATGTGTCACAAGAGCTGAAAGCTTTAGCTACAAATCAAACACAACTTGTTATGATGGTTCAGCATTTGTTAGGGAGAGTTAACCAACTAGATGCACCTGTGATCAAACCACTGAAAAGGTATTCCAAGCCCAAATCCAAGGAATCCATTACAGCACCATCTCCACCTTCATCAGCTGTTAATCATGAGAAACAAGTTATGGTTAAATCTATTGATGAAAACAGACCCAAAACCAAAAAGGTTTGGGTCTCAAAACCTAACTAGTTCCTTGTGATGAATGCAGGGTTCTTCAGCATGCCAAAGAAGCATATGGTATGTAGACAGTGGAGGATCTATGCATATGACAGGGAGCTGTTCTCTTCTTAATGACTACTCTCAAGGAAAGAAGGGATTGTTTCATTTGGAAATGATGCTAAGGGTTACATCATTGGGAAAGGTTATGTGTCTAATGGAGAAATCAGATTTGATGATGTTAACCATGTGGAGAATCTCAAGTATAATCTACTGAGTGTCAGTCAGATGTGTGATAAAGGGCATGTTGCACTTTTCACAAGCCAGAACTGCAGGATTCTGTCTTCCATAGTTCTGAGGCTGCTTGACAAGGTATTGGATGAACATACTCTCCTGAAGGCCAACAGGATTGGAAGAGTATATGCCCTGGATTTGTCAAAGAAGATTGATTTGAAGGGTCATCCTTTCCTGTTCTTCAAAGCCTCTCCTGAGGAATCTAAACTGTGGCACAGAAGGCTGGGTCATGTAAATCTCAAAAACATGAATCAGCTGATCCACAATAGTTTAGTGAGAGGTCAACCAATAAAGGAGTTCCACTATGATGAAACCGGCACTGCTTGTTTGAAAGGAAAACAACACAAAGTCTCATTCCCTCCGATTGAAGAACCTAAGTCCACTGCCTGCTTGCAGTTACTGCACATGGATCTATTTGGTCCTGTGAGAGTGATGAGCATGGCAAAGAAGAAATACTGTCTGGTAATTGTGGATGATTACTCCAGATTTCTATGGACTTTCTTCTTGCATTCAAAGGATGAGGTTGCTCAGATGATTATAAACTTTGTGTTGTATGTTGAGAAGTAGTATTCCCTATCAGTCAACTGTATAAGGAGTGATAATGGAACAGAATTGAGAACTATAGACTTGATGATTTTTATCTCTCAAAGGGAATCAAGAGGCAGTTTAGCATCTCAAGGACTCCAGAACAAAATGGAGTAGTGGAGAGAAAGAACAGGACCCTAATTAAAGCTGCAAGGTCCATGTTGGCTGACTCTGGTTTGCCGTTGACCTTTTAGGCTGAAGTTGTCAACACAGCTTGCTATGTGTAGAATAGAGTTTTACTAAATCAGAGGTTGATGAAGACTCCATATGAAGTTCTACATCATTTGGCTCCTCTAATTTCATTCATCAAAGCCTTTGGGTGTCCTTGTTTCATTGTCAACACAAAGGGTCAACTCCACAAATTTGATCCTAAGGTGGATGCAGGGTATTTTGAAGGATATTCATCCATATGCAAATCTTATAGAGTCTTCAACTGCAGAACAAAGATAGTTGAAGAAACCTTGCATGTGAAGTTCAATGAATCTCCTAATGATAAAATTCCATAAAACCCTATGGAGTTGTTTGATCTGGATATACTGCAATATGTTCCTTATCAACCTCCAGCTGTTGTAGATCATGTGAATAAATTATCTTCTGCAGCAAGTCTTCCACCTGGTGGTACTAAAGATGATCATGATATCAGTACTCACCTTTTCAAGTTTAGTGATCAACTGCCTGAGTCTACTAAACTTGATGTTCCTGTAGCTTCAGCAGCTCCATCCACAACAAATGCTAATGAGATTTCTAACTCCTTTACATCATTTGAATTGCCATCTCATACTTGGTTTCAAGAGTCTGGATCAACATCTGTTGCTGCTGAACCTGCTACAAACACTTGCACTGATCTTATAGTGTACCAAGAGCTGAAGAATCACCCCATGTCTCAAATCATTGGTGATATCAATGCTGGTGTCTTAACTAGAAGTCAATTATCCAACTTCTGCTTCTGTGCTCTCTTCATCAGTCAGCTAGAGCCAAAGAACTATCATGTTGCTTTAAGAGACAATGGATGGGTTGAAGCCATGCAGCTTGAGCTACTTCAGTTCAAAAAGCAGCAAGTGTCGGAACTGGTTCCTCTACCCCCAGGTAAGTGTGCAATAGGCACTAAGTAGGTGTTTAGGAATAAAATTGATGTAAATGGGCTTATTGTCAAGAACAAGGCTAGACTAGTTGTACAGGGGTTTTCACAACAAAAAGGTATTGATTATGATGAAACCTTTGCCCCTGTAGCCAGACTGGAGGCAATTAGATTGTTCTTAGCCTATGCTGCATTCCACAATCTTAAAGTTTTTCAAATGGATGTCAAAAGTGCTTTTTTATATGGAAAAATAAAAGAAGAGGTTTATGTGTGTCAACCACCAGGTCTTGAGGACAGTAAACATCGTGATTGGGTGTATAAACTTGATAAGGCTCTTTATGGGTTGAAGCAAGCTCCTAGAGCCTGGTATGAAACACCTTCAAATTTTCTTCTTCAAACAAATTTCACTAGAGGCTCCATAGTTAAAACTTTATTTATTAAGAAAGTGGATCAGCATAAGCTACTTGTTCAAATTTATGTTGATGATATAATTTTTGCATCCTCTGATCCCCAGTTGTGTGATGATTTTACAAGTTTAATGAAACAAAAGTTTGAAATGAGTGCAATGGGAGAATTACAGTTCTTTCTAGGCTTGCAAATCAAAAAAAAGGCTGATGGAACCTTCATTCATCAGTCAAAATATACAAAAAATCCTTTGAATAAGTTTGATTTACAAAACTGTAAGCCCTGTTCTACTCCCATGTGTAGCACCACACAACTGGATGTTGATCAGAAAGGTAAAGCAGTTGATGAAACTCTTTACAGATGTATGATTGGTTCCTTGATGTACCTTACAGCTTCTAGACCAGACATTATGTTTGCAACTTGTATCTGTGCTAGATTTCAGGCTGCACCTAAAGTATCCCATATGATTGCAGTCAAAAGGATCTTTAGATATTTGCAAGGAACTCAATTTTTAGGACTTTGGTATTCCACTGGGCACCCTTGCAAATTAGTTGCTTTCTCTGACAGTGACTATTCAGGGTGTAAATTAACCAGAAAATCAACCTCTGGTGGATGCCAATTTCTAGGCAACTGTTTAGTTTCTTGGCAAAGTAAGAAACGAACTTCTGTTGCTAGATCCACTGTTGAAGCAGAGTACATTGCTGCTGGAAGTTGTACATCTCAGGTACTCTGGCTTCATAATCAATTACTGGATTATGACATTACAGAGACTAAGACTCCTTTACTGATGGATAGTGCTTCAGCTCTTTGTATTGTTAAGAATCCTGTCCAGCATTCTAGGACCAAACATATTGAGATCAGACATCATTTTATCAGGGATTGTTATGAAAAAGGTCTGATTGATCCAAAGTTTTTTCCTAGTGCTGATGAGCTTGCAGATATATTTACTAAGCCTTTGGACAGTGCAACATTTCAAAATCTTGTGCTAAGGCTTGGTATGCTGCAGCTTGAATAAATTGACAACTACTGATGATCTCAGCTCCCAAGTATTGATGAGCACCATACAGCTATCACAAATAGGTCCTGAAGCTATTTTATCTTCAGCAGTTTTTCATAACTACTGAAGACTAAATTCCTTAAAGTACTGAAGTACTTTATCTGTTGCAAAATACTGAAGTGGTTACAACTACTAACGTCTGTTCTAACAGATAAGTACTAATGACCAATGAAACATCTGAAAATCAGATAATCTGCTGAGTAAGTGTTAAGGTCAAATGAAACAACTGAGATATGTGAATTGATGACAACAACTGAGGAGTAAGTTTATTCTTCAATTGTTTCAAACAACTGCTGTTTCATTTCAAAACAACTGAAGCCAAAACCATGTCTTCAGTAGTTTTCAACTACTGATGACAAACACCAAGTCTTCAGTGTTTACAACATCTGAAAGTTAAAACCATGTCTTCAGTTGTTTTCTAACAACTGATGACTAAAACCAAACTTTCAGATGTTTTCTTTCAGCCGTTTCATAACCTATAAATACCTAACCCTAGCTTCAAACTTTCATTAATTGATTTCCGAACGTTTATCTCCCATTAATGGTGACCATGCAAATCAAACCTCGACACAACTGTGTTGCCTACTTCACAAAATCGACCTTTTGGACTAAGTTTGATGATGCTATTGATCTGATGCTTTTCTTCTGAATCCCACCATCTATCCCGACTCTCTTCGTCAATTCTGGACAAATGTTACCATCCATACTGGTGAGAATGATGTCGCGATCACTCTCCAGTCATTTGTAAACCAGAAGAAGGTGGTAGTCACTCCTGCTATCATCGCCAAACACTAGATCTGAATGATGCTACCTTTGTCACCAATACCAGAAGGCACCATTGATCTCTCACTCATTAACCATGGATATGAGGGCAACCTAAGTGCTACAACAATTCTGAAGAAGCACTTTCATGATGTTGAACGCCTAATCTTCCACATGATCAATGTTCGCCTTGCCCCTAAAACCTCTTCATGGGATCAAATGTCATCCAGGTGGCAGCATGTATTGTATTCTATTCTTGAACACCAAAGCTTAATTTTTCTGAAATTATATTTTAGGATTAAAAGATCTGGCAATGTAACCTGTAGTTAATAGAAGGCTATTATATCCAAGGTTTCTTATGGCCATAATCATGAATAAGTTACAATCTGATGGCCCCGTTGGCTTTGGAGTCCCTGCTGTGGTAGTGTTGCCAGAGGTATACTCCAGGCACAACTCTGACCCTCACCTCGAAGAGGCTGCCAAACTGCTACAACCCAAGCAGAAGGTATCCACAGCCTCATCCTCTAGATCCAAAGTCCCCTCCAAACCTCATTCCAAACAAACCAAAAAGGCTACTCAGGGACTTGAGTCCCCTGATGATGCCCTACAACACAAAGACAGGTTGAAACTATGGGTAGTAATCCCCCTGTAGTTTTCAGGACTCTACCAGCTGAAACCGCTCAGGAATCCTCTCAACAGGATCCTGATGCAACCAAAAATAGGGAAACCATGTTACTGGAATCTCTCTCACTTGAGAGGACTACCATTGAAGAGCACCATTCACCCCAGGTGCAATCCTTTTCACACCTATCTCCCACTGAAGCCACCCCTACAAGCCCAAATGTGGTTATTGCACAAGTGCTGACTCAACTACATTCCCCTACCCCTCCCCAGAAACCTATTACCACTGGGAAACCCTTAACAGTTGAGGGAGGGGATTATAATGTAGCTGATAACCCACAACACAGGGATTACAGAGTTCAATCTCCCTGTGTAGAGGAGGAGTTTAGAACATCTGGTAAGGCTCCCTCTTCTCCTTGTTTAGCACATGATCAGGATGAAGATGCTATCATCTCTAAGTCCTCACCAGAGGCAACTGCCAATGAAGGACATTATCCAGAGGCAGGAAGTCCAGAGTTCCGAGAAATAGGGGCACATGTGAATACTGATCTACACTCAGCACATGTTCATCCTGATTTCATCAGGAGGTCAGCTGATTCAGCACGCATTGATGATGACCTGGGCTTTTTCTTTGATGTTCTAGCCCACAATACTATTCTTGAGACTGAGGTATGCAGACTACAGGAACTGCTTGCCAAAATGTCACAAGAATCAAGTCCATCTGCCCATATTCACCCACAGATGACAGTTTCTCCTGAAACTATCCTAAACACTGAGCCACTCTCAACAAATTTGCCACCAGCCTCTGCTTCAGGTGCCATTTCTCAGGGATAGAAACCCTCTGAGCAAATGGTTGCTGCCTTTCAAACATCCTTACCTCTCATCACTTCCATAATCACAAACACTGTACATCAAGCCATTGATGAGAGGCTTTCCTCAAATCTTCAATCGTTAGTTGACGCTACTGTTTCTAAGAGACTTCTGACATTCACACCTCTGAATCCAATGCACCCAAAAAGGGGGAGTCTAAGTCAGTGAAAGTAGACAAAAGAAAAAGAGCTGAAGTGGAAGCAGAAAAAGAGAGGAAAGAAAAGAAAATGATCACCTATAAGAGGAAGAAAAGCTCTGAAGAGACTGAAGGATCTAAAAAGACTGAGAAAAAGTTAGAAGAATTGATCAGATGAGCAACATAGTAGATCTATGGATAATTATTGATCAACTCTTCAGACAAGGATTTGACACTGCCAACTTGACTCTGAGAAGGTCAGAGAGGATTGAGAGATTCAAGAGAACAAGAGGGGGAGGAGAAGAAACTGGCTGGAAACTATGCAGATGACAGGATCAGCGATCACAAGTTTGATGTATTAGAGTTCAAAGCAGCGGATAAACAGGAATTAGACAAATTGTAGCAAGTATCGATACTTGTATGCATTAAGAGCACATATGGTTATAGTGAGAGAATATATTTCTGATTCAGGAATGTTTATAGATATAATATTTCTAATCAATCATTCAAATCATTTGCTTATTACATAGGTTGTCACTCCTTATATAGAGCGCAACAATCACTGTTGTTATCACGAAAGTGACAACTGGCATATCTATTACAAAAATAACTAATCTTACAACTACTGATTAGAAACTACTGAACTACAACGACTGAAGAACAAGCTCTTCAGTCGTTTTACAAACACTGAAACATAAAACTACTGAAACTAGAAATATAAAACTACTGATATCACAACTACTGAAGAAGTACTCTTCAGCAGTTGTGACAAACTACTGAGGCTTCAGTACTTGATCTTCAGACTTTGACCTTCAGGTGTTTCATCAGCTGATGACTTCAGTAGATGTCATCAGCTGATGTCTTCAGTCTTTGTCTTCAGACTTGTACATCAGTTGTTGATCTTCAGCACTTGTAAACTCTTCAGCTGTTGTACTTCAGTACTTTGGTCTTTCAGCTTCAGCACTTGCGTTCTTCAGCTGTTGTACTTCAGCACTTTAGTTCTTCAGCTGATGCAGTCTTCAGCACTTGATCTTCAGCTGTTGAAGTCTTCAGCACTTGTCAAACTGCTGATGAGGCTTTCAGCAGTTGTTGTGATACCATGTGGGACTTAGAGGTTTTCTGATCTTGGCTTATTGCTTCTTTTGGTCCAACAAACTCCCCCTGAACCAATGCAGCCAAAACCTCTAAATTATTTATTATCCCACTTATTGTTGGCAAAATGTTGGTCTTTTTCCTTCTTGCTCAGTAGAGAAGATGACCCATGTAAGCTCCGGCCTGGAAGAAATCTCAGATATTTTTGGGCAGGGTGAATGGGAACTCTGTTTTGGGGAACTGGACACAGAGTTGTTATCCCATTCATGAGATTTACTTCCCCATAATGAGTCTGTAAGACTCTCGAACATAGGCCTCAAGGAGAACAACTTGTTCCTCCTGAGAGAGTTCTTCTACTCCTCCTTCGAAGAAGAACTCTGGACCATAGTACTCTGATAAGTACTTCATGTCCTGCCATTTTTCAGCTCCACCGTAGTTACCTCCCTATATACAAATTCATCAGGATGGTTTCCTTCAAGGAGTAACTGGAGCTCATTCTTCTGGATGTCTTCAAGCTTTTTATATAACAACCCCTTCTTAATCATCTTGTTTTCTAGTAAAGCTTGAGGGGTCATCTTTGCTTGGTGAGCTTTCTTGAATTCATCAATGATTTCCCAAGGTGAGACTACAATGGCCAACATGATGGTAGAATCTATTGTTTTTCTGACCTGGCCATTGTATCTGTGTGGAATAGTTCTTTTATGGATTCTAGAACTCACCCTGGGGTCTGGCCATACTCTCACTCTCTCCTTCTGATACTGAAAACTGTGCTTGAGAGTGTACAGCCTTTGAGCATGCCCTTTCATGGCTTGAATAGATGATGACTGAGGAAATTCCTTGTCAACCATCTTCAACAGTTGCTCATCGTGCTGTTTCTGATGTTCTTCATCTTCTATCTTGACTCTGACCATTTCCCTTTGAGAGTCAGGTGTGATCATGGGTTGACTTCGAGGTTTTGGTAGCTTTAGAATAGCAGAGAGTGGCAGACTATCATCTTCATCCTCCTCTTCTTCTTCTTCTTCCATCCTCAGCACCCTTCTCCTCCTTCTAGGTGCATCACTGGATGATGGTTGGGTTGGAGAAGGAATTGGTTTTGAAGAATGAGGATGTTTGGATTTTGGCTTAGAGATTGGTTGGGAGATTTGAGGGATAGGCTCTGTTTGAGTGGGTGGAAGGGAAGGTTGATCCAGCATCTTTGTAGTAAGTTTCGCCTTTGTGAGTTTAGCCATCTCCAACCTTTTACCAGCCCCAGCCTCATCAAGGGCTTCCACAATAATCCCCTTGTTGAATTGCTCAGACAGACAGATTCTGGTGGCTATAGCCAGAATACTGTCCCTGGTCCACGCGCGAATCTCCATTAACGATCTTCCTAAGTATTTTGCAATGAAGCGGATCATTATTTCCAATCTCTCTTTTTCAAGAGCATCATACCCAGCCCATCGGGTCTAAATCTCTTGGACTTCCAACCTTCTGATCTCACTATCCAATATGGCTGTATCAAACCCCTGCCTGAAGAGTTGTTCAATTATTTTATCCATGGATCGGCTGTGTGTAGTGTCATCTTCTTTTACCAGCTCTTCCAAGGATTTGTCTTCAGCAGTATGATCATCAGCACTTTTCTTTCGCTTGTAAGTGAGCAGAGGTTGCTTTTCTTTCTCCTCCTCTTGGCTTGCTTCTCTTCCTTCTTTTCCTCTGTTCTTTTCCTCTTCTTTTCTTTCACTGCAGTACTCTCCCCCTTTTTGGATGCATTGGAGGAAGGGGTTTGTACCGCAGAAAGTGTCTTTTGCACAGCAGCATCAATCAAGGTTGTAAAGTTGAGGAAAGCCTCTCATCAATGGCTTTAGTCACAATATCAGTGATTATGGGTGTGATGAGAGGGAGGGAATTTTGAAGTACAGCACCTATTTGCTCAGGAGGGTTCTGTTCCTGAGAAATAGGGCCTGAAGCAGAGGCAGGTGGTTGAGTTTGGAGTGGCTCAGTGTTTGGGGAACCTTCAAGTGAAGGTGCCATCTGTGGGTTGGTAGGGGCAGATGGTCTTTCTCCTTGTGAGAGTTGGTCAAGTAGGTTTTGCAGCCTACTAACTTTCTCTTCAAGGATTGTGTTCTGGGCAAGAACATCGTAGAAAAAGCCCAGGTCATCATCAGCCGAAGCTGAATCATCTGACCTCCTGCTTGGAGCAGGATTTACATGCACTGGGTGTAGACCAGTTGTTGCATGTGCCCCTTGTGCTTGGTACTGGGGACTTCCAGCCTTAGGAAAATGTCCATCATCAGCTGTTGCCTCTAGTGAGGTCTTAGCACTGTTACCAGCCGCATTCTGATCATGTGCTGTCAGAGAGAGGTGGCAGCCTCACTAGAAATTCTAAGCTCCTTATCTACACCAGGAGATACAAGTGGTATAACCCCTGTGCTGTGGGTTCTCAAGTGCACTGTGTTCCTCCCCCTCAATTGTAGAGGTGTTCCCAGTAGTAAGTGGTTTCTGGGGAGGGGTGAGGAGTGCAGTTGAGTCAGCACTTGTGCAACTATTAAAGTTGGGCTGTGAGGGGCGGTTGTTTGGGGTGAAAGGATAGAAGCAGTGTGCACCTGGGGAGGTTGGTGCTTTTCAATGGCAATCTCCTCAAGTGAGGAAGAAGACCAAATATGTAGGTACCCCTTGTGTGGTTGCTGCAGGCTCCTGTTGGGAGGAGGCCTGAGCGGCTAGGCTGGAAGAGTCGTTGTATGCTAGGGGGTTTGGACTAGTGGATATATCCTGCGTTTGTGGTGCAGGGGCATCCTCAGGGGACTCAATTCCCTGAGTAGCCGTTTTGGGTTTCTTTTGGTGGGTTTGGTGGGGACATTTGATTTGGAGGTGGTGGCTGTGGGTTCCAGCTGCGTGGGTTTTCGCAGCTTGGCAGCCATTTTGAGTGTCTGGTCAGAGTTGTGCCGGGAGTATACTTCCGGCAGAACAGCCGTAGCAGGACTCCCAAGCCAACAAGTCCCTCAGCATTAAGCTGGTTTGTAATGATGGCCATTATGAACCGTGGATATAGTATCCAACGGTTGGCAGTTAGTTTTTGAGCCATATCCTTGAGCTCCGAAAATATTATTTCTGAAAAGTTTAGCGGTTGTTGCTCAAGAATAGAATACATTACCTGCTGCCATTTGGTCGACATTTGATCCCAAGACGACGTCTTAGGAGCCAAACATACATTCACCCTGTGAAAAATTAGGCGTTCAGCGTCATGGAAGTGTTTCTTCATGATAGTGGAGGCACTGAGATTGCCTTGATATCCATGTTGGGCAAATGATAGATCTGTGGTGCCCTTCGGATATCCAGCAGGAGAAATAGCATCATACAGATGAAGAATTTGGCGGATAACTGCAGGAGTGATGACTACTTCTTTGTTGTTGACGACCGGCTGGAGAGATGGTGTGTTGTTCTCCCCAGTGGTAATAGTAACGTTCATCCAAAATTGTTGAAGGGATTCGGCATGTAGTATGGGATTCAGAAGAAATGCCGTTTTGTATTGGGACTGAACCATAAGATCGATAGCAGTATCGAACTTAGCCAGACAGGCGATTTAGTAAGGTAGGCAACACAGTTGTGTCGCGGTTTAAGTTGCATGGACGCCATTGAGAAGAGAGAAGTTTTGGAGAGGAACGTTAGGTTTGAAGAAGATGAAGCATTGAAGTATTAGGTCAGGGATATATATAGGTACGGGTAAGAACCACTGAAGGATGTGGGGTTAGTCATTAGTAGTTTTAAACGACCGTTGACATGGTATTATCGTTTCAGACGTTGAACAGCTGAAGTCGGTGTGTTAGGCATCAGAAGTTAGAAAACTACTGAAGACCATGGTTTTGACTTCAGATGATGAAACAACTAAGGACTGTGTTTTTGGCATCAGTAGTTATGAAACTACTGAAGACAGTGGTTTTGTCATCAGCTGTTGTAAACAACTGAAGACTTGGTATTAGTCATCAATAGTTATAACTACTGAAGACATTGTATTGCTTCAGTTGTTTAGAATGAAACAGCAGTTGTACAAATGACTGAGGAGAAATTTCTCATTAGCTGTTTTCGTCAATTCTTAGCTTTTCAGCTGTTTCATACTGTCCTCAACACATTCATCAGCCTTTTTGGCTGATTTCAGTTGTTTCATAGGACACAGTACTTATCTGTGTATACTGATTTCGGTAGTTGTAACTGCATTAGTAGTTGTAACTACATCAGTATTTTAGAACATGAAGTACTTCAGTACTTGGAGACATTTAGCCTTCAGTAGTTATAAAACTGTTGAGGGTAAAAGAACTCATCAGTACTTATATGTGACATAGTTACCAATGATCATCAGTACTTATTACCAAGATCATCAGTAGTTGTCACTTATTCTAGCTGCAGCATACCAAGCCTTACACCAGGTTTTGGAAAGTGAACTATCCAAAGGCTTAGTAAAGATGTCTGCAAGCTCATCAGCACTAGGCACAAACTTAGGATCAATCAGACCTTTTTCAAAACAATCCCTTATAAAATGATGTCTGATCTCTATATGTTTGGTCCTAGAGTGCTGGACTGGATTCTTGACAATGCAAAGAGCTGAAGCACTATCCATTAACAATGGAGTCTTAGTCTCTGTAATGCCATAATCCAAAAGTTGGTTTTGAAGCCAGAGTACCTGAGATGTACACCTTGCAGCTGCAATGTACTCTGCTTCAGCAGTTGATGTAGCAACTGAGGTCTGTTTCTTGCTCTGCCAATAAATCAAGCAGTTGCCTAGGAATTGACATCCACCAGAAGTTGATTTCCTGGTCAACTTACACCCTGCATAGTCACTGTCAGAAAAAGCAACTAATTTACCAGAATGTCCAGTAGAATACCATAAACCTAGAGATGGAGTGCCTTGCAGATATCTAAAGATCCTCTTGACTGCAATCAGATGAGACTCTTTAGGTGCAGCCTGAAATCTAGCACAAACACATGTAGCAAACATAATATCTGGTCTAGAAGCTGTTAAATACATCAAGGACCCAATCATACATCTGTAAAGTGTTTCATCAACCACTTTACCTTTCTGATCTGTATCCAGTTGTGTGGTGCTGCACATGGGGGTAGAACAAGGCTTACAGTTTTGTAAATCAAACTTTTGCAAAAGATCTTTTGTGTATTTGGACTGATGAATGAAAATTCCATCAGCCTTTTGTTTGATTTGCAACCCCAGAAAGAATTGTAACTCTCTCCATGGCACTCATTTCAAACTTCTGTTGCATCAACTTTGTAAAGGCATCACACAACTTTGGATCAGAGGATGCAAAAATGATATCATCTACATAAATTTGAATAAGTAGATTATGCTGCCTAGCTTTCTTAATGAATAAAGTCTTATCTATCGAGCCTCTAGTGAAATTATTTTCCAGAAGAAAATTTGATAGTGTCTCATACCAGGCTCTAGGAGCTTGTTTTAACCCATAAAGAGCCTTATCAAGCTTATACACCCAATTAGGATGTTTATTGTCCTCAAAGCCTGGAGGTTGACATACATAAACCTCTTCTTTAATCTTCCATTCAAAAATGCACTTTTGACATCCATTTGAAAAACTTTAAGGTTTTGGTGAGCAGCATAAGCTAGAAACAATCAATTGCTTCCAGTCTGGCTACAGGGGCAAAGGTTTCATCATAATCAATACCTTCTTCTTGTGCAAACCCCTGAACAACCAGTCTGGCCTTGTTCTTAACAATAAGCCCATTTTCATCAGTTTTGTTCCTAAACACCCATTTAGTGCCTATTGCACACTTACCTGGAGGTAGAGGAACCAGTTCCCACACTTGCTGTTTCTTGAACTGAAGAAGCTCAAGCTGCATGGCATCAACCCATCCATTGTCCTTTAAAGCAATGTGATAATTCTTTGGCTCTTGCTGACTGATAAAGAGCATAGAAGCAAATTTGACAATTGACTTCGTTGATACTCCAGCTGTGATATCACCAATGATTTGAGACATTGGGTGATTCTTCATCTTGATACACAATGAGATCTGTGCAAGTGTTTGTAGCTGGCTCAGCAGTAACAGATGGTGATGGTGAATCATTTCCTTGAAACCAATCAATGGATGGTAATTCAATGGAAGATGAATTCGAAGAGACCTCATCAGCATTTATTGTGGATGGTGCTACTGGAGCTACAGGAACATCAGGTCTAGCTGAATCAGGCAGTTGATCACTAAACCTGAAGAGGTGAGTACTGCAATCATCATCATCATCAGCACCAGCAGTACCACTAGGTGGTGAACTGTTGACAGGAGCAACAGCAGGAGTTTGATAAGGCATATTGCAGTATGTCCAAATCAAATAACTCCACAGGGCTTTGTGGAATCTTGTCCTTTGGAGATTCATTGAACTTAACATGTAGAGTTTCTTCAACCATCTTTGTTCTGCAGTTGAAGACTCTGTATGCCTTGCAAGTAGATGAATAACCAGCAAAATACCCTGCATCCACCTTAGGATCAAATTTATGGAGTTGATCCTTTGTGTTGAGAATAAAACACGGACACCCAAATGCTTTGAAAAATGAAATCAGAGGAGCCAAATGATGGAGACTTCATATGGAGTCTTCATCAGCCTCTGATTTATTAAAACTCTATTTTGCACATAGCAAGCTGTGTTAACAGCTTCAGTCCAAAAGGTTAGTGGCAAACCAGAGTCAGCCAGCATGGACCTTGCAGCTTCAATGAGGGTCCTGTTCTTTCTCTCCACTACTCCATTTTGTTCTGAGTCCTTGGAATGCTAAACTGCCTTTTGATTCCCTTTGAAAGATAGAAGTCATCAAGTGTATGATTTCTGAATTCAGTTCCATTGTCACTCCTAATACACTTGACTGGAAGGGAATACTGCTTCTCAATATACAACACAAAGTGATAATCTTCTGAGTAGCCTCATCCTTTGAATGTAGAAAGAAAGTCCATACAAATCTGGAGTAACATCCACAATTACCAGACAGTATTTCTTCTTTGCCATGCTCATTACTCTCACAGGACCAAATAGATCCATATGCAGTATTGCAAGCAGGCAGTGGACTTAGGCACCTCAATAGGAGGGAATGAGACTTTGTGCTGTTTTCCTTTTTAAACAAGCAGTGCAGGTTTCATCACAGTGGAACTCCTTTATTGGTAAGCCTCTGACTAAACTATTGTGGGTAAGCTGATTCATGTTTTTGAGATTAACATGACCAAGCCTTCTGTGCCACAGTTTAGATTCTTGAGAAGAGGCTTTGGAAAATAGGCAAGGATTTCCTTGAGATCTATTTTCTTGGAAAGATCTAAGGCATACACTCTTCCTGTCCTGTTGGCTCTCAGGAGAGTGTGCATCCAACACTTGTCAATCAAGTACAAAACTTTGGATGACAGAATCCTACAGTTTTGACTGGTGAAAAGAGCAACATGGCCTTTATCACACATTTGACTGACACTCAAGAGATTGTACTTGAGATTTTCCACATGATTAACATCATCAAATTTTATTTCTCCATTGGAGACAAAGCCCTTACCAATGATGTAACCCCTAGCATCATTGCCAAAAGAAACAAATCCCTTCTTTCCTTGAGAGTAGTCATGAAGAAGAGAGCTGTTCCCAGTCATGTGCATAGATCCCCCACTGTCTACATACCAGATGCTACTTTGGCAAGTTGAAGACCCTGCAATAATAACAATCAGTTAGTTTTGGGGACCCAACCTTTTTGGTTTTGGGCCTGGTCTCATCAATAGATGGTAAACTACAGGTTTATTTTGGAACAACAGCCTGAGATGAAGAAGATGTGAAGAAGAGGAATCCTTTGGCTTGGACCTCCTTTTCTGTGGTTTCAACATAGGAGCATCTAGTTGGTTAACTCTACCCAAAAGATGTTGAACCATCATGACCAGCTGTGTCTGATTTTGTGATAAAGCTTTCAGCTCATCAGACACATTGCCAGTGGAGTTTGATAAGTTCCTATGTTGCACCATCTTCTTCTGAGCACTCTCAGCTGTCACCTGTTTAACCCCTCCTTTTTGGATTTCTTTGAGGACTTAAGGGTTACAGGATTTGATGTTGTTGATACAAATGTGGTCTCAAACTCAGTTTTCATTTTTACCATTTTTCTTTAACTTCTTCTTTTGTTTGAGTTTGAACCTCTTTTGTACCAACAATCATCTGTAAGATGATTGAACAAACCACATACTTCACATGGTTTCTTCTTCATCTTAGGTTGATCATCAACTAAAGAGGGTGAAGCAACTGAAGACTTGTTCTTCAATGCTTTGGAAACATTGTTTGCTTTCTGACTGCCTCTTTAGTAGTCTTCAAACTCTTTCTACTGGCAGTTTTCTTCTTATCAGTACTGACAGCAGTTGAAGTTTGAACTTCAGGTGTTAAATCCTTCTCTCTAGTCCTTTCAGGACCTTCAGAATTAACTCCTGAGTTGATCAACTTATTGATCATGTGAGTGTCAGCATTTGAACCATCAACATTAGCTGATAGGTTTAAAGAGGGCTTGATGCTGACTGCTACTTCTGATTGTGCTGTATCAGAAAGTAGATCACATGATGTGATGGATTGGTTATCACTCTCACCATCAGATTCTACTTCTGCTCTTGGAGTAAAATCTGTAGGTGGAGCAGTGTGATTGTAACCATGCCAAACTCACATTGGAAGCAGATTGCTTACTAAGAAGCATTTCAAAACCTTTGCATGATTGTAACCCATCTATCACACTCTACCTGGGTAACTGCAAGGGTTTCTTTGAGATCTTTGTACTTCTCTAGAAGTACCTTCTCTAGCCTTATCATCAATTATTTGGCATTTCAGTTTATAAATCTCATCATTTTTATCTTTAAGCACAGACTCAAACTCAGCTTTGTTTTTGGAAATTATTTGTTCTAGCTCATGTTCTTATTAATTAAAGCTACATTTGCTTCTCTAATGGAAGCAAATGCTGCTATGCATGGTTCAGAACAATTTGGCTTTTGCCTCAGAGGACCTGTGATACCTGAGGTGTAGAGGCATTAGAAAATGAAGTATCAGCAGACTCCAAAGCCATAAGAGCTAGATTCCCAAAAGGACTGTCACCACCATGTTGACCAGCACCTGAGAACAGTTGTTCATGACCAGACATGTCATCTGGTAAACTGCTCCAGTCAACAACTCCTGGGGTGAAGAAGCTGTGTTGTTGAGGTTGAGTTTGTTAATGAGATTGGGATGGCTGAGGTTCTGGTAGTGCATGAGGTTGTGGTGCCATAGGAACTTGAACTTGATTTGACTGTGGCATGTAATAACAAGGGTAAGGATATGGCATTTGACCCTGAGGAACAAAATATGCAGGAGATTGTTGTTGAGGATGATGACTAGAAGTGACAGGATGTTGCCCTCTGTGTTGTTGACTATTGCCAGGAAAAGTCACAAAAGGTGCAGTGGAGTTAGATCCAGTTGATCTACACTCTCTTGCAAAGTGTCCAAGCTTTTGGCATTTGTGACACCTCAACTTGCTCTTGTCAAAACCAACTTTAGTTTTGCCAGAGAGTCCTGGGAATTTTCTTCTTCAGTTCTTTTGTAGAACTTCTAAGATCTGATATTATCAAGGCCATTTGGCTCAAAATATCCATCTCTTCTAAGTCATCATCAACAATCCCTTGAGATCATCCATAATGAAGCAATAAATTGTCATTATTACATCCAGTAAATGACCATCAACACTCACAAATGCAGAATCAGAAGTGTTTGAAGAGAAATTAATATGCTCATCACCGGGCATTCAGATGAAGCATATTCTGACTCATGACCCACCAAGGCAGTGTTGCCTGGTACAAAGTCTTCAGTGAGCTTTCCAGATGAAGACAGCTTTCTCTTCTGTTCTATCTTCTCTCTCAAACATGAGCAGTTTCCCATGGAGTTGGGTGAGAGATAGTTTGTCCAAACTTGCACTGGAGCGTAGGACAATAGTATATGTGTCCCATCTCTCAGGCAGTGATCTGAGAATCTGTTATTCATCTGAAGTGTTTGTGTACTCAGTTTGACCATTTTTAATTCAGAGATCAAACAAGAAACCGCTCGAATTGTTGAGTCAGTGTCTCACCCTTTCTATGAGAGAATGTCTCATATTGTTGGGCAAGGATTTCTCTATTATTTGCCAAGACCTCATCTGTTCCTCCAAATTGTTCTTTCAAGGCATTCCAGAGGTCATGGGCAGTTTCATGATGCATTAGCCCAGAATAGATTTCATTGGGCAGTGCCATGGCCAGAATTCCGGGCTTTTGCATCAATTTCAAGCAACTTCTTATCCTCATCTGAGTATTGCTCCCTCCTCTTCGGAACCATTTGATTGGTTTCCGGGTTATTCACCATAGGCTTGTGTGGACCATGTACCACTGATGTCCAACAACCTGCGCTATTAACAGACAGGTGATGGAGCATTCGTCGTTGCCATATGTTATACTCATTCCTAACCAGCATTGGTGGCTGGTTGAGGAACCAGTATTGTGAGGATCATTGGAGGGAGTAGTCATTTTCAGTTCAAAAACAATTTAATTCAAGCTTTTAAAGTTTTACACAGACCACAACAAACTCAATGAAAACCGAGAAAAGATCTCAGGATGAATGACCAGAAATACAGAAAATTCAATCTCTATAACCGTTTCTTGCAAAAACAAAAGCTAATTCAATCACTTAGATCTTGAATAGCAGTTTCAATGATCAATTATTAGATCGATCAATGATTAACCTTGCTCTGATACCATTTGACAGGATCAGCGATCACAAGTTTGATGTATTAGAGTTCAAAGCAGCGGAATAAGAACAGGAATTAGACAAATTGTAGCAAGTAATCGATACTTGTATGCATTAAGAGCACATATGGTATAGTGAGAGAATATATTTCTGATTCAAGGAATGTTTATAGATATAGAATATTCTAATCAAATCATTCAAATCATTTGCTTATTACAATAGGTTGTCACTCCTTATAGAGCGCAACAATCACTGCTGTTATCACAGAAAGTGACAACTGGCAGATCTATTACAAAAATAACTAAATCTTAACAAACTACTGATTAGAAACTACTGAAACTACAACGACTGAAGAACAAGCTCTTCAGTCGTTTACAAAACTACTGAAACATAAAACTACTGAAACTAGAAATATAAAACTACTGATATCACAACTACTGAAGAAGTACTCTTCAGCAGTTGTGACAAACTACTGAGGCTTCAGTACTTGATCTTCAGACTTTGACCTTCAGGTGTTTCATCAGCTGATGACTTCAGTAGATGTCATCAGCTGATGTATTCAGTCTTTGTCTTCAGACTTTGTACATCAGTTGTTGATCTTCAGCACTTGTAAACTCTTCAGCTGTTGTACTTCAGTACTTTGGTCTTTCAGCTTCAGCACTTGCGTTCTTCAGCTGTTGTACTTCAGCACTTTAGTTCTTCAGCTGATGCAGTCTTTAGCACTTGATCTTCAGCTGTTGAAGTCTTCAGCAGTTGTAAACTGCTGATGAGGCTTTCAGCAGTTGTTGTGATACCATGTGGGACTTAGAGGTTTTCTGATCTTGGCTCATTGGTTCTTTTGGTCCAACAAAGATTTATATCAAAACATCTGGGAAGGTCAATCATTGAAGTAAAGTCATGGTCTAGAGATATTTGGAGATAACAACCAGAATCTGTTCTTTGAAGTATTTAAAAAAGGATTGATCATAGAAGCTCTTGATGAAGCTGGTGTTGGGAAAAAGGACTCATATGGCGAAATATCCAAGCTTCACTCACATCCAAGATGCTAGAGCAGCCTGCACTATCACCCAAACCAAAAACCACCTTCACAACCCTCAAAACCAACTCCTTTACTAAGAAACCTACTGAACCCATTACCAATGATGCACCTAAGAGGAAGAGAAGGGTGTTGAGGATGGAAGAAGAAGAAGATGATGTAAGGATGATAGTCTGCCACTCTCTGTTGTTCTCAAAATAAAAAGCCTGAGCCTAGAAGTCAACCAATAATAATCACACCTGACTTCCAAAGGCAAATGGTAAAAGTCAAACTTGATGAAGAAGAATAGCATAAACAACATGATGAGCAGCTGTTAAGGATGATTAATAAGAGTTTCCCAAGTCTTCATCCATACAAGCTATGAAGAAACATGCTCAGAGGTTGTATGCTCTCAGATTTATATTCCAATATCAGAAAGAGAGAGTGAGAATTTGTCCTGAACCCAGAGTAAGTGACAGAATTCACAAAAATAAGATTCCAAGCAGATACAATGGCCAAGTAAAGAAGACTGTAGATGCTGTGATAATACTGGCCATTGTAGTGTCACCCTGGGAAATCCTTGATGACTTCAAGAGAGCTTACAAGTCTAAGATGACTCCACAAATCTTACTAGAAAACAAAATGGTAAAGAAGGGGTTAATCTACAAGAAGCTTGAAGAAATAAAAAGAAATGAGCTCCAGTTATTGCTTGAAGGCACTCATCCTGATGAGTTTGCATACAGAGAGATAACAACTGTGGAGCTGAAAAATGGAAAGCATATTAAGTACTTATCTGAGTACTATGGGCCTGAGTTCTTCTTTGAAAGTGGAGCTGAAGAACTCACAATGGAAGAACAAGTTGTTTTCCTTGAGGCCTATGTCAGAGAGTCTTACAGAGTTATCATTGGGAAGTAGGTTTCATGGATGGGATAACAACTCTGTGTCCAATTCCCCAAGACAGAGTTCCCATTCATCCTTTGCCAATCAAACCTTCTGAAATCTCTTCCCTGGCCTGAGCTTATATTGAAGAATTCTGAGCTGATCCAGATTTTGTTTCTGCCAATAAGTGGGACCTCAATAATTTTAAAGGTTTTGGCTGCATTGGTTCAGGGGGAGTTTGTTGGACCAAAAGAACCAATGAGCTAGATCAGAAAAAACTTTAAGTCCCACGGTGATCTACAACAGCTGAAGACAAAGTCTGAAGACAAAGTCTGAAGACAAAGTCTGAAGACAAAGTCTGAAGACAAAGTCTGAAGACAAAGTCTGAAGACAAAGTCTGAAGATAAAGTCTGAAGACAACTGCTGAAGACAAAGTCTGAAGACAAAGTCTGAAGACAACTACTGAAGACAAAGTCTGAAGACAAAGTCTGAAGACAACTGCTGAAGACAAAGTCTAAAGATCAAGTTCTCAGAAGTTGTCACAACAGCTGAAGTAGTTCTCTTTAGTAGTTGTGATGGTTTACAGTTCAGTAGTTTGTAATTAGTAGTTTTATGTTATGTAAAACATCTGAAGTTCTTATACTTCAGATGTTATAAATTCGGTAGTTGTAATGTTAGTTTATACTTAGCTTTTAACGAAGGTGTCCTCAGTTGTTGTGGACATCTTCAGTAGTTTAGTTCACTTTCAGTTGTTTGTATAAATCAGTTAGATGTCACTATCAAGTGACATCAGCTGATGTCACATTCCTTATAAAAGGAATGTTGACCTAATTTCCCCTGACTGGAAGTTTGTGCATGAATGAAAAATTCTTTTTGCAGAAAACTCTCGCTCTATAACTGTTACTGTTTAATTGAATATTCATACTATTCTTGCTAGAATTTCTTCTAATTCGTGTGCTATTCCGCTGCAAATACTAATCTAATTGATCAAACTAGATCTCGATCCCTTCATGTTTGATGTGTGTTATGCATGTATGATGTTATTGTATGGTGATGGTGTATGTTTATGTATGTGTTCCTTATTATGTATGTATGTCTTCCCTTGGCTTTGTGTTGAACGTTAATAAATGGAATGAAAGTATTATGTAACGCAAAGTGGAAGATAATGAAAAGAGGAACGTAATGAATGAATGCATGCATTAATGAATAATAGAGAAAATATAGGCAGGCTTGCAAGCAGTATGTATAGAGGTGCACGACTCTAGATGCCTTAAGCTTTACCGCGTGAGGTTCAGCGAATCCTAAAGTGTGCACGCAAGGGTTCTAGTCTTTGTGACTGACCTTCAGTGGTGTTACCCATTTCGGTGGGGGTGTTACCCACTTTGGTGGGGGTGTTACCCACTTCGGTAGGGGTGTTACCCATTTCGGTGGGGGTGTTACCCTCTCCGGTGGGGGTGTTACCCATTTCGGTGGGGGTGTTACCCATTTCGATGGGGGTGTTGTTACCCAGAATGTTAGGGGTGAAATACATGACGGTTACCCGAGTTACGTATAACTTCGGGGGTGTGGCATAAAGCCAAGCATGGATAGGAGGTGAGCGACTCTATGTCGCAACACACTCGACAAAGGTCTTTGCGCATGAGATGATACAATGAGGTGAGCGACTTTGTGTTGCAACAGACTCGGATAGAGTTCAATCCTTGTGATTGACTCGTATGGGATCTTTGTCTTGTATCCCGGCGCTGTTTCAGTCTTCGGACATGAGTCGGGGGTTTGTGAGCAGGCCCCGACATAGCATGAGCTTTCGAGCATAAGTCGGGGATATTGCATGAGACAAGATTCGAGTAATAAAGAGTAACGAACGAAAGATAATGTATGAAAGAATGAAGTATGAATGAACGTAAATAAATTAGCGTAATAAAGTACTAAACATGATCCTTGTCATTCGACCTCAGTAATCGTGGTTGAGTGCCACGAAGAGGGTAAAGTCTGACTGGATCTAGAAAGAGAAGTGAACGATAATGTAATACGTTGAATGAACGAAGTTAATGAACGTAATGACGAAGATAATAATGATATTATCTGAATCTACGTATGATGCATGATCATGAACAATGTAAAGTATAGTATGTTTTGAAATAAAGTAAAGAATGGTTTTAACAAAGTAAAGTATTTTATTATAAAAACTAGAACTCACTCAGCATCGCTGACTTTGTATGCATTGTAGTTCGCACGTATTTGTTGATGCTGAGGAGTTGCAGGCATGGATGCATAAGCTACTGGGAGCATTTTGAGGCTGGCATCCGTATTTTGACATATCATTGTATTTTGAGATAAAAACAAACGTTGTAATGATATGTTTTTAGTTATTAATGAAAGATTTAAATTTCTTTGCAAAATATACGTACATTTTAAAATGTTTTAAGTGCAATGAATGACCAACTGTGAGGTGCCCGGGAACGGTGCCTTACACTCTCAGTGAGAACGACAACCTTATCAATCTAACAATAAAACAAACGTTAAGAATTGAGTAGAAATCGATAAGAACGGACTATGAAGTTGGATAGGCTGCTTAGGCACTCTGGATGGCTACGGTTTGTGAATATTCGAAGTCTCTCGTTTTTCCAGGAATTATTTGGTATTTATAGGTTTTCAGTTTCATTCGTACGACTGAACCATTAGCATGGTTTAGTGGTGCGACTGACTCATGCGGTTGATTCATACGCACGACTGAAGGTTCAGTCGTGCAACTAAATCAACCTTATGTCTCAGTCATATGACTGATCTAGTCTCCTGGTTTAGTCATGCGACTGGTCCATAAGTTTGATTCATTCGTGCGTATGGTCCATAAGTATGGTCCATTAGCATAAATAACCACCCGACTAAGTTGAACACATATCTCAATCATTATTGACTTAGAACTATGTACAACAACTCACACCTATATATGATGTTCATACATATGAATTATACTAAATAAAATAATAATATGAAATACTCAATAACAAATAAACATCAAGATGCATATCATATTTCACTAAGTAGTCACATTACATATGTGTAAGAAATGAAAGATTTTTACATTTAAGAACATAAACTAGAAACATGATGTATCAACAAAGGTGGATTTGACAAATAAGAAGTCAAATCCTGATGATACTTTCTTTGGAAATTTTGAAAAAGGAACTCATGTTCCATATTCAAAATCAAAGGATGATGAAACTTTCTACAATCAAGGTTCATCATCAAAGTCAAAGCAGCAAACAAATAAAGAAAAGATGAATAAGGAAGAGATTGGGAAACCAGAACAAAACCACACAACCTCATCAGTAAAAGAATCATCCTCACCAAAAGCAACACATAATGAATCAATTGAATCTTAAAATAATACTGAAACTTCAAGACTCATTCATAAGGGAGTTACAATTTTAGACACCATTGGAACACCCAAGATCACTAAGGCTTGGATTTCTAATTCTAACTGATTTCTTTATCTGTGCATGAACAATCGTTGAGAGATGACAACAAGTGGTAGTTCCAGACATACGACTAGAAACTATTGTCTTCTTTATGACTTCAAACAAAAGATAGCTTCTTATGTGGTATTTTGTGGGGATAAGAACAGAGGTAAAGTTGATGGTGAAGGAATGGTAACTAAAACTGTGCTTAATTTTGATAAAGTAAATTTCTGTGTAAATTTACAATATAATTGCTAAGTTTGTCTCAAATCTGTGATCAAAATTAATCCACCTTATTTGATAACTCTAATTGTAACATTCTTAAGCCAGGTTTTTGTAGTTCCAGAAGATTGGATCCTTCTTAGAGCATGAAGAAAGGTAACACATATGTTTTGGATATAAAAATATTGCACTCACAAGCAATGAAACATTTCTATTGTATAAATCATCAGAAGAAGAACCTCAATTGTGGCATAGAAGGCTTGTTTATTCTAACATGAAGAATATGAATAATTTGGTAAAAAATGAGTTAGTCATTGGTCTACCAAAGAAAGAATTTTATTGTTCAAATCATAGTTCTTCATGTTATAAAGGAAAACAACACAGAGGGTCTCATAAATCCAAACTTATCAATACAAACACTACACCACTCAAATTGCTACACATGGATCTTTTTGGTCCAACCAATGTAATGAGCATTGGTAAAAGGCAATATTGTCTAGTGGTAGTGGATGCTTTCACTAGATTCACATTGGTCTTTTTCTTAAAACAAAAGATTGAAATTTTAGAAACATTAATGGAATTTGTCAGTAAGATTTAAAATCAACTTGATCATAAAGTTAAAATTTTTAGGAGTAACAATGGGACTGAATTTGTTAATACTATCTTAGATTCTTTTTGCAGGATTAAAGGCATTGCAAGGCAATTCAGTGCACTAAGAACTCCATAACAAAATGGAGTTGTTGAGAAAATAAACAAAACTCTCATTGAACCGGAAAGCACAATTTTAGTTGATTCACAATTACCAATCACCTTTTAGGATGAAGCTATGAATACAACATGTAATGTTCAGAACAAAACATTAATTGTCAAAGAACATAAGAAAACACAAAATGAGATTTTATTTGAAAGAAAACCTTACATAGGATATCTTAGAGTATTTGGATTTCATGTATCTGTTTTAAACACAAAAGAACAATTGGGAAAATTTTCAGAAAAGGCCAATGATGGTTTCTTTGTCAGATATTCTTCAACATCTAAATCATACGGGATTTATATTCCAGCATAAAACATTATGGAAGAAACTCCTAATATGTCATTTGATGTGTCCTTACTTCCAAAATATGTTAAAGGATTTTCATGATTGTTTGATATAGATGCACTCACAGAATCTTTTAACTCTGGTTATTTTAATGTTGCAGGTACTGAAGATGCATGCTATCCATTTGTGCCTCCAAACATGAATGAAGTATCATTGTCTGTAGATCCACCAAGACCTCAAAATCCAAGTGTCAAAGAAGAAAGACCTACTCATCACACTAACAATGTAGCCCAAGACCAGTCAAATATATATGCATCCACAAATGAGTGTTCTACATTCGGAGATATAGATATTGCACCAGCAGATGGTCATCTACATCAGCAAATAATCAACACGTGATCAATCCAAATCAACATTTATTTCACTCAATATCAGTAGGTCAACAAACTTTATCCGTAAATGTTCATGTAACTCCAGCGAAAGTTGACAATACATCAGTAGATTTTCCTGCGGAAGACGCTCATACTACTGTTGTTGTTCAAATTGAGGAGGCATATCATTTAGCTTTAGATAATCCACACGCACAATTGATTATTTCATAATTTCTTCATCTTAGCTGAACCCATCTTCAACAATGAATATGACTAATTTGGAATCATTTATTCGAGTTGATCCTATTACAACAACAAGAATTCAAAAGTCCCATCCAATTGATAACATTATGGTGATCTTAATAAAAGAACTACAAGAAGCCAAGGGGGAGCTGCAAACATTTGTCTCTTCACTTGCTTTCTTTTACAAGTAGTTCCTCCAAATATCACAGTTGCACTAAAAGATAATAGTTAGATTAAAGCTATTCAAGAATAACTTCAACAATTCAAAATGTAGAAAGTCTTGAATCTAGTTGATGTACCTGAACACCAACATCTAATTGGGACAAGGTGGTTATTCAAAAATAAACTAGATGATAAAGGCATAATTGTGAGAAATAAAGCTAGGCTAATTGCTCAAGGATATACTTGTAACATCTTGTATTTTTATGTTAATTAAAAGTTAATGCCATTTACCTTTGTAAGGACCAAAGTTGTTAATTATAAAACTTATGGGATTACTTATACTTAATTACTAGTTGCTTTTAATTATTTTTGAAGGTTAATAGTTAAATTATGGAATTAAACATAAAAGTTAGTAATAAAAATATTATTTATAATACTAATAATAATAATAATAATAATAATAATAATAATAAACATGAATAGTTAACAAGTTAGATTAAAGTTAAAACTTAAAGTTAAGGGGGTCTTAATGTTATTTTATAAACTTAAAAAAACTTTTGGCACAAAATAATAAACAATCAAAGGTTGGGGGACCATTTGTCTAAATTTATAAAATCAAAACAAATCCCCCTCCCACCCCCGTTTTTCCGGCCACTCTTCCGGCCGTAGCTCCGGCAAGGCCAAAAGCCTCGATTTTTTGAATTTCACCCAAAGAAAACAATTCTTAACCATTCACGAAAGGGATTCGAACCATTGGATACGTTTTAAATAAGTTTAACATCAGTTACAAGAGTGTTCGAGCTCGAGTAACCGCCAATCATCTAGCACACAATGTTCGGGCATTAAACAGTAATAATAATCAAATTAATTCAACCTAAACGAACATCTATCTATCTCTACTCAATTGCTACATTCAATTTCACCTGAAAAACTCAAATTCATCACAAATAATCCTCTCCCCAACCCGAACCTGGAACTCATTTGAACTTTATCTTCATGGAAATTTTACCCCTCAATTGACAGAGGGCTTTCTTTCATCGAGCTCAATAGAGGTTATTTGTGCAACGAATTGGATTAAAATCATCATTTGAACATCAATCAATCACTACGTCGGTCGCGACCTATACCTCATCTCATCTCCCTCAATTCGATACTAATCACGCAAGTTTAATATATCTTAATATTTGATTTCACATAGGGAACAAAAGCCCCATGATTACGGGCTCTTACATTATCAAATTAAGGTTCAATTTTGGGATTGTCGAATTAGGGTTCATAAGGAATTGGGAGTTTTCTTTTCTGTTTATGTTTTAACATTTTAAAACCCAAATAAATCGCGGCTGAGAGCCTTGGTTCACTGGTTAAGAAATTGCCTCCCAATCCATGAGGTCCCGGGTTCAAACCCAGGCACCCTCATGCATTTTTTAAAAGTTTTTTGTGCCTTAATCAAGGTATAGTATTTTTTATATAAGTATAAAAATGATTTTTATAAATTTTAAATATTTTTAGCGACATCAAAATATTCTCTGCAATTTTTATAAAGTTAAATAATTATATATATTTTAATAAACCTTTTAACAAAGGTTACTCTTGGATAAATTTTATGTAAATAAATTATTATTGATCCAAACTTTTCCTTTAAATTAATATCGTATAAATTATGATTATTTCAAATAATTATTCAAATTTCATACTAAAACTTTATAATTATTTTAAATGATTCAATGACATTTTCTTTAAAATATATAAATAGTATATTATTTAAATTTATTATATTTGATGCACTTACAAGAAGACCCTCAAATAGCAAAATTGAACCTCAGTTCTCGTAAATTCGTTAAACTTGCTATTAGACGTTAAATCTTGAAAAAATATGTATATTAGGTACATCGTGAAGGATTACATTGGGACGAAAATTATTTTTCCTTATTAATCCCAAATATATACTTGTTGATCATGTGAGTTTCCTTGCCCCCTTTTTATATTATTTCACACTATTTTGGGGTGAAACATGTTACCTTATCAACATACACATGTAAACATTTAAACTTGTAAAGCACTTGCAATTTATACTTTTAGTTGTCATGGTTATTTGTGTTATTGTAAGTCTTATATGAGATACATATTTTGTTTACAATCATTAACTATTGCTAGCCTGACGTCATCTTAGATCTTTGGGCCTGAAAAACCTATTTGGTGATAAAGCCGATGTATTGTCGGCTCCTCATGACGTATGACTTGTTCATCATGGGAACCAAGTACCCTTAGCCATCATATAAACTTGTAATCAAGTCGAGGTTTGGTTGTAGCGATATGTGTTCTATAAACTTGCTAACTCATAACCTATGACATGAATTACTACTCGTAATATTTGATATATTATGTATGTAAAACCCTTGGAAACTCACCAACTTTATAGTTGACCCTTTATTTTTGACATATTTCAGGAAATGCCCAAGTTTGAAGTCATCATTTGAAGCTTGCAATAAACTAGGATTTGGACCTAGTTAAATGAATAAAATGATAATGTTATGCTTTGTTTTGTTTGGAACTATTTCATGTTTGAGACATATGATTGTATTTCCTTTGAAACTTATAATATTAATATTTACATTTAAATTTAGCATTATGTGGCTGTGAACAATCTTAACCCTCACATCTCGATGATTCCGCTGTCAGGGTTGGGGTATGACAATACTGAAGAAGAAGGAGTAGATTATGATGAAGTTTTTGCACGAGTTGCAAGGATTGAATCCATAAGAGTATTACTAGCCTTTGCTTCATATAAGAGTTCACAATTTATCAAACGGATGTGAAGTGTGTTTTCTAATATGGAAAAATTGATGAAGAAGTCTGTGTGGCTCAACCTCCAAGTTTTGAAGATCTTGATTATCCATAGAGGGTACACAAGTTTGACAAAGCTTTGTATGGCCTACATCAAGATCCAAGAAAGTAGTATGAAATATTATCATCTTTCTTACTCAATCATGGATATAAAAGGGGAACTATTGATCAGACTCTCTCCCTCAAATAATAACATCAAGATCTCTTAGTGGTTCCAAGTTATGTATTTTACATTATTTATGGATCAACAAACAAGAGATTGTGTGATAGCTTTGAAGAGTTGATGAAATCTGAGATTCAGATGAGCTTAATAGGAGAATGAACTTTCTTACTTGGTCTTCAAGTACAATAGAAACCATATGGGATTTTCATTAATCAAGAGAAGTATATTCATCAAATCTTGAAGAAGTACAACCTTGCTTAAAAACCATCATGCAAAACACCTGCTTCAATTATTGATAAGATTGTACCTGATCCTATAGGAAAATCTATTGATCAAAGATTGTATAGATAAATAATAGGTTCTCTCATGTATTTAACTACCAGTAGACCTAACATTATGTTTGTTGTGTGTGTGTTTATGCTAGGTACCAATCAGATCCAAAAGAGTCTCATCTGAATGCCGTGTAGAGAATCTTTAGATATCTCAAAGGGAAACCAGCCCTTGGACTTTGGTATCCTATAGATGGAGACTTCTCTCTCTACTCATATTCAAACAATGAATGTGGAGGATATAATAACTATAGAAAATCCACAACTGGTGGATACCAATTCATAGGACCAAGACTTGTTTCATGGTAGTGCAAAAAGCAAACAGATATATATTTATCCATAGCTGAGGCTGAGTACATTGCTGCATCAGCTCGTTGCTCACAAGTTCTCTGGTTGCAAAACTAATTGCTTGATTATGGTTACAATTTCCTTCAAACTCCAATTCACATTAATAACTCAGCTACTATGTTCATCACTGCTAATCTAGTGCATCATAGGATGCCCAAACATATTGAAATCAGATACCATTTTCTGAGAGATTGCTGATAAAAAGGTTTAATCAAGTTAGTCAAAATGGATACAACAAATCAATTTGCTTATTTATTCACTAAAGCTTTTGATTCAGTTAGGTTTAATTTTCAAATTGAGTCATTAGGCATGATCAACTTAGATTAATTACCAATAATAAAGATATGCATGAGTCCACTCTTGCATATAATCATCAATCATTAATGTCTTCGCTTGACATGCCTATGGGAAATGATAGTACACTATGTATCCACTTCTTACCTGAGTTTTTAAACTTCATTAAATTTGTTCAGAGATCTTTGATATGTGAGTAGGTTCAACTTGAGAAGAAATTAGACTAAGAGCATGCCTAACATAATAAAAAGGTGACTATTTGTGGGAAACTCCATTTTGAGGATCAAGCAAGTAAGTCTTATCCTAATGTGACCAACTCACTCACCCAAACACACTATGTAAAACACTTTATAACTTCTATCTTTGCAAATCATATTCCCTCAATTTTGTGTAAACAAAGACCTAGGTTTGTGAAAACCTTGGTGTACATCTATATCCAATTGGTGAATAGATTATGACCCTTGTTAGGACCGTGTACGTACGGAGTACTAACTAATTCTCCATTAAAACCGAATAAAATAGTGCGGAATCCTATTTGATTGGCGATCCAATCAGTGAGAATGATAACCCCATCAATATAAGATTGAACTAAACATTAAGAACGAGTAGGAATCGATTAGGAACAAACTATGAACTTGGACAAGCTATTTGGGATGCTCTGGACGGCTAGGGTTTATGTTCATTCGAAGTATCTCTCAATGTGTTTTGTTTTTCTACGAATTAGGTGGTATTTATAGGTTAGTCGTTTCCATTCGTACAACTGAACCATTAGCCTAGTTTAGTCGTGCGACTGAATCATGTGAATGAGTCATACGTACGACTGAAGGTTTAGTCATGCGACTGAGTCAATCTTATGTCTCAATTATACGACTGATCCAGTCTCCTAGTTCAGTCGTGCAACTAGTCCATAAGCATGATATATTCATGCTTATGGTCCATAAATATGGGCCGTTAACATGAATACTCATCCGACTAGGCTGAACATATTACTCAATCATTATTGACTTAGAGTTGTGAACAACAACCTCAAACCTATATAAGAAGATCATACATATGAATAATGATAAATAAACATCAAAGCATATATCATATTTCATTACTTCATCACATTACATATATGTAAGACATGAAAGACTTTTACATATAAGCATATAAACTAGGAACAACATGTATCTACAAACTCCCCATTGGACCTGGTTTACTCTATTATCTATCATCCTTTACATGCTCTTGGAACTTCTTGTGCTTCTCTTCTCTTGTGACTCCGGCATGTATCTCGAATGCAAAGCAGAGCCGTATAACATGTTGGAATTGAAGAGCTTGTATAATGTGTTGCATGTCATAGAACAATGGTCACTTGTATAAAGTATAGACATCTTTAGTAGACAAATTAGTGAGCCATATTGGGTCAAATACCCTGATAGTCTCCATCTTCCCATCTCTGTTCAAAACTATGACCGTTTCCCCTATCCTCCAGTCATAATACCACCATTTGAAGTGTGGAGTGAAGTTCTGAGGCATTTCCCGTAAGGGAATCTTGGACATTGTGCATGGGGAACTCCACTTCAACACAACTTTAGGCTTTCCAGATATAGGATCAACTTCAGACTTATGAATGAACCTCTTAGGTTGTTGAGGTCTGAAGTTTACCCACTTGGTGTGATATTCTTTCTTCAATGCAGCCTCAAACCATCTTGACTTCTTTCTTGGGTTAGCATATAACAGATCTAAGCATGCGAGTCGGTTGAGCTCAAAACCAGGAAGAGTCTTCAGATCATGAGGATATCTGAAGTACTCAATCCCTTTCTCCCTTTTAACAACATATACCTCCACGTCCTCAAAATATGCCCACACTATAATCCTACCTGACACTTTTTGATGTCTTTTAACTCTATAATGCTCGGTGTAGGCATTTTGCTTTCGGGGTACACGTTGGGCTTTCAACTCAGCAACACAAGCTACCCATTCTGCTTTCTTATATCAACATGTGCATCCGAAGCTTGGGTTGTACATTCTTTTTTCTCTTTCTCTTTATCTTTCTCCATCTCATCAAACTTATCAAAAGTAGCACTGCCAAACATTTCACCCAAATTGGGGATAACGTTGCCTTCAGGGTTTGGGTATTGTGGATAGTAATCAGCAGTGACATCCTGAATCTCTATCTCATCCACATCTTTCAGCTCATCATCACTCACAACATCAACTTCTGGAGCATCTTTCACAATCTCTCCAGGATTAAGTCTAAACATTTCACCAAGTTGCTCGTCTGTTAGATCATGATGATCTCTCCTTCCTTCGGAGTGTAGCTCACTGATCTTCTGACAATCCCTTGCAAATCAAGAATCATAGTGAGTTGAGTCTTGACTTGCTGAAGGGGGTGGTATCATATTCATCTGTTTGATGAGCTTCATCTGTTTGATTTTACATTCAACAGAACACACGTAGATCATTACACAAGACATTTAAACATAAATAATCATTAATTACATTAATGTAATACATAATTCAAGTACAAAAGTTTCAAATACATAAACATCTAATCATTACTTTTGTCTTGATCTAGTGTCTCTTCAGCCTGAGAAGGTGACGACGAAGCTCCTTGATCCTGATTTCTCTTTGTGCGCCTCTCTTTCACTGATGGATTTGAGGCTGACGCAGATACATCACCCTCTTGATCAACCTCATCATTATCATCACCTTCTTTTCCTTTTCCACTTCCTCCCGCTACCTCGTCATCATCATCATCATCCTCATTATCACCATCCTTCATCTTTAACCGCTCACTCTTTGATCCCTTTAGTTTTAGCAAGATCCTTTTATTCTTCTTCTCAAGATCTTCAATCCTCTTTACCGACGCCAACACCATCTCATTTTGACTTTTTAGTGTGTGCTAGACTCGGCCTAACACTCTCTCGTACTGAGCGTTCTTCTCACTCAACTGAGCGCTTTGCTTTGCTTGAGCTGCATTCACCACCATTAGCTGATTGGTCTGAGTAGCCCTCAGATCATCAGTAGCCATAAGCTTTAGCACCATCTGGTTCAAGCTAGTCAACTGCTCTTCTAACCCGACCATGGGTAGAGTAGTCCCGGTGTGAATGTGGATTGGGTGGAGGGACTGGTTTGGTGAGTGGTTGTGGTAGTGGTGGATGTGGTGAAGATGGGAGGAGGGATGGGAATGGATTGTTGAGGAGTAGGTGTATGAGTGGTGGTTGTGGTAGTGGGTGTGGTAGTGGTTGTGGTTATGGCAGTGGTGGTAGTGTGAGTGGTAGTGGTGGTGGCTGTGGTAGTTGTGGTAGTGGGTATGGTAGTGGTGGTGGCAGTGGCAGTGGTAGTAGAAGATGTAATAAAAGTAAACCTTGGTCTTTTACTCTTTTTCCCAAGGGGATGGGCCATCCTCTTCTTCCTGGAGCCATTGGAGACAGAGGCTCCCCCTGAGCTTAGTGGTTGGTCTGGGTGTAAGTAGGATCAGTGATATCTCTAGCAACACCCTTCGACCCAGCCTGGCATCCGCCAACCGCCTCTTTCCCTTTGTTAGTGGCCACAACCCGGCTACCAACTATCCTAACCAGTGGCTCATCATCAGACTCTTCCTCTTCATCGAGCAGGAAGACTTGGTGGAAGGCAGCCTCCTCTGTTCCACCAGGTGCATCACCACCTTGACCATCAACATGGTCGTTATCATCGTTGTCTTCTTCATCGGTGGGTAGCTCAATTGGCTCAACATTGGATTCGCTATCATCGTGATCCCACCACTTGCTAGAGGGCACCATATAATCTTCACTGGCCAAATGGCCAAACAATCTCCTGACTGGGGTCTTCACCTCCTTCTCCCGGTAGACCTCATCCAACCTAAAGTCATGTCATCCATCACCTTTAGAATCATAACATCATCTCTCTCTTTTGGTAGTGAAGGAAGCTTCTCATCAATGATCATCCATAGAAAACGTGGGTACATACAGTAGCCTTCCTTGCCTTTTTCTTCTAGGTTCTCGATCATATAAAAGAAGAGCATGTGAGACAAATTGAACGGTTGGTTCAGCACCGGAGCAACATATGCGTTTTGGATATGAACTAACATCTCATTGATCCCTCCTCTCCTTGACGCTATGCACTTAGAATGACATGAGCCAAGTACTTAAACAGGGGGCACAGGTTGCTCTTGTTGAGCACACCTCCGTTGATGTCCCTAGTGTACTTCATCCTTAGAAAGCATCCCCGAAAAGTCAGAGGATGTAGCTTGTTTGGGTGGGCACCATCCTTACCCAGATCCAGGAGTCGCCTTAGATCGTCTGTAGTAATCCTAATTTCCTATCCGAAGTTCAAGCTCCGAATACTGTGGGGCTCAGAGGACCTATCAACCGAAGCACTTTCCCAGAAGGCCTACTGTATAAATCGGTAGGGTGTGCATGGAGCAGAGATAGCCTTGTAGATCCTCGATCTACGTAGAAAGACTATGAACCTAACAAACTTGGAAGCATTCCGAGAGGTAGCATCTAAGTGAGCACAGATATTGTGCTTGGTGCTCATCATCCATCTATCTTGTTGCTGAAACACAGAAAGATATACATTAGATTTGTGCAAAATAGAAGATAGTTGGAACTTAGACTGTTTTGATCAAACTGGTTCAGTCGTGCGACTGAACCATACGACTGAGTTTTGGTCGTACAATTGAGTTTAGTCATACGATTGAGCATGCGGCTGAGTTCAGTTGTGCGATTGAGCCTGCGACTAAACTTAGTCGTAAGCTATGCCATGCGGTTGAATTTGTCGTGCGACTGAACCCATATGCATGATTCATTCGTGTGATTGAATCGTGCGCTTGGCTCAATTGTGCAACTGAAGTTCATTAGCAAGACCATTCGCATCCTATACTATTGAACACCCTAGATTTGAATCTTTGTCAAAATTTTATATTAGACTTCGTGTTTAGACTCATTTGCACCGCAGAGACTCTAAACAGCACTTAATGTCCTTTAAATCAAATTTAATGTTCATTTAAGCAGTCTATTTTCAGGGTTTAGTCTCGGTTCTAGGTTTTAGCATAATCGGTCTTTAAGATGCGATTAAGACGTTCATTTGGATCGATTTCAGTCGCCCAGTACTTGTAGATGAGTAGAACACACATTAGGATCACAGACAGTCAATAATATCAGTCAAAATAAATTTTGGCAAAGTATATGTGTGTATGCGTGATTTTAGAAAACTTTGAAGGGTGGTAAGGGTTACGACCGACTGACCCCTTATTTATACTATTCTAAATTCTAATCGTGCGACTGAACCCATACGTATGCTTCATTCGTACGACTAGGATTCAGTCGTGCGACTGGCTCATACTCCTTCATCGATTCGTATGATTAGTTCAGTCTTGTGGTCCAATCGCATGGTTGTCCCATACGCATGGTCCAATCGTGTGATTGGCTCATACGTATGGCTCTAACGTGCGATTGGCTCATCCTTATGATTCAATCATACGATTGGCTCATACTTATGATCCAATTGTGCGATTGGATCATACTTATGAGCTTAAACTCATACACTTTCAAAGACTTAAAACTTTAACATCTGATATAAAAACATTTTGCCCTTTGATCATCTCAGACATGACCCTTTTAATTTAATATGATTTGATCACCTCAGACATGATCCTTTTATTTCCAACCGATTGGTCACCTCGGACTTGACCCCTTTTAGTGCGTGATTCACAGAATTCATCTAGTTGTATAGTTTGACATCTACACAACAAAAAAACTAGTAAATAGAAAACAACTTTGAAATTCAACAGGAAAACAAGAAATATTTTTATGGTTTTGGGTTTGAGCAGAACAGCTTCCAGTTAATTTGATCATTTCTCGAAAGATTCATTATGGAATCATACAGGTATATCATAATCATTTGGGACCCTTTTTAATATGCACTTTGATGCTAGATTCGTGTTTTGTCTAAGAGTTAATAGCACTTTCAAGAAATCATACTAGAGCTATAAGATGCACATAATGATTTTGACTTTAAAGGGTTGCAGCCATGATGATTGTTAGTATATTTTTCCACTTAAATCCATACACAGATTTTTGACTCACATTGGTGATGAGTTAGGTATAATTATTTCAACAAGCATTTGTGGATCCCACACTTATATGGTAATCAACATTCCTCAGGAGATTTTTGAGCAGTCTACAGGTATTGGACAAGAACACACTATTATAAAAGCTTTTAAAGAGATGCCAAGCCTCAGGTCAGTGCCATCGCACAGTAGAGAGCCATAAACAACAATGAATTCTAGAATATTTAGGTTATGCTTATCCTCAGGTCAGTGCCACCACACAGCAGAGAGGCACACAACCTATCTTCTAGTTAGATCATTTGTTTCTTTTGCACAAACCGCACCAATGACATTAGTCATTAGCTTGATTGATTTTAGCAATTTTTCCATGTGCTTGCTCATTTTTATGGTCATCCACACACATTTGTGGTGTTTATTTTGCTCGTCACCCCTTAATAGAAATACATTGATTGTGTTAACTAGGGATAGAATGAGAACCCACAGCTAGTTAAACAAATTAGTTTGAATTTTAATTCACCAATGCAGTCTACTCATCTATTGTGTTCAATCTACCGACAAATCATATAATGAACTAGCAACCTCTACGTCTACTCTCTCTATGTTACCTCAGTAGCAGACTAGTTTTACTATATTTTTCATTTTTTGAGCTTAGACTTCTCAGACTTGTAATTTGAATTTCACATTTTAAGCAAATTTGTTTTGAAGTCCCAACCAATTTATTCCCTGTGTACTATCATTTTCCATAAGCTTTGACTCAAAATCACATATTTGATTTCATTTATTTCAGCTAACCTGCCCTCCCCCTGGTTTTTTTAAGTAATTAAATATTGCAACGAATTAGATACTAAAGTAAACTATTCTCCCCCTAAAATTCTAAAACCAAAAATCTTTTTGTGTTTTTGGATTTTAAAAGACAAGAAAAGAAGATAAATAATAAACTATGAAAATACTTGTCGAACTACGAACTTACGTTTTCTTGAATCACATCGCTTTTCTTTTTCATGCCTTAAGTGGTGATTTAACCTCCCTTATTTCCAGGAAATAACCATGTGCCCCATTAATTTGTTTGACATTGAAAAGGATAGATGAAATTCCCTATCATGTGCCTGGATGCCCCACTATCAAAAATCCAGGTATTAGTGATAGCGTTATAGCGGACACCCTGCACATTTAAAGAAACTTATTAGTTCACATTTGGGACCCAAGCCTTAACTGGCTTGGGTAACCCAGAGGAATCACACATCATGAACTCAACCCACTGTCCTTTAGAGGATGAGGGCGCATTCTTCTTCTTCTTGTCCTCACTATCAGACACATTATTTGATTTTTCTATCCATAAACCAGTTTTATGTGAGGCATGTTTATGGTAAATTGACGACTAGCTTATGGTTTGAACTTTAGGTTCACTAATACTCTTAGGTTGAGTATTAACCTCGACTTCCAAAACTACTTTGTACCCCAGACCTTCCCCATTATTTCGTTGTTTCACTAAGTTTTGAACTATGTCAGAAGAACAAGCCCAACTTCGCAGTTTTTGTTATAAAGAATTAACCTCGGCTTCCAAAACTGTTTTTTCCTTTCTGGTTTGTTCTAAAGAATTTAAATAGAGCATTATATAATTTGATGGATTTAAGGAAACAACCTCGGTTTCCCTTAGTTGTTTTTCCAAAAGTTCAATCTTTTCGTTGAAACTGCACTCATTTTGTTTTGATATACGAGTAGCCTCATTGCAGAGTTGTAAATCATTTACTAAGTTATCATTTTGTTCTAATAACCTAGCAAATTTTAGATTAATGTTTTCTCTAAATTTTCACATTGAGAACAAGCATGTTTTGAAAATAATTGATCTAAACAACTTACCTTTGAGGAATCAGACGTATCTGCCTGCCATCAACGCTTCGTTGACTGGAGATTCTGAGTTAGTTGCTCTGAGCCCTTCATCAACCAGGTGATTTACTACATTCACAGGTTCTTCAGTATCTGACATCGCTTGCTCAGCTATGATCTCACCTTCACTAGCAGACCCATCATCCAGTGCTTTGACTAAGGAAATATTTGATTCACCTAGAGAAACAAATCGGAAGGACCAATCTTGCCCTTCATCACCTTGAGCAGTCAGAGCCTTTGTCTCTTTGCTTGAAGAAGCAGTTCTAATCACGTCTTTGTCTTGACAGTTGAAAGTAGGTAATAGGTTAACATTTCCAGTTTTCTTGAGCTTTACACATTCACGTTTAAAATGCCCCTTTTCACCACAGTTGAAACATGTTACTTTGGTTTTGTCAAAACCAAAAGTCATATCTTTAGTGGCTAGTAAATTTTGTCCCGTCTTCTTGACAAACTTCTTAGCTCTTCTGACTACACTCGCCAGTGCCCACATGATGTCCATTCTTTCTAGCTCATTCTCATCAACTTGCTCGTAATCCTTATCAGCAAGATGACAATTTCCGATCTTACCAGCAACTAGACCATCATAAGATTGTACCAATGTTGCTAGAAGATCCATGTGCTCCTTTGCAACTTGCATTATGATATTACCGAGATTCTTGATCTTTAACTTCATAGTATTGGCCTCAGAAACTGTGTATTGGGTGCCTGATAACCTTAATGTTTTGGTTCCTGATGCAGTGGTTTGGGAAGGAGCAGTAGAACTAGACATGAATGATGTTTGTAATGGTGCTCCTGAAATAGCTGGAGTCGGAACTGAGTTGTAAAGTGAAGGATTCTAAACATAGGATCCTTTCTTTGACTTGTACTTCATCCGCAGTTCTTCCTCCCTTAACTTCAAGATGAAGTCATTTACATCTAATGTTGCAAGAATGTCGTTCTATCACAGATTAGACAAATGAATCCCATTTCGCAGGCAAACCATCAGCAAAGCTTGAAATTATCTTCCATTGATATGGTTACGCCATGAGTGTGCAGCTCACTCATTAGATGATAAAATTTGTCAATAATATCATCTAAGCTCTCATTCCCTATTGAAGAGTAATTATCAAACTCTTTCTTGAGAGTTTTAGCCTTCAGTGCCTTTGAAGTTGCATTTCCATCATATCTCTTCTCCAATGCCTCTCATAGCTTTTTAGCCTGCTTGTTCTCAGAGAACTGATGAAAAATATCCTTAGGTATCGACTGAGTCAACAAGGCATAAACTTCCTTCTCAACATTGAAGAGAATCTTCTGAGCTTCACTCATTCCTCCCAAGGTTAACTTGACTCCATTAGCATTGACTGGTATTGTCTAACCAGTCTCAATGGATGTCCAAAGATTGGGATCAACTCTATTTAAGTAAATCTCAAACCGCTATTTCCACTGAGGATATTCATTAATGTTAACAACTTTGCCTGTTTATTATGATTACCAATCTCATTCTCTAGAAGTAGTATGTTCTGGATGCGTGAGTCTTGTCCGGTAGTAAACGCAACAAATTGATCTTCCATTTCTATAAACTTGGTACTTGGAGAATAGGTCAATTTCAATCATGCGAATGGACTCTGAGTATGGATCACTCATACGAATGTGTGAAGCCCAAGAAAAATGGAATTGGTAACCCATTTCCTACTTTTAACTGTCAAGACAAAGAAGTGACTGGAACTAATTCTTCAAGTATAGACACAAATGCACTAACTGCTCAAGGTGATGAGGACAAGACTGGTCCTTCCGATTTGTATCTCCTAGAGAGTCATATATAGCATTTGTCGAAGCACTAGGTGATGGATCTCCCAGTGAAGGTGAGATTGCAGCTGAGCAAGCGATGTTAGATACAGGTGAAGCTGTGACCATGGTAAATCACTTGGTTGAGGAAGAACTCAGAGCAACAAGTTTAGAATCTCTAGCTACAGAAAAGCCTAACTCTGCTTTGATGGCTGATTCAACTGACTCCGCACAGGTGAGTTCTTTAGATCAATTATTTACAAAACATGCTTGTTCTGAATGTTAAAATTTTAGGGAAAGCATTGATCTAAAATTTTCTAGGTTATTGGAACACAATGATAACTTAGTAAATGACTTACAACTCCGCACTGAAGCTAATCGTACATTATAACAAAATGAGTGTAGTTTTAAAGAAAAGATAGAACTTTTAGGAAACAACTAAGGGAAACTGAGGTTGTTGCTCTAAATCAATCAAATGATATAAATTTTTATTTAAATTATTTGGAAGAAACCAAGAAGGAAAAAGCAGTTTTGGAAGTCGAGGTTAATTCTTTAAAACAAAAACTGCATAGTTAGGCTAGTTCTCTCACATAGTTCAAAACTTAGTGATAGAACGAAACAAGGGGGAAGGTTTGGGTTACAAAGTAGTTCCACCACCACATGATATCCTTTTGAATACGAAATGTAGACCTATCAATAATAACCCAGTAAAGGATCATGTGGTGTCCACTTCTTTTGGTTAGTGATCCTGATTCCACTAGTAAACGGTGAATTTGGGATTAAACAGAAAGAGTTTACTTTGAAATCAAAAGGCAAGATGCCCGTTGAGAATTTGGATGATGAATTTAAAAGGGTTAATTTAAATTTAGGTTCACAAACGTCTATTTCAGAATCCAAAATGACTAAAACAGTTATCCAAAAACGTATAAATCATCAAAGTCCAAACAATGTGCAAGTTAAAGATGTTCAAAATGTTAAAATAAATATTTTTGTGAACAAGGTTGAAACATCTAAAAGGGAAGTGATACAACCCAACAAGACTCACCTCACACATTCACCAAACTCAACATCATATAAAAGTTTTCTTCAATCTGTAGAAGCAAGATCTTGTTACAGTTATGGAAAACAAGGACATATCTCTACTAATTGTCCTTATTAACAAACGCACAGAAAGAAAATTGAACTTTATGATGCAAAACCAAGTTTTTGTAAAATAAGATCTAACACTCCACCTAAGAGTTTTAGTGAACCTAAAGTTCAAACCATAAGTCAGTTGTCTGTTTACCACAAACAGGCCTTACACAAAACTGACTTATGGAAAGAAAAATCAAGTATAGTGTCTGATAGTGAGGATAAGAAGAAGATAGATATGCCCTCAGCCTCTAAAGAACAATGGGTTGAGTTTATGATGTGTGATTCCACTGGGTCACCCAAGCCAGTTTTGAACTAACAAGTTTCTATGAATGTACAGGGTGTCCGCTACAACGCTATCACTAATACCTGGATTATTGATAGTGGGGCGTCCAGGCACATGACAGGGAACTCGTCCCTCCTTTTCAATGTCAAACAAATTAAAGGGGACATGTTTTATTTCCTGGAAATAAGGGAGGTTACATCACCGCTTAAGGCGTGAAAAAGAAAAGTGATGTGATTCAAGAAAACGAAAGTTCATAGTCCGACAGTTAGTTTCTTAGTTTATTAGTTATTTTATTTTATTTTATTTTCCTGTCTCTTAAAATCCAAAAACACAAAAAGATTTTCGGTTTTAGAATTTTAGGGGGAGAATAGTTTTAGTTTAGTATGTATTTACTTAAAAAACGAGGAGGAAGGGCAGGTTAGCTCAAAGAAATGAAATCAAATCTGTGATTATGATTGAAAGTTTATGAAAAATGATAGTAGAAAGGGAACAAATTGGTTGGGATTTCTAAACTAATTTGCCTTAAATGCGAAATTCAAAGTACAAGTCTGAGAAGTGTAAGCACAACAAAAGAAAAATGATAGTTAAACTAGTTTGCTACTAAGGTAACATAGAGAAAGTAGACCTAGAGGTTGCTAGTTCAATATATGATGTGTCGGTAGATTCAACACAATAGATGAGTAGACTTCATTGGTGAATTAAAATTCAAACTAAGTTTTTGAACTTGTTATGGGTTCTCATCTTGTCCCTAGTTAACACAATCAATGCATTTCCAATTAGGGGTGACAAGCAAAATAAACGCCACAAATGTGTGCGGATGACCATAAATATGAGCAAAGCACATGTAAAAACTACTAAAAGCAATCAAACTAATGACAAATATGTTGTTGGTGCGTTGTGTGCAAAAGAAAAATAAATGCTCTAAAAAGAAGATAGGTTGTTTGCCTCTCTGTTGTGCGGTGGCACTGACCTGAGGATAAACATAACCTAAATATTCTAGAATTCATTGTTGTTTGCGCCTCTCTGCTGTGCGATGGCACTGACCTGAGGCTTGGCATCTCTTTGAAAGCTCTTAGAATAGTCTCTTCTTATCCAATACCCGTAGACCACTCAAAAATCTCCTAAGAAATGTTGATTACCATCTAAGTGTAAGATCCACAAATGCTTGTTGAAATAATTAAACCTAATTCATCACCAATGTAAGTCAAAAGTCTGTGTATGGATTTAAATGGACAAACACACTGACAATCATCGTGGCTGCAATTCTTGAAAGTCAAAATCGTTGTGTGCATCTTATAGCTCTAGTATGATTTCTTGAAAGTGCTAATGACTCTCAGACAAAACACGAATATAACATCAAAGTGCATACTAAAAGGGATTGCCAAACGATTCTAGTATACCTGTATGATTCCATAATGAATCATTCCAGAATTGATCAAATTAACTTGAAGCAGTTCTACTCAAACACAAAATAACAAAAATATGTCTTGTTTTCATTTAAATTTCAAAGTTATTTAGTATTGTCTAGTCCTTTGTAGCGTAGATGTCGGACTATCCAACTAGATGTAATCTATGAATCACTCACTAAAACTGGTCGCGTCTGAGGTGACCAATCTGGTTTTAAATTAAAAGGATCACGTCTGAGGTGATCAAACGGTTTTAAATTAAAAAGATCTCGTATGAGGTGATCAAACGGTTTTTCAATTAAAAGGGTCATGTCTAAGATGATCGGTGTGCATAATGTTATAATCAATAGTTAAAATTGTTAAGTTTTTGAAAGTGCATGAGGTCAAACTCATAAGTATGAGCCAATCGTACGATTGAATCATAAGGATGAGCCATTGCACGATTGAAGCATAAGTATGAGCCAGTCACACGATTGGACCATGAGTATAGGACAACCATGTGATTGACTACAAGACTGAACCAATCATACGAATGAATGAAGAAGTATGAGCCAGTCGCACGACTGAACCCTAGGCGCACAAATGGAGCATGAGTATGGGCTCAGTCGCACGACTGGAATATGAGTATGGGTCCAATCGCACGACTGAAATTTCAAATAGTATAAATAAGGGGGTCACTCGGTCGTAACCATTACCACCCTTCAAATCCTCTAAAATCGCGTCATAGATACTCTGCTCAAAATTTGTTTAACTGATATTACTGCCTGGTATGTGATACTAACGTGTTTTCTACTCGTCTACAGGTACTTTGCAACTGAAATCGGCTAAAATGAATGTCTTAATCGCACCTTTAGGGGCCGAAAATGCTAAAACCTTGAACCGAGACTACTCTTAAAAATAGACCACTTAATCGGACATTAAAGTTGATTTAAAGAACATTAAGTGCTATTTCGAGTCTCTGCGGTCCAAATGAATCTAAACACAAAGTGTTATGTCATGAGTTGACAAAGATTTAAATCTACGGTGTTCAACAGTGATATATATGAGTGGACATGCTAATGAACTTCAGTCATCAAAACTGACCCAGTCACAAGACTCAATCGCACAAGTGAATCATGCGTGTGGGTTCAGTCGCATGACTGACTCAAACGCATGGCTCATTATACAACTAAGCTCAAACGCAGGCTCAATCATACGACTAAACTCATTTGTATGGTTCAGTCGCACGACTGAATCAGCAGACCAAAATCATTCAAAATTCACATGTTAAGTCTAGCAACCAATCTAATGTATATATTTCTTGTGTTGCAGCAATATGGCTGAAAGATGGATGATGAGCACCAAGCACAACATATGTGCACATGTAGATGTTTTTCTGGGGATCAAGTACGTTGGGGACATCAATGTCGGCGTACTGAACAAGAGCAACACATGCCCCCAGTTCCAGTATTTGGCATATGTGATCCTCAAGTACATAGCCTTCAGGCGTGGAGGATTTGATGAGATGTCTGACCAAATCCAGAATGCATATGTTGAACTGATGTTAAACCACTCATTCAGTTGCTTTCACATGATCTTCTCCTACTTGATAGAGAGGAAGAAGATGATGTTTTGGACAAAGATGGGAATAATGCTATGTAAATGGATGGTGGTATGGATGATAAAGATTCTCAAGAAGCTAACGAGGTCATGTCACTTAATGTACAAGACATTGATGCTTATTGGCTCCAGTGGAAGATCTCTCAAGCTTATGAACAGCAGATTGAACCACAACAAAGCCAAAAGCTTGCTGAAGAAGTACTAAAGGTCCTAGAAGAAGGTGATAACCATGAAGTTGAAACTAAGCTCCTTGTGCTTCTGCAGTGTGATAAATTAAGCATGATCAAGTATCTTTTAAGGAACTAATTGAAGATTGTGTGGTGTACACATCTGGAAAGAGCTAAAAACCAAGAAAAGAAGATGTCACAACTGAGCACTATCCTTAGTACACTGAACCTGAAGGCAGTGTTATCCCCAACTGTTGGACCAAAAGAACCAATGAGCCAAGATCAGAAAACCTCTAAGTCCCACATGATATCACAACAACTGCTTAAGGCTTCATCAGCAGTTTGACAAGTGCTAAAAACTCCAACAGCTGATGATCAAGTGCTGAAGACTTCAACAGCTGAAGACTAAAGTGCTGAAGTTCAACAGCTGAAGAACACAAGTGCTGAAGCTGAAGACCAAAGTACTGAAGTACAACAGCTGAAGAGTTTACAAGTGCTGAAGATCAACAACTGGTGTACAAAGTCTGAAGACAAAGACCGAAGACATCAGCTGATGATATCTACTGAAGTCATCAGCTGGTATGAGACACTTTCTACTTTTCTTCTTAAGAATAATTTCATTAGAGGCTCCATTAATAAAACTTTGTTTATTAAGAAGGTGGATCAGCATAAGCTACTTGTTCAGATTTATGTTGATATATCATTTTTGCATCCTCTGATCCCCAGTTGTGTGATGATTTTACAACATTAATGAAAAAGAGGTTTGTAATGAGTGCAATGGGTGAATTACAGTTCTTTCTAGGCTTGCAAATTAAAAAAAAGGCTGATGGAACCTTTATTCATCTGTCAAAATATACAAAAGATCTTCTGAATAAGTTTGATTTACAAAACTGTAAGCCCTGTTCTACTCCCATGTGCAACACCACACAACTGGATGCTGATCAGAAAGGTAAAGCTGTTGATGAAACACTTTACAGATGTATGATTGGGTCCTTGATGTATTTAACAGCTTCTAGACCAGATATTATGTTTGCTACATGTGTTTGTGCTAGATTTCAAGCTGCTCCTAAAGAGTCTCATTTGATTGCAGTCAAGAGAATCTTTAAATATTTGCAAGGTACACAATCTCTGGGTTTATGGTATTCCACTGGACACTCTTGCAAATTAGTTGCTTTTTCAGATAGTGACTATGCAGGGTGCAAGTTAACTAGAAAGTCAACTTCTGGTGGTTGTCAATTCCTAGGCAACTGTTTGATTTCTTGGCAGAGTAAGAAACAAACATCTGTTGCTACATCAACTGCTGAGGCCGAGTACATTGCTGTTGCAAGTTGTACTTCTCAGGTACTCTGGCTTCAGAACCAACTTTTGGATTATGGCATTACAGAGACTAAGACTCCATTATTAATGGATAGTGCTTCAGCTCTGTGTATTGTCAAAAATCCAGTCCAGCACTCTAGGACCAAACATATAGAGATCAGACATCATTTTATTCGGGATTGCTTTGAAAAAGGTCTCATTGATCCTAAGTTTGTGCCTAGTGCTGATGAGCTTGTAGATATTTTTACTAAGCCTTTGGATAGTTCTACTTTCCAAAACCTTGTGTTAAGGCTTGGTATGCTGTAGCTACAATAAGTGACAACTACTGATGATTTCAGTAATAATTACTGGTGATCATTGGTAACTATGTCACATATAAGTACTGATGAGTCCTTTCACCTTCAGTAGTTTTTATAACTACTGACGGCTAAATTCCTCACAAGTACTGAAGTACTTTATCTGTTACAACTACTGATGTAGTTATAACTACTGAAATCAGTACAAACAGATAAGTACTGACGTCCTATGAAACACCTGAAAAGCAGATGCAAAGTCTGATGAGTAAGTGTTGAGGACAGTATGAAGCTGAAAGGCTATGAATTGACAAAAACTACTGAACAGAACTTTCTCTTCAGTTGTTTCTACAACTGCTGTTTCATTCTAAACAACTGAAGCAAAACCATGTCTTCAGTAGTTTTTATAACTACTGATGACTAACACCAAGTCTTCAGCTGTTTACAACAACTGATGACAAAACCACTGTCTTCAGTAGTTTTCACAACTACTGATGACAAACACCAAGTCCTCAGTTGTTTCATCATCTGAAGTCAAAACCATGGCTTTCAGTAGTTTTCTAACTACTGATGCCTTAAACCACGACTTCAGCTGTTTCAACGTCTGAAAGGGTAATACCATGTCAACAGTCGTTTAAAACTACTGATGACTAACACCAAATCCTTCAGTCGTTTTCTAACCCGTACCCTATAAATATTCCTGACCTAATCCTTCAGAGCTTCATCTTCTTCAAACCTAACGTTCATCTCTCCAAAACTTCTCTCTCCTAAATGGTGTCCATGCAACTCAAACCGCGACACAACTGTGTAGCTTACCTCACCAAATCGCCATTCTGGGCTAAGTTCGATAATGCTATTGATCTTATGGTCCAGTCACCCTACAAAACGGCCTTTCTTCTCAATCCAATCCTTCATGCTGAATCCCTTAACCAGTTTTGGATGAACGTCACCCTCACCACTGGGGAGAACAACACAGCGTCTCTCCGGTCGGTCATCAACAACCACGAAGTGGTCATCACTCCCGATATACTTCGTCAAACTTTACACCTGGATGATGCCACTTCTCCTGCTGGATATCCAAAGGGCACAACTGATTTATCCTTTGCCCACCATGGATATCAGGGAAACCTTAGTGCCTCCACCATACTGAAGAAACATTTCCATGATGCTGAACGTCTAATCTTTCACATGGTAAATGTCTGTTTGGCTCCTAAGACTTCGTCTTGGGATCAAATGTCTACAAAGTGGCAGCATGTAATGTACTCCATTCTTGAGCAACAGCCTTTAAATTTTTCAGAAATACTATTTTCAGAGCTCAAGGATATGGCACAAAAACAAACTGCTAACCGTTGGATATTATATCCGTGGTTCATAATGGCCATAATTACAAACCAGCTTCAAGCTGAGGGACTTGTTGGCCTGGGAGTCCCTGCTATGGCTGTTTTGCCTGAAGTATACTCCCGGCACAACTCTGACCAATCACTCAAACTGGCTGCCAAGCTGCGCAAACCCACACAGCTGGAACCTCCAGCCACCACCTCCAAATCAAAAGTCCCCACCAAACCCACTAAAAAGAAAACCAAAAAGGCTACTCAGGGAAATGAGTCCCCTGAGGATGCCCCTGCAACACAAACGCAGGCTATATCCACTGGTTATAACCCCCTAGTGGATATAAGGACTCTTCCAGCCATAGTCGCTCAGGATTCCTCTCAAAAGGAGCCTGCAGCAACCACACAAGGGGTACCCACACATCTGGGATCTTCCTCACTTGAGGAGATTGCCATTGAAGAGCACCTTCCTCCCCAGGTGCAGACTGCTTTTACCCCATCTCCCCATGCAACCGCCCCCCAAAGTCCTACATTGCTTGTTGCACAAGTGCTGACTCAGTTGCACTCCTCACCCCCTCCCCAGATACCAATTACTACTGGGAACACTTCTACCATTGAGGGGGAGGACCAAAGTGCAGCTGAGAACCCACAACATAGGGGTTACAATGTTCCTTCTCCTAGTGTAGCAATGGCGATTGGAACTTTTGGTGAGGCTGCCACTTCTCCTGCGTTAGCATATGATTAGGTTGTAGTTGGTATCATTACTAAGACCTTACCAGAGGCAACTGCTGATGACAGACATAGTCCTGAGACAGGAAGTCCCTAGTTCCAAGACAAAGGGGCACATGCTACAACTGAGCTACACTCAGTGCATGTTCATCCTGATCCTATCAGGAGGTCAGGTGATTCAGTATCTACTGATGATGACCTGGGCTTCTTTTACGATGTAATCACCCAAAACACCATCCTGGAGGAGGAGGTGAGCAGACTCAAAGAGCTGCTTGCCAAAACTTCTAAGGAACAAAGACCATCTGCCTCCACCAACCCACAGATGGCACCTTCAGTTGAAGGTTCCCCAAACACTTTACCCTATCACTTCACTGAGCCTCCAGCTTCTGCTTTTGGCACTATCTCTCCGGGACAGAACCCCCCAGAGCAGATGGTTGCTGTATTCCAATAATCCATACCTCTCATCACTCCCATCATCAATGAAATTGTTACTAAAGCCATGGATGAGAAGATTTCCTCAACTCTACAACCACTCATTGATGATGCTGTGCAAATGAAACATTCTGCGGTACAAACCCCTACCACCAATGCATCCAAAAAGGGGGAGAGTACTGCAGTGAAAGAAAAGAAGAGGAAAAGAACTAAGGATGAGAAGGCACAAGAGCAAATCCAGGAGTTGGAAAAAGAAAAGCAACAACAACTGATCACTTACAAAAGAAAGAAAAGTGCTAGTGATCAACCTACTGCTGAAGAAAAATCCTTGGAAGAGCTGGTAAAAGATGCAGATGACACACACAGCCGATCCATGGACAAAATCATTGAGCAACTCTTCAAGCAAGGTTTTGATACAGCCACATTAGATAGTGAGATCAGGAAGTTGGAAGTGGAGGAGATTCAAACCAGATGGGATGGATATGATGTACTGGAAAAAGAGAGATTGGAGATCATGATTCGTTTCATTGCCAAATACTTAGGAAGATCTTTGATGGAGATTCGTTCATGGACCAGAGACAGTATTCTGGCTATAGCCACCAGAATCTGTCTGTCTGAGCAATTTCATAAGGGGATTATCATTGAAGCACTTGATGAGGCTGGGGCTGGAAAAAGGTTTGAAATGGCAAGACTTACAAAGGCCAAACTCACAACCAAAATGCTTGAACAACCTTCCCTTCCACCCGCTCAAAAACAGCCTACCCCTCAAATCTCCAAACCAATCTCAAAGCCCAAATCCAAACATCCTCAATCTTCAAAACCAATTCCTTTACCACCCAACCATCATCCAGTGATGCACCTAGAAGGAGGAGAAGGGTGCTGAGGATAGAAGAAGAAGAAGAAGAAGAAGAAGAAGAAGAAAAGGATGATGTGGAAGAAGATAGGCTGCCTCTGTCTGTAGTTCTAACATTGGCGAAAGCCAAACCCATGCCCATCACTCCCACCTCACAGATGGATGCTGTAAAAGTAAAGATTGAAGAAGAACAGCAGCAAAAGCTTCATGATAATGAAATACTGAAAAGCATTGACAAAACTTATGCTGCTTCGTCATCAATTATTAGTATGAAGAAAGAAGCTCTGAGGTTGTACACTCTTGCCAACACATTTCAATATCAAAAGGAAAAGGTGAGAGTATGGCCTGATCCTAGGGTGGCTCACAGGATTGTAAAGAAAGACATTCCTTCGAGATACAAGGGCCAAGTCAAAAGGATCGTAGATGAAGAGATCACAGTGGCCCTTGTAGTATCACCCTGGGAGATTGTCGAAGACTTCAAGAAGGCCTATGAGACTAAACAACCACCCCAAAAGATGTTAGAGAACAGAATTATTAAAAAGGGGTTAGTCTACAAGAGGCTTGAGAACTTCAAACAAAATGAGCTCAGTCTGTTACTTGAAGGGACTCATCCTGATGAGTTTGCATACAGACAAATTACAACAATTGAGCTCAAAAATGGTAAACAGGCCAAATACATCTCAGAGCTGTATGGGCGAGAAGGATTGTTTGATGGTGAAGTCGAGAACATGACCATGGAAGAACAAATCATGTTTCTCAGAGCATACACCAGAGAATCCTACAGGCTTATACACGGGAAGTAGATCTCATGAATGGGATAACAACTCTGTGTCCAGGTCCCCAAAATAGAGTTCCTATTCATATCTTGCCAAACAAATATTTGAGATTTCTTCCCAGGCCGGAGCTTATATGGGTCATCTTCTCTACTGATCAAGAAGGAAAAAGACCAACCTTTTTGCCAACAATAAGTGGGAAAATAAATAAATTAGAGGTTTTGGCTGCATTGGTTCAGGGGGAGTTTGTTGGACCAAAAGAACCAATGAGCCAAGATCAGAAAACCTCTAAGTCCCACATGATATCACAACAACTGCTGAAGGCTTCATCAGCAGTTCGACAAGTGCTGAAAACTCCAACAGCTGAAGATCAAGTGCTGAAGACTTCAACAGCTGAAGACTAAAGTGCTGAAGTTCAACAGCTGAAGAACACAAGTGCTGAAGCTGAAGACCAAAGTACTGAAGTACAACAGCTGAAGAGTTTACAAGTGCTGAAGATCAACAACTGGTGTACAAAGTCTGAAGACAAAGACTAAAGACATAACAGCTGAAGATCAAGTACTGAAGTTTCAGTAGTTTGTCACAACAGCTGAAGAGTACTTCTTCAGTAGTTGTGATATCAGTAGTTTTATGTTTTTACTTTCAGTAGTTTTGTAAAACGACTGAAGAGCTTGTTCTTCAGTCGTTGTAGTTTCAGTAGTTTTATGTTTTTCAGTAGTTATAATAACTGATAACACTTAGTATTTTTGTAAGGAGATGTCAGCTGTTTTGACATCTTCAGTAGTTGTGTTTCTGTTGGAATAATTCTTTTAGATGTCACTATCAAGTGACATCAGCAGACGTCACATCTCTTATATAAGAGGTGTCGACCTAATTTTAATTGTGACATTCCGTTACCACGAAAGTGAATATTGAATGAAATATATTTGCAGAATTTTCTCTTTCTATAACCGTCTTTGTTCTTCATTGAATATCATTTCGTTCTTGTGAATTGGCTAATTCATTGTTAGAATTCCGCTGCTATACTCTCTAATCAATCAAACATAGATCACTGATCCTAACACCAACTTGGGTGAAACGTTTGGCAGTGGTACTTTTGATAAGTTGGAAGAAATGGAGAAAGAGAAAAAGAAAGATGAAATCATTGCCCAAGCTTTGAATGCTAATGTTGATATCAAGAAAGCTGAATGGGCAGCTTGTTTTGCCGGGATGAAAGCCCAGCATGCGCCTCCAAAGCAGAATGCCTACACAAAGCTTTATAGAGTCAAAAGATATTAGAAAGTGTCTCGCAAGATTATAGCGTGGGCATAATTTGAAGATTTGGATGTATATGTTGTGAAAAGGGGAAAGGGGATTGAGTACTTCAGATATCCTCATAATCTGAAGACTCTTCTTGGTTTTGAGCTCAACCGTCTGGCATGTTTAAATCTTTTATTTGCAAATGTGAGGAAGATGTCAGGATGGTTCGAGGCTATGTTAAAGAAGGAATACCACACCAGGTGGGTAAACTTCAGACCTCAACAACCAAAGAGGTACATCTGTAAGTCTAAAGTGGACCCTATATCTGGAAGACCTAAACTGGTGCTAAAGTGGAGTCCCCTGCACACGATGTCAAATATTCCTTACGGGAAATGCCTTAGGACTTCACTCCACACTTCAAATGGTGGTATTATGACTGGTGGATAGGGGAGGTGGTAATAGTATTGAACAAAGATGGAAAAATAGAGACAATCGGGGTATTTGAACCAATGTGGCTCACTAACTTGTCGACTAAAGATGTCTATACATTATACAAGTGACCACAGTTCTATGACACGCACGATATTGTACAATGTCTACAGTTCCAACATGCGATAAGACTCTGCTTTGCATTGGAAATACATGCAGGAGTCACAAAAGAGGAGAAGTACCAGAAATTCCAAGAACATGTTAAGAGGTTTAGATGATAGAGGAAACTATGTCCAAGGGGGAGCTTGTAGATACATGTGTACCTAGTTCATGAGCTTAAATGTAAAAGTCTTTCATTTCTTACATATGTGTAATTCGACGATGTAATGAATTATGATATATGTTTTGATGTTTATTTATCTTTAATTCATATGTATGATGTCTTATATTAGTTTGAGTTTGTTGTACGTAGTTCTTAGTCAATAATAATTGAGTATTATGTTTAACCTAGTCGGATGAGTATTCATGCTAATGGCCCATACTTATAGACCATACGCATGAATACATCATGCTTATGGACCAGTCGCATGACTGAACCAGGAGACTAGATCAGTCGTGTGATTGAGACATAAGATTGACTCAGTCACACGACTGGACCTTCAGTCATGCGTATGACTTAATTGCATGATTCAGTCACACGACTGAACCATGCTAATGGTTTAGTCGTATGAATGGAAACCCCTAACCTATAAATACCACCTAATTCGTGGAAAAACAAAACACTTGAAGAGATATTATGCATACACATAAACCTAGCCGTCCAGAGCGTCCCAAACAGCTAGTCCAAGTTCATAGTTCGTTCCTGATCGATCCCTTCTCATTCTTAACGTTTAGTTTCAATCTTATATCGATCAGGTAATCGTTGTCAGTAATTGGATAGCTAATCAAATAGGATTTTGCACTATTTGATCCGGAATAAATTCAAATCACTTAGTACTCCGTTCGTACATGGTCCCTAACAGATATGAATATCTTGGAGTTGAAATATACAAACGAGGAATTAAACAAAAGATGCTCCATACTTTGGCAGAAAGTTGGAAGCAAACAATGTCCATGTTCAAGAATACCATTGTCCTCAAAGCAACTGTTTAGATACATTAGTAGCTAAAGTTGAGGCTCTTGAAATAGATGAAAAATAAAGAAACAAGAGTGTTGGAACATATGTCTCACCCTATTATTTTATAGAAACAAAAAGTGTTTTAAGTGCCTTTATTTCCAACAATGATAGTGACAACACTTGTACTTTGAGTGAAAATGAAGTGGAGGTAAGTTTCTATGCATCAAAACCTTTAAAGAAATATTCTCAAAGTAAGTCAGAAAAGGAGAAAAAGGATATCTAGTGATAGAAGAGAAACATCTACAACAAAGTCTTCATCAAATATCAACCAAACTGAGCCCATCCCCGTTTTTCTGGACTCCAAAGAACAAAAAGCAGCCTTTGCAGCTTTCAGTTAATGTTTTCGAGCTTACCTAGGAAGCTCATTAACATCTGCCAATATTTGCCAGCAAGACTTGGAAGAACTACATCCAGATGTAGTAGAAGGGCTGGATCTACAATGGCAAATGGCAGTGATAGCTGATAGAGCCAAACAATATCTTAGGAGAAATAAAAACTTGGCTGCAACAAGCAAATCATCAAATATTGTTGTTGATAAGTCAAAGGTATGATGTTCCAATTGCAATCTCTATGGACATTTCTCCAAAGAATGTAAGCAACATTTGAATCCTGACTTGGCACAACAACAACAATATCAGTCTCAACAACCATCATCATCTCAAAGATCTTTCAGACAACCACAACTGACCAACTCATCCCCACTAGTCACAAATATATTAGCAGGAATAATTAACTCTAAAGAAACTAGGTGATCATTCTTCAAGATGGAACCTGTGACTGGAGTATGTATGAGAAGGAAGTCTTGGAAGAAAATCAAGCATTAATGGCTCACATGGAAAACAAAGTTCCACCCATGGCTAGAGAGGTAAGAGATAGGTTATGTTCATCAAACTGTGTTAAGGAAGTTGAAAGATATAGAGTCCATGCTCAATAATTGGCTGTGAATTTAAAGAAATATTGATTTTGAATGAATCACATGTAAGAGAACATAAATTATATCAAATTAAAATGAACTCTTTACAAAAAGGATTTAGATAAACTTGTTTAAGAAAATTACAGCCTAAAAGCCCAAGTTGAGCATTTGACCACTTTCTTAACCAAATCCATGGCTGATCATGCATCAACTAAAGTGAAACTTCAGTACTTTCAACTTTCATCTCAGTAATATGAGAAATTATTAAATTCTCATATTGAATCAAAGAACAGGTACGGGTTGGGATATAATGTTGTTGCACCTCCTATAAACAATAATTACTCACCTTTACCTGAATCAATGACAACTTGTCAAATTATTTTGTGCCTTGCACCAAGTTTGAAACAAACCCTAATCAACAAGTTAATCACAATAAAACTAAGGTGAATGAAAACGAGTCTTTTGAATCAGAAAAAATTACTTAAAATATGACTTTGATAAGAGTGGTGACTTGGATGATTCTGATGAACATGATGATGATCTATTGAACATTCGTAAGAATGTTGCACTTGAAACAATCATTCAAAAGTTCTTGAGTAGCAGATCTACGGAAAACCAAATCCACTAAATCAGTAGATGATCTACGGAAGGCAAAATCAACAGCAAACAAATCAAAACCTCAAAAGCTAAAAAATGATAAATCAACTGAAAAACTGGAGAAGGATGCAAAGCCTCAAAAGTTGACAAATAAGAAGAAAGTAGTCAACCCTAATGAAGAATCGGAGGATATGTATTGCAAATGGTGTGATATGAAAAATCACTATACTGAAGATTGTTATTTCAGTAGTTATTGTTCCATTTGCCATATGAAAAATCACATGACATCTGACTGTTACTTTAAGAAACATTGTGCTATTTGCAACAAAAATAACCATTCAAATCAGGAACGTTATTTCAATAAAAAGAACAAGACAAAGAGCACAAAGAAGAAACAATCTGGTAAAGCTGAATTAGACACTTAATCTATTGATAGTTAAAAAGCCTCAAAATCTAAGAAGCAACAACAAAAACAAAAGCCAAAACCAAAAGAGAAAACATCAACTGATGTTGAACCTTTGAAGAAAAGAATAGCATTTCAGCGATCAAAAACACCTCACAAAAGGTTGGATTTGACTGAAAAGGAAACAAAAGCTGATGATGCTTTCTTTGATAATTTTAAAAAAAGAACTCACGTACCTCACTCAAAATCAAAAGATGATGAAACCTTCCACAATCAAGGCTCGTCATCAAAATCAAAATAGCAACCCAATAAAGAAAAGATGAATGAAGAAGAGAATGAGAAACCAGGAGGTAGTTCAACAACCTCATCTTCAACAGAATCATCCTTACTTGAAACAACTCAGAATGAATCAATTAAAAATAAAATTAATACTCAAACTTCAAGACTTATTCATGAAGACGTAACAATTTTAGATACTACTAGCAAACCCAAGATCATTAAGGCTTCGATTGTCAATTCAAATTGATTTCTTTCTATGTGCTGGAATAATCTTGGAGAGCAGACAACAAGTAGTATGGTGATAGTGGTTGTTCCAGGCATATGATAGGAAACTACTCTCTTCTCCATGACTTCAAGCATAAAAATGCCTTGTATGTGGCATTTGGTTGGGATAAAAAGGGAGGTAAAATAGTTGGTGAAGGAATGGTAACTAATGGTGTGCTCAAATTTGAGAATGTAAACTATTGTGAAAATTTACAATATAATTTACTGAGTGTGTCTCAAATTTGTGATCAAAATTATATGATAGGACCGTGTACGTACGGAGTACTAACAGATTCTACATTTAAACCATATCAAATAATGCGGAATCCCATTTGATTGGTGATCCAATTAGTGAGAATGATAACCCAATCGATATAAGAATGAACTAAACGTTAAGAACGAGTCAGAATCGATCAAGATCGAACTATGAACTTGGACAGGCTGTTTGGGATGCTCTGGATGGGTAGGGTTTATGAGTGTTCAAAGTATCTCTCTAAGTGTTTTCTTTTTCCACGAATTAGGTGGTATTTATAGGGATGCAGTTTCCATTCGTACGACTGAACCATTAGAATGGTTCAGTCATGCGACTGAATCATGCGATTGATCCATACGCATGACTAAAGGTTCAGTAGTGCGATTGAGTCAATCTTATGTCTCAATCATACGACTGATCTAGTCACCAAGTTTAGTCGTGTGACTGGTCCATAAGCATGATATATTCATGTGTATGGTCCATAAGTATGGTTTATTAGCATGAATAATCACCCGATTAGATTGAACACATTACTTAATCATTATTGACTAAGAACTATGTACAACAACGTCAAACCTATATAGAACTTCATACAGATGAATCAAAGATAAATAAACATCAAAGCATATATCATATTTCATTACTTCACCACATTACACATATGTAAGACATGAAAGACTTTTACATTTAAGCATATAAACTAGTAACATCATGTATCTACAAGCTCCCCCTTGGACCTAGTTTACCCTATTGTCTAATATTCTTCACATGCTCTTGAAATTTCTTGTACTTCTCTTCTCTGGTGACTCCTGCATGTATCTCTAATGCAAAATAGAGCCTTATAACATGTTGGAATTGAAGAGCTTGTACAATGTCTTACATGTCATAGAACACTAGCCACTCATATAAGTATAGACATCTTTAGCAGACAAGTTGGTAAGCCACATTGGGTCAAATACCCTGATAGTCTCTATCTTTCCATCTTTGTTCAAAACTATGACCACTTCCCCTGTCCTCCAATCATAGTACCACCATTTGAAGTGTGGAGTGAAGTCCTGAGGCATTTCCTATAAGGGAATCTTGGACATTAGGCGTGGGGGACTCCACTTCAACACAACTTTAGGTCTTCCAGTTATAGGATCAACTTCAGTCTTATGAATAAAATGTTTCGGTTGTTAAGGCTTAAAGTTGACCCATCGGGTGTGGTATTCTCTCTTTGCAACAGTCTCAAACCATCCTAACATCTTTCTCAGGTTGGCATACAACAAATCTAAGCATTCGAGTTGGTTAAGCTCAAAACCAGGAAGAGTCTTCAGATTATGTGGATATTTGAAGTATTCAATCCATTTCTCGCTTTAACAGCATAGACTTCCAAGTCTTCAAAATATGCCCACGCGATAATCTTGTCTGACACTTTCTGATGTCGTTTGACTTTGTAATTTTGGTGTAGGCATTTTGCTTTGGCGGTGCTTGTTGGGCTTTCATCTCAGCAAAACAAGCTACACATTCAGCTTTTTTAATATCAACATTTGTATCTGAAGCTTGGGCTGTACTTTCATCTTTCTCTTTTTCTTTCTCCATTTCCTCCAACTTATCCAAAGTATTGCCCTCAGGATCAGTGTACTCAGGATAGTGTTCAGCTGTGACATCTTCTATCTCTATCTCATCCACATCCTGTAGGTCCTCATCACTTAAGACATCAACTTCTGGAGCATCTTTGACAATTTCGTCTTTATTTAATCTGAAGATATCAGCCAGCTTCTCATCTGTCAGATCGTGGATGATCTCTCCTTCTTGAGGAGTGTTGCTTATAGATCTTCTAACGATCCCTTGCGAGTCAAGAATCATAGTAAGGTGAGTCTTAACTTGCTAAAGGGGGGCGACATCATATTCATCTTTCTATTGATCTTCATCTGTTTGATTAAACATTCAACACAACACACATATCTCATTAATCAAGATATATAAACATAATTAATCATTAATGACATTAATGTAATACACAATTCAAGTACAAAAGTTTCAAATTCATAAACATCTAATCATTACTAGTGCCTTGATCTATTGTCTCTTCAGCTTGAGGAGCAGAGGAGGAGGCTCCTTGATCCTGATTTCTCTTGGTGCACCTCTCCTTGACTAATGGATTAGAGGCTGATACAGATGCATCACCTTCTTGGTCATCCTCATCATCATCATCTCCTCCTTTTCCCTTTCCACTCCTCCCGCTCACTCGTCATCACCATCTTCTTCCTCAAATTCATCTTCAGTGAGCTCATCTTCATCATCCACGTCATCACCATCCTTAATCTTCAAAGGCTCACTCTTGGATCCCTTTAGCTTTAGCAAAATCTTTTTGTTCTTCTTCTCAAGACCTTCAATCCTCTTTACCGAAGCCATCACCAGCTCATTTTGACTCTTTAGTGCGTGGTGTGCTCGTCCCAATGCTCTCTCATACTGCGCGTTTTTCTCACTTAGCTGAGTGATCTGCTTGGCTTGAGCTGCATTTATCACTATTAGCTGATTGATCTGAGTAGCTCTAAGATCATCAGTGGCGATCAGCTTTAGTACCATGAGATTGAGGCTTGCCAACTGCTCCTCTTACCCGAACATGTCTAGAGTAGATCCAGCTATAAATGTGGATTGGGTGGAGGGACCAGCTTGGTGGGTGGTGGTTGTGGTGGTGGTTGTGATGAAGATGGGTGGAGGAATGGGAGTGGATAGTGATGGAGTTGTGTTGGTTAGTGAGGGCGAGGTGGAGATAGGTGTATGAGTGGTGGTTGGAGTATCAGTGGCTATGATGGTAGTGGGTGTGGTAGTGGTGGTAGTGGCTGTAGCAGTGGTGGTGGTTGTGGCAGTGGTGGTAGTAGCTGTGGCAGTGGTGGTAGAGGATGTGATCAATGTGAATCTTGGCCTCTTACTCTTTTTCCCATAAGGATGGGCCATCCTCTTCTTCCTGGAGCCCTTTGCTGTAGAGGCTCCCCCTGAGCTAATAGGCTGGTCAGGTGTGTAAGTAGATCAATGACATTAGAATCATCACCTAAAGTACTAGCTGGGCGTCTACCAACCGCCTCTATTCCCTTCTTAGTAGCCACAACCCGGCTCTCAAGTGTCCTAACCAGAGGCTCATCATCAGGCACCTCCTCTTCATCTATCAAGAAGTCCTGGTGGAAAGCAGCTTGCTTAGATCCACCAGGGGCATCAGAAGAACCAAGTGGAGCTGGTGGAGATATAGAAGAAGTCCTATTGGCCCTTGATTGACTTGGACCAGTATCTTCACCACCTTGACTGTCATCAACGTCGTCATTATCATCGTCGTCATCATCGGTGGGTACCACTATAGGCTCAACATCTGAATCGCTATCATCATGACACTGATTCTTGTGAGCAAGCACCACGTAGTCTGCATTAGCCAGATGTTCAAACAATCGCCTGACTGGGGCTTCACATGCTTCCCCCAGTACACCTTCATTCTACCTAGAGTAGTGTCATCCATAACCTCTAGAATAACAGAATCATCGTGTTCTCCTTTGGCAGCATAGGAAGGTTCTCATCAATGATCATCTGTAAAAACCTCGAATACATACAGAAGCCTTCCTTGCCCTTGGCCTCGATGTTCTTTATCATGTAGGAGAATAGCATGTGGGAGAAATTGAACGAGTGGTTTAGTACCAGAATTACGTATGCATTCTGGATTTGATCAGACATCTCATCGAATCCTCCTCTCCTTGAAGCTATACACTTTAGGATGACATGAGCCAAGTACTTGAACTGGGGGCACAAGTTGCTCTTGTTTAGCACACCTACATTGATGTCCCCAGTGTACTTCATCCTCAAAAAGCATCCTCTAACAGTAAAGGGATGTAGCTTGGTTGGGTAGGCACCATCCTCACCCAGATCCAGGACTCTCCTTAGATCGGCTGCAGTAATCCTAATCTCTTTTCTGAAGATAAAGCTCCAAATACTATGGGGCTCAACGGACCTGTCGATACAGACACCTTCCCAGAAGGCCTGCTATATCGATCTGTATGGAGTGCAAGGTGTAGATATGGCCTTGAAGATCCTCAATCTCCGTAGAAAGGCTATAATCCCAGCAAACTCGGAAGCGTTTCGAGAAATAGCATCTAAGTGAGCACATATGTTGTGCTTGGTGCTTAACGTCCATCTATCAGCCATGTTGCTGCAACACAAGAAACATATACATAGATTTGTGCATAATAAAAGAGAGTTGGTACTTAAACTATTTTGATTAAACTGGTTCAGTCATGTGATTAAACCACATGACTGAGTTCAGTCATGCAATTGAACCTACGACTGAGCTCAGTCGTGCGATTGAGCCTACGATTGAACTTAGTTGTATGTTATGTCATGCGGTTGAATCAGTCGTGCGACTGAACCCATACGCATGTTTCAGTCGTGCGATTGAATCATGCGCTTGGTTCAATCGTGCGACTGAAGTTCATTAGCATGTCCATTCGCATCCTTCACCGTTGAACACCCTTGATTTGCATCTTTGTCAAAACTTTATATTAGACTTCATGTTTAGACTCAATAGATTCGTAAGGTCTCAAAATAACACATAATGTCCTTTAAATCAACTTTTATGTCCATTTAAGTGATCTATTTTATGGTTTAGTCTCAGTTCTAGGTCTCAATAGTTTAGATCATATAGGGCTTGATTCACCCATTCATTTTGGTTGATTTGAGTTGCAAAGTACCTATAGATTAGTAGAGAAAAAGTTAGGATCACAATCAGGAAGTAATCACAACAATAGAAATTTGGGCAGAGTGTGTGTGTATGGGTGATTTCAGAGAGTTTTGAAGGGTGGTAAGGGTTACGACCAACTGGCCCCCTTATTTATACTATTTTAAGTTTCAGTCATGCGACTGGACCCATACGCATGCTTCATTCGTCTGTTAGGCATTCAGTCGTGCAACTGTCTCTTACTCCTTCAGCCATTTGTACGATTGGTTCAGTCTTGTGGTCCAATCGCATAGTTGTCCCATACTCATGATCCAGTTGTGTGACTGGCTCATACGTATGGTTCAAACGTGCGACTGACTCATCCTTATGATTCAATCGTGCGTCTGGCTCATACTTATGAGCTTGAACTCATACACTTTCAAACACTTAAAATGTTTAACTTTTGATATATAACCTTATGACTTTTGATCATCTCAGACATGACCCTTTTAATTTAACATCATTTAATCACCTCAGACGTGATCCTTTTAGTTTAACATTATTTGATCACCTCAGACGTGATCCTTTTAGTTTGGAATCGATTGGTCACCTCAGACGTGACCCCTCTTATTGAGTGAGTCATAGAAATCATCTAGTTGTATAGTCTGACATTTACACAACAAAAATAGAAACAACTTTAAAATTTAAAAGATAAAAAACAAAGACATACTTTTGTGGTTTTGGGTTTGATTAGAACAACTTCAAGTTAATTTGATCATTTCTGGAAAGATTCATTATGGAATCATACAGGTATATCTTAATCATTTGGACCTTTTTAATATGCACTTTGATGCTAGATTCTTATTTTGTCTGATAGTCAATAGCACTTTCAAGAAATCATACCAGAGCTATAAGATGCACACCATGATTTTGACTGTCAAGCGTTGCAGCCATGATGATTGTCAGTATATTTGTCCTTTTAAATCCATATATAGATTTTTGACTCAGATTGGTGATGAGTTAGGTTTAATTATTTCAACAAGCATTTATGGATCCCACACTTATGTGGTAATCAATATTCCTCACGAGATTTTTGAGCGGTTTACGGGTGTTGGACAAGAAGAAACTATTCTAAGAGCTTTCAAAGAGATGCAAGCCTTAGGTCAGTGCCATCACACAACAAAGATGTGCAAACAACAATGAATTCTAGAATATTTAGGTTATGCTTATCCTCAGGTTAGTGCCACCGCACAGCAGAGAGGCACACAACCTATCTTCTTGTTAGAGCATTTGTTTCTTTTGCAGATAATGCACCAACGACATTAGTCATTAGTGTGATTGCTTTTAGCAGTTTTTTCCATGTGCTTTCTTATTTTTATGGTTATCCGCACACATTTTTGGCATTTGTTTTGCTTGTCACCCCTTATTGGAAATGTGTTGATTGTGTTAACCAGGGATAAGATGAGAACCCACAGTAAGTTAAATAAGTTAGTTTCTATTATGTTGAATGTACCAACACATCATATAATGAACTAGCAACCTCTAGGTCTACTTTCTCTATGTTACCTTAGTAGTAGAATAGTTTTACTATCACTTTCCTTTTGTTGTGCTCAGACTTCTCAGACTTGTAATTTGAATTTAGCATTTTGAGCAAATTAGTTCTGAAGTCCCAACCAATTTGTTCCCTGTGTACTATTATTTTCCATAAACTTTGAATCATAATCACATATTTGATTTCATTTTTTAAGCTAATCTGCCCTCCCCCTCGTCATTTTTTACTAGTTAAATACTAAACTAACCTATTCTCCCCCTAAAATTCTAAAACCGAAAATATTTTTGCGTTTTTGGATTTTAATAGACGGGAAAATAAAATAAAAGAAATAAATAATAAAATAAGAAACTACTTATTGGACTAAGAACTTTCGTCATCTTGAATCACATCACTTTTTTTTTCACGTCATTAACCTCTAAAAGATATAAATACCGTGGTTTGTCAAATGATTTTTTGTAGAGGTCGGGGCATTGAAAATCAGTATTAATTTTAACAACATCGATGTAACACCCGGTTATTTTAAAGTCAAGGAAGGAATAAAATGAAGGAAAAGAAGGAAAAGAAATAAATGCCAAGTTTAGGGATAAAAAGTGACCAAAAGGACATAATGTTTGAAAAGTGGGTGTAAAAGGTGGTATGGCCGCCCATATGTCACATACACCACTAATCTTTGGGTTTTAGAGGGAGAAAGAGTAGCTGGGAGTAGCAAATTCTTGGTTTTGAAGGAAGAACAAGAAAGAATTTGAATTCAAGGTGAGAATTCATGTTTTTATGATGTTCTTGACCGGTCATATCCTCGGGTTTATGCTTATGTGTGTTTGTATGTGTTCGGGTATGTTTTTAGTGGGTTTCTAGGAGGTTGAATTCAATTTGCAAACGAGTTTGGAAGAGGCCATACTCAAAAGCTGCAAAGGTGAGTTCTAGGACCCCTCTTTTATTGGTTTTTAACTGATTTTGGGGCTGGAAATGCATGAATGTATGTTTTTATTAAACTAGGTTTCGGACCCGTACGCTTGAATGTGTGTATGATGATGTTATGATGTGATGTGTGACAATGTTCATGCTTGATGATGTAAGATTGTGTTTTGAAGGCTTAGAGGGTAAGATTTAAGCTTAGAACATGATGAATGGTGCATGGGAATCGAATCTGATGGTTTAGGCTCACATGTGATATTTTAAAATCTACCAAAGTGTCTGGAAGTCAATGCGGATGGAAAGGGTTAATGCGGATGAACATTAACCATTGAGTAAGCCAATGCGGATGAAGTCAATGTGGATGAACATTGACTAAGTGCATGAAATGCAGATGAGCATTTGACTAAGTCTGGGAAATGCAGATGAGGTATGTCAATGCGGATGAGCATTTGACTAAGTTTGGGAAATGCGGATGAAGTTAATGCCGATGAGCATTTGACAAAGTCTAGGAAATGCGGATAAGGTATTTCAATGCGGATGAGCATTTGACTAAGTCTGGGAAATGAGGATGGAGTCAATGTGGATGAGTATGATTGAGTCTGGGAAATGCGGATGAGGTATGTCAATGCGGATGAGCATTTGACAGTATATGAAATGCGTATAAGTCAAATGCGGATGACAAATGCGGATGAGTAAGTCAAATGCGGATGACAAATGCGGATGAGTAAGTCAAATGCGGATGACAAATGCGGATGAAGCAAATCAAATGTGGATGAACAGGAGGGTCAATGCAGATGAACACTTAGAATAATTCTGACTTTTTGGTGAAAAAGAGGTAATGTAGGCTTTGACCTAGGAGATTCCCAGGGGTTATGTAAGTTGACTTTTGAGGTCATAGATGGTATGTTGGGCATGTTATGATGTATGATTGGTGTTTATGCATGATGATGCTGATGATGTTGCACGGTTATACATGATGTATGTTATGTATGTATGATGCCCTGCATGATAATGATTGAATGATATGTTTATGTTCCTTATTATGATGTATATTTATCTTTCCCGTGGCTTTACGTGTTACGTTAATGAATGAACCAAAAGTATTATGTTACGTAAAGTGAAAGATAACGAAAGAGGATCAGGAAGTAAGAATGCATGCATTAACAAGTAATGAAAGTAAAGATAGTCTTGTAAGCATGGCATGCACATCGGGGTCTTCCTTGTGATTAACCATTTGCATAGAACTATTGTTGCATACCTTAGGTATTGTGACCATGAGGTGCGATGCACTGTTATAGAAGGTCTATGAGAGGCTTAGGTCCAGAACCACGAACAGAAAGGTATTGCTTATGGCAATGGTATATCTACATTCATACCTTAGGTACTGTGACCACAAGGTGCGATGCACCGTTATAGAAGGTCTGTGATAGGCCTAGGTCCAGAACCACGAATAGAAAAGTATTGCATAGTAAATCTAAAGTTTACCCTAGGTATTGTGACCACGAGGTGCGATGCACCGTTATAGAAGGTCTATAATGGGCCTAGGTTCAGTTCATGAACAGAAGGGAAGGGTTTATGGTTGACAGAAAGGAAAAGTAAAGAATGTGGCATGAAAGATTAAAGAAGATAATAATGATGTTATTTGTACCTACGTACGATGTATGATCGAACGAATGTAAAGTATTATATGATTTTAAGAGAAAGGATGGTTTTACGAAAGAAAAGTATATTTTATTATAAAACTAGAACTCACTCAACAACGCTGACTTTTATGTGTTTCCAGTTGGCAGGTAATGTTGCTGAGGATGGCACGAGGCAGCTGCTCAGAACTTTTGGATGGCATCCATTTATATAAAGCTTTTGTGATGTAATACAACAAATGTAATTTTGTAATCGACAAACAATGCATTATTTTGCAAAAGTTTTTTTGATGAAATGAAATGCCATTTTTGAATGTTTCCACTGCGAATGTTTATGTAAAATAACTATAAATGTATGTTTTATGTGCAATGGTTGACCAGCTGTAAGCATCCAGGAAACGGGGCCTTATAATCGATTAATTGCTTTTTAAAACAGTCACGCATAAAGTGATATTTAATACTGATGTGTTTTGTTTTAGGGTGTTGGGCCGGTTTTTTGGTTACAGCAATTGCAGTAGAGCTATCAATAAAAATAGGGGTTTTAGAAAACTGCAAAAAGTATTCACGCATTTGCTGTTGAATCCAAATGATTTGTGAACAACAACATATTCAGCTTCACATGTTGACAGAGCAACTGATGTCTGCTTCTTACACTTCCCGGTGACTAACCGTCGACCAAAGAACTGACATCCAGCTGATGTTGACTTGTAATTTATCTTGCAACCACCATAGTCCGAGTCACTATACACTATAAGCTAAAAGTCATCGTCATGAGGATACCACAACCCGAGTGTTGGAGTACCCTTCTGATAATGAAAGATCCTTTTAACTGCAATGAATTGATTTACTTTTGTTTTTGCCTGATATCCGAACATAGACACGTGGCATACATAATATCAGGACGAGAGGTTGTGAGGTACATTAAGGATCCAATCATTCCTCTGTACATGGTGGCATCCACCAGATCACCATTTTCGTTGGGTGTTGTTGACATATATGTCCCTAGTTTATGTGCTTAATGTAAAAGTTTGTCATGGCTTACGTATGTGTAATGAAATGATGTAATGATAAATGATTTGTGCTTTGATGTTAATGTATCTTTAACTCATATGTAGGTTGAAGTTGTTGTATGATTATTCATGCTAATGGACCATACGCATGAAGACATCATGCTAATGAACCAGTCCCACGACTTAACCAAGAGACTAGATCAGTCGTACGATTGAGACATGAGCAGTCGCACGACTGAACCTTCAGTCGTGCGTATGAATCAGTCGCATGGGTCAGTCACACGGGTCAGTCGCATGACTGAACCATGCTAATGATTCACTCGCACGAATGAACCGTACAAACCTATAAATACCACTTAATTTATGGAAAAAAGAGACTTTTGACACTTATATCGTATACACTCATAACCTAGCCGTCCAGAGCGTCCAGAACGCATATTTCAACTTCATAGTTCGCATCTGATCGTTTTCTACTCAATCTTAATGTTTCTTTAATCGTTAGATCGATTGGGTTTGCGTTCTCACTGATTAGATCGCCAATCAAATAGGATTCCGCACTATTTGATTCGGTTTCATGCATAATCTGTTAGTACTTCGTACGTACACGGTCCTGACAAGTGGTATCAGAGCCTTGGCTCTTGATTTTGCGTGTAATTCGATTAGTTTTGGTATTAAAATCATGTTTTTCATTCAAAAAAGTCATCTTCTTATGCAAAACAGTGTTTTCGGCGCTTCCAGGCCTAAAAGTTTACATTTTTCGGCATACGGCGGATTAGGGTTCTTGAAAAATCGTGTTTTGTGTCAAAGTGTCAAAATTCAAATGTTTTTCAACACAGCAGCCTTTAGTCGCACGAATAGCTCATTCGTACGCTTGAGTCATCCGCATTGTCCATCCGCACGATTGATTCATCTGCATTGTCCATCTGCACGATTGAGTCATCTGCATTGTCCATTCGCATGACTAAATAACTCCAGCCATTTGAGTCCATTTGCCTTGTCCATATGCGTGACTGAATCCAATCGCACGATTGAATTCATTCCCACTCTTCATTCGCACGAGTGAACCATACTTATAGTCCATTCACATGAGTGAACCGGTCTTGTTCTAAAGTTCAAAGTTTATAGAAATGGAAGATCAATTCGCTGCCTTTACTGCCGGAAGGGACTCTCGCATCTAGAACCTTGTGCTTTTGGAAAATGAAATGAGGAATCATAATAAACCACCAAAGCTTATAACATTAGATGATTATCCACAATGAAAACAAGGTTCGAGATCTATCTAAATTGAGTTGATCCTAATTTTTGGGCATCCATTAAGACAGGTTACAATATGTAAGTCGGTGCTGATGCAGTTAAGCTGACTCTGGGAGGAATGAATGACAGCCCGAAGGTTTAGTATAATGCAGAAATGAAAGTGTATGCCTTGTTGACTCAGTCAATACCGAAAGACATCTTTAATCAGTTCTCTAAGAACAAGCAGGCGAAAAAGCTATGGAAGCATTAGAAAAGAGATATGATAGGAATGCAACGTTAAAGGCTTTGAAGGCTAAGGCTCTCAAGAGGGAGTTTGATAACTTCTCTTCGATAGGGAATGAGAGCTTGGACGACATTATTGACAGGTTATACCATCTGATGAGTGAGCTGCACACTCATGGTGTAACAACATCCATGGAAGATAAAGTGTCAAGTTTTGTAGATGGTTTGTCGGATAAGTGGGATTTGTTTGTGTCTAATCTAACACAGAATGATATTCTTGCAAAGTTGGATATAAATGATTTCATAATGAAGTTAAGAGAGGAAGAATTGAGAATAAAGTACAAGTCATAGAAAGGATCCTACGATCAGAATCCTTCACTTTACAACTCATTTCCCACTCCAACCAGTTCAGGAGCACCACTGTAAATAGCGTTCGTGTCTAGTTCCATAGGTCCTTCTCAAGCCACTGCTTCAGGATCTGAAATGCCAAGGTCATCTTGCACCCAATACATAGTGCCTGAAGCAAATACTACAAAGTTAAAGACCGAGAATCTTGGTAATATCACAATGGAAGTTGCAAAGGAGCATATGGATCTTCTAGTAGCTGTTGTCCATTCCTACGATGGATTAGTTACCGGGAAGATTGGAAATTGCCATCTTGCAGATGAAGATTACGAGCAACTTGATGAGAATGAGCTAGAGAGAATGGACATCATGTGGGCCTTGGTGAGTACTATTAGAAGGGCTAAAAATTTGTGAAAAAGACGGGGCATAATTTAGTAGCCACGAAAGACACAACCTTTGGTGTCGACAAAACCAAAGTCACTTGCTTTAATTGTGGTGAAAAGGGGCATTTTAAACGTGAATGTCTAAAGCCCAAGAAAACAGTAAATGGAAATCCATTTTCCACCTTCAACCGTCAAGACAAACCCATGAGTGGAGCTACCTCTTCAAACAAAGAGACAAAGGCCTTGACTGCTCAAGGTGTTGAAGGGCAAGACTGGACCTTCCGTTTTGTGTCTCCGGGTGAATCAAACATTGCCTGTGTTGAGGGACTGGATGATGGTTCTGCAAGTGAAGGTGAGATCACAGTTGTGAAGTATTGTCAGATACTGAAGAAGCTGTGAATGTGGTACATCACTGGGTTGAGGAAGAGCTCAGAGCAACATGTTTAGAATCTCTAGCATCTGAAGATTCTAACTCTGCATTGATGGCTGATTCAACCGATTCCTCACAGGTAAGTACTAAAGATCAACTGTTTGAAAAACATGCTTGTGATGAATGTGACAATTTAGAGAAAACAACTATTTGAAATTTGCTAGGTTTAGACCACAATGATAACTTAGTAAATGATTTACAACTGTGCACTGAAGCTAATCGTATTTTAACACAAAATGAGTGCAGCTACAAAGAAAAATTAAAACTTTTGGGTAAACAACTAAGGGAAACCGAGGTTTTTGCTTTCAATCAAGCAAATGATATAAAGTTTTATTTAAATTATTTGGAAGAAACAAAGAAAGAAAAAGCAGTTTTAGATGTCGAAGTTAATTCTTTAAAACAAAAACTGCATAGTTGGACTAGTTCTTCTCATATAGTTCAACACTTAGTGAAAGAATGAAATAATAGGGAAGGGTTGGGTTACAAAATAGTTCCACCACCACATGAGATCCTTTTAAATACAAATTAGAGCTATAAATAATAATCCAGTAAAGGATCATGTGGTGTCCACTCCTTTGGTTAGTGATCCTGATTCCACGGGTAAACCGGTGAACTCTATCACTAAACAGAAGGAGTCTACTATGGAATCAAAAGGAAACATGCCTACTGTTAATTAGGATGTTAAATTTGAAAGGTTAATGTAAGGTCAGGTTCACATATGTCTTCTTCTGAACCCAAAATGACTAAACAAGTTAACCAAACCCGTGTTACATGTCAAAGTCCAAATAAAATAAAGGATAAAGATCTTAAAAATGTTCAAACAATTAATTTTGTTAAAGAAGCAGAAACATCAAAACAAGAAGTGACTAAACCAAACCAGACTCATGTCGCACCTGTATCACATTCAACCCCACATAAACAGTTTCCTCAACATGTAGAAGGGAGATCATGCTACAGTTGTGGAAAAAGTGGACATATTTCTTCTAATTGTCCTTATTATCAGACTCCTAGAAAAAAAATTGAACTTTATGATACAAAACAAAGTTCTTCTAAAAGAGGTTCTATTACTCCTCCTAAGAGAACTAATGACCTAAAGTTCAAACTCTAACCCAGTCGTCTGTTTATCACAAACAAGCCTTACGCAAAACTAGCTTATGGAAAGAAAAGTCAAATAAGTTGTCTGATAATGAGAACAATAAGAACAATGGTATGCCTTCATCCTCAAGTGGACAGTGGGTTGGGTTTATGATGTGTGATTCCTCTGGGTCACCCAAGCCAATTAAGGCTTAGGTCCCAAACCTAAACTGATCATTTCCTTTGAATGTGAAGGGTGTCCGCAACAGTGCTATCACAAATACCTAGATTGTTGATAGTGGGGCATCTAGGCACATGACAGGGAATTTTTCCCTCCTTTTCAACGTCAAACAAATCAAAGGGGGACATGTTTCATTTGCTGGGAACAAAAGAGGCTACATCACAACACAAGGCGAAGTAGGAAACGAGAAAGTTAAATTTGACAAGGTAAACTACGTTCAACAACTTCAAAATAATTTACTTTCAGTCTCCCAGATCTGTGATAAAGGCTTTAAGATTGTATTTTACAACAAGAAGTGCTACGTGTTGAAAAAGGATTATTTTATCTTGGAGGACAAAGTCTTAATGTCAGCTTTAAGATATAATGATTTATATGTCTTGGATCTATCAAAAGCCTCCACAACTGATCATAAAGTTCAATGCTTCTTGTCAAAGGAAACAGAGAGGGACTCAATCTCCTGGCATAGGAGAATGGGACACATTAATCCAAGGAAGATGAATTAATTGATACAGAATGATCTAGTGAATGGAGTAAATCCCAAGAACTTCTAGCTTCTGGATTTTTACACAGCATGTAAGAAAGGAAAACAGACCAAGAAGTCTCACAAAGCAAAGAAAGTTAATTCCATTGACCTGCCTCTCGAGCTTCTACACATGGATCTGTTTGGCTTGTTAGCACTAAAAGTATTGCTGGTGATTTGTACTGCTATGTAGTAATAGATGATTACTCAAGATTCTCTTGGGTGATGTTTCTGAAAGCCAATCAGAAACTTTTGAATCATTCAAACATCTGGTAACTTCATTGGAATCACTCTACAAGCTGAAAGTTTGAAAAATTCAATCAGATAATGGCACAGAGTTCAAGAACCAGTGGATGGAGGGGTTTTGTAAAGAAAAAAGGATTGTACATCAATTTGTGTCTGCCTACACCCCACAATTGAATGGAGTTGCTAAGCGAAAGAATTGGAGCTTGATAGAGACAAGAAAGATGATGCTAGCCGAATCGAAACTATCTATCCAGTTTTGGAACGAGGTAGTGGCCAATGCATGATACACCCTTAATCGGGTCTTGGTGGTCAAATGTCATGGTAAAACATGTTATGCGTTGCTCCAGTGATGTAAACCTAACTTTGTGTATCTCGAACCATTTGGTGCACCATGTATGCTGCTGAAGAAAACTTAGTCTGGGAAGTTCAGTGAGAAGGCTGAAGAAGGGATCTTTCTCGGATACAATAAACTGGACAAGAGAGGCTATAACATTTCAATGGGTAAGGTAGAAGTGTGGTGCAATGTTGATGTTCAAAGATACACCACCACCCCCTGCTGGAAAGGGACCTTCATTCTTCTTCGACTATTATGTATTCTTTAGGTCCTTCAACATACCTCCCTCCCTTCCTGATGATGAGTTAATGACAAGAATGATATACGATGTCCTAGACACACCGCCCCTAGACTCGACAGCATCAACTCCACAAGGTGAATCTTCTAATCCTTTAGGGGGAGCACTTGATGTAAGTGATTCCTCCTCTGATGATGAAGAATTAGAGACTGAACCGATGGACCAGGGGGGATACGTTCCTACTACTGAAAGTATACAAGCATCGGATATCGATGCCTCTGACACTTCTGAATGTCATACTCCAATAGCTACAGATACTGAACATGGAATTCAAAATATGGATTAGGAAGTAGTTGTTCCCACCACTCCCAGATCTCGAATAATGTTTATCATCTGCTGGATAATGTCACGGGGAGTGTACTATCGGGAGTACAAACACGAAATTAGCTATACTCAGCTGATTATGCATCTGTCATGGAAAAAGGCTATCTTCACGATGGTGCTTATCGATGTTTTGTGTCTCAATTTGATCCAAAATATGTACGTGAAACCTTAAACGATGAGTCATGGGTTAGTTCCATGCAAGAAGAACTGCTACAATTCAAAAGCTAGGAGTATGGACACTAGTGGATAGGCCAAAAGGTGCTAAGGTGATTGGCACTAAATGGGTCTTGAAGTGCAAGAAAGATGACCAAGGGGTCAAAATCGAAACAAGGCTCGACTTGTGGTACAAGGTTTTAGACAAGTCGAGGACATAGACTACAATGAGGTGTTTGCACCTGTGGCTAGAATGGAAGCAATCCGTATCTTCCTAGCTTATGCATCTTATATGAAGATTAAATTTTATCAAGTAGATGTAAAAAGTGCATTCCTTCATGGTGAAATCCATAACACAGTCTACATTAGTCAACCCGAAGGATTTAAGGATCCTTATCATCAGGACAAAGTTTACAACCTGGACAAGGCTCTCTACGAGCTCTATCAAGCCCCTAGAGCCTGGTATGAGAAACTCTCAACTCATCTTGTGAAACATGGCTTTCACAGAGGAGTGAATGATTGTACATTATTCATCAAAGAAAAAGACGATGACTTACTGCCGGTACAGATATATGTGGACGACATAATCTTCGGTTCCAAGAATGAAGAATTATGTAAAGAATTTGAATCTGTAATGAAAGTAGAGTTTCAGATGAATGTAATGGGGGAGATGAAGTTCTTCCTAGGATTACAGGTGGATTAGACACCAAAAGGAATCTTCCTGCATCAGACTAAATATGTAAGGGACATCCTCAGTCGGTTTGACATGGAGAATGGTTCAGCTGCTGGAACTCCACTTGACGCAAACCATGTTGTGACACCCGACGAAAATGATCTGGTTGATGCTACAATGTATAGAGGAATGATTGGATCTCTTATGTATCTCACAACGTCTCATCTTGATATCATGTATGTCACGTGTCTTTGTTGAAGATATCAGGAAAAACCAAAAGTAAATCATATCATGGTGTGAAATGGATTTTTCGTTATCTGAAAGGTACTCCAACACTCGGGTTGTGGTATCCTCATGACGATGATTTTTAGCTTATAGCGTATAGTGACTCGGACTATGGTGGTTGCAAGATGAACTACAAGTCAACATCTGCAGAATGTCAGTTTTTTTGGTAGATGGATAGTCACCTGGCAGTGTAAGAAGCAGACATCAGTTTCCCTATCAACTTGTGAAGCTGAATACATTGATGCTGCAAGTTGCTTTTCACAAATCATTTGCATTCAACATCAAATGCGCGACTATGGTTTGAAATTTTCTAACACTCCTATTTTTATTGATAACTCTGTTGCTATTGCAGTCACCAAAAATCCAGTCCAACATCCTAAAACTAAACACATTAGTATTAAATATCACTTTATATGTGACTGTTTTGAAAAACAATTAATCGATATGATTAAAATTAATATGGATTTTCAATGTGCCCACCTCTACACAAAAGCATTTGATAAACCGAGGTTTTTATATCTTTTAGAGATTAATGGCGTGAAAAAGAAAAGTGATGTGATTCTGGAGGAAGAAAGTGCGTAGTCCGACATGTTTTATTTTATTTTCTTTCATTTTGTTTTATTTTCCTGACTATCAAAATCCAAAAACACAAAAATATTTTCGGTTTTAGAATTTTAGGGGGAAAATAGGTTAGTTTAGTATTAAATTAGTTGCATTATTAGTTGCATTATTTAACTTTGTTAGTTCTCTAAAAAGATTAACATGTTGTCTTTATGTGTCTTTTTACTATTTGTAATAGTATAGGGACTAGTTTTGTAATTAGTTAGTTCTTTTTCTTTCATTATAAATAGCTTAGATTGTTGCAGTTAGTAAAGAGACAAAAACTGCTTACTCACTCTGTAATTATCTTTGCTTGATATTAATGAAACTATGAATTTTGTTGATATCTTGCTTGATTTGATTACTTTGTTTGTATTTCTTTGAATTGTGTTCATAGATCATCATAGATTGATACATTTGATCCTATCAAATGGTATCAGAGCTATTGGTAGAGTGATCTTTGAGTTTTGTCGAACTGTCGAACTGTCAAACTAAAAAATTCACTAAATCTGTGATTGATAGAGTCATCATCAGAAACATGTTTAAAACCATAATTAGCAGTGAAATTCATCAAATTCAAGATAATTTGTTTAATTTGTGTTCGAAAAGCTCATTATTTTTCGAACTGAAAAACACAAAATTGATTGATTTGTTGTTGATATTGAAAGAAATTGATGTTAGAAGAATGATTATCGATATAAAACAAGTCTAATTGGAAAGTTTCAATCCAATTCATCAACTTTTGAAGAATTTCAGAAGATTTGATTTAGTTACACTCATATGAACATGATGAATGTGGCGCATTAGGGGTGAAGTTTGCTGAAAAAAATTGTCTAATTGTTAGACGTTTGACTGATGTTTAGTCGCTTTAACACTATTTAGACGTTTTCAGCTTAGTCATTTGACTACTGTTGAAGAGAAAAAGTCCAGACATCATCTCTATTGAGGCGCATTACAACTGTGTAGGCGCATCACAACTGTTCAAGCGTTTTACTACTGTTCAGACGCATCAATTTGATCCCTATGGAAAGAAACAGTAACCTTAATAAAGCATATTGAGAAGTTCCCCATGGATCTAGATCTACTTATTGTCAAGATTGGGTCAGTAGAGATTGATGAAAGCTCAAGGAACAATGATAGAGCAGCATCAATGTCTCAGTATCAGTTTGTTGCTTCTCCTGCAAATACTATTGAAAATGCATTCATGGCAAAAAGTGAGAAATTTACAGAAAAAGAAGGAGATTTATTTGTTGGAGCAGGATTTTTCACTGATTCATCATTTACTAGTGCTCCTGCTTGCACAACACAATCTCATTCTCAATCTCCTCCTAAATCTCAGTCTCAAACATCCAATGTTCAAACAGAGACTTCTTCATCTAACTCTGCTAAATCTAGCAAAGTTAATGATGTGATAAAGATCCTATTAGAGGATGAAAAGTCTAAAACTGCATTCCCTGTCTTTATGGCTAGTTTTCAAGCATATCATGGTAGCCATTTAACTCAATTAGACCTTGTTTTGCAGGATTTGTTTGAAATGGATCCTGAAGATGTTGAAGAGATGGATTTAAACTGGCAGATGGTAATGATTGCTTACACGACACAAAAACACTCATATGCCAATAGGTAGTACAAGCCAAGTGCTAACAAGACTGTTGGATTTGATAAGTCAAAATCAAGGTGTTTTAACTGTAACAGTTATGGACATTTCTCAAGAGAATGCAAGCTCTCAGGAATAATAGAGGAAATACTCAATCAAGTTCTAGAAATCAAAGGTTTTAACAAGCTCAGAAGACTTCAAAAGCCTTATCATATTCTTCCTATGCCTGAGCCTAAAGATGAAACAAAATCATCTGATGAAACCAAGAAAGCTTTAGTAGTCAGCATTAAAGATGGTTATGATTGGAGTGCATATGCTGAACAGTTTACTAATGAATTAACATCAAGTTTATCTCTTGTTGCAGAAATTCAGGGAGAAGATTGGATAGAAGATTGGTCAGAAAATAATGATCCAAAGGTGGAAGGTGAGAATGAAGAAGATGACTATGATTAGAGTGACAAATCGGATCCTAAGGAGGATACAAATGAAGTAGCTCTAATGGCACAGTCTGATCAACCTAAGGTTGACACTTCATCTTCAAAATCTAAACCTCATCCCCAAAATTCCCTGAAATACCAACTGAAGTGAGAGAAAAACTATGCACAAAATTATGCTATGAACATGTTGAATACTATAGAACATACTCATATAAAATTTGTGAGAAACTAAAACCAGAAGAATCAATGCATAACAAATTAAAATCTGATCATAAAATAGCAGATCAAAAGATTATCTCTCTTCAAACTTCATGGAACAAAACAATAAAAGAATTAGAAATTGTTTCTAAACAATTGGAAGAGACTATCAAAAATCTTGAACATGAAAAGATAGCACATGCTACTACTCAATTGGATCTTGCAAAAGTAAAAAGTTCAAAAATGATTATGGAAAAATTGGTAAGTGAAAGAAAAGATAATCAGAAAGCAGGGTTAGGTTTCACTCACGAACCAATGCCTGAATCTATTAGAAACACTTTACCAGAAAACTTCAATACACATGATCATTCTCCTGAGAATAAAGCAAAACTTAAAGCTTTTCAAGTCAAAAATAAGATTTTAGAAGAAGAAAAGGAAAATGTACAATTTTTTGTTGAAAATGATCAGGAAAAGATTAAAAATGGTCATCCAATCAAGGTAAAATCATATAAACCTAAACAAACAAAACAAAACACTTCTCATCAATTAATTCTATATTAGAAGAAGTGAAATTTCAAAGCAAAGATAAACAATAGGTAGGAAAATCAGAAGATTCAAACACTATTAATCTAAAACAAGTTCAATTTGAAAAGGAATCTTCTTTTGATGATATTCAATCTGAAAGTAAACCAAGTTCTTCTAAATCAAAGAATCAAAGAAGAAGAAAGAAATTATCAAAAATAAAATCTGAACAGAACAAAAGTTCAGAAAAGTTGATCAAAGCAACAAATCAGGCAACAAAACTTAAACCAATTAAATTTGTGTCAACCGGTTTGTTAAATATGAATTCTCTTCAAAACAACAAGGTGAATACTATGAACAAATTTCACTCTGATCTTGAAATCAAGTTCAGATTCTAAGACTTACGCTGTAGCAAAAAGATTTGTTCATAAGAAATTCGAGAAGGAAGTTCATTTTAAACAGATGAAAAACAATTTGGCACAAATTCAAAATGTGAAAAATGAAAACCAATTTGGCACAAATCAAAATGTGAAAAATGAAAAACAAAAGTTTAACTATTTGACACCAAAATATAAAAATGAATCAAATACAGTGTCAATGTCAAAAGTTAACAAACAGCTGTTTATAACTCCATAAAAGTACTGTAAAATATGTGATATGAAAAATCACAATACTGCTGAGTGCTATTTCAACAAGTACTATCACATATGTAACATGAGAAATCATTCTATAGCAGATTGTTATTTTAACAAATATTGTACTTATTATGATGAGAAGACTCATAACACTGCAAATTGTTACTTTAGAAAGAGATCACCTAAAAGAGGATTTGCAAACTCAAACAGGAGCAAAGGTTATGATAATCCTCAATATATGAGAAATCAAACTGAGGATTTCAAAACTTAACAAATCAACCTTCTTTAGGTTTGAGATCTTTTCAAAAGAAAAATTATGCGAGATATAAACAAATTGTGCAAGATCAATTCATACCAAGATCTATAAGAATGGCCAACAAAATGTTAGTCATCAATTCGTGTCAAAAATTGATCAATCAAATGGTATGAATGTTCTCAAAAATAACTCAAACAATTTCCAAAACAAGATTGTTAAATTCATCAAGAATAAAACTGATTTGAATAATCTTCATTACAAACAATTTACCATTGTTGATAATTTGGAAAACCCAAGACCATCTCGGCTTGGGTGGATGTATCAACTTAATTTTCTTGTTGTGCACGTACACCCAAGAAGACCACTTAATACATGGTATGTGGATAGTGGGTGTAGCCGGCATATGACAAGCAATCCTGCCTTGTTACAAGATTTTAAGTTAAAGGATGGAACACATGTCGCCTTTGGTGATGCTGGTGGAAAAAGAACAGGAGAAGGAACAGTATCAAATGGGATAATAAGCTTTGACAAAGTAAACTTTTGTTCACAATTGAACTTTAATCTTTTAAGTGTATCCCAAATATGTGATAAATCATATTTTGTTCTTTTTATGATTCAAATGGTTATGTTTTGAAGCCAGGTTTTCAGATAAGCAAGCTGAAAGGGATAGAGATATATACAAACTGGATATGTCTCAAGTTGATCCTTCAACTGAAACAACTTGCCTTATTGCTAAAGCATCAAAGGATGAAAGTCAGCTTTGGCATAGACATCTCGGACATTCAAATTTCAAGAATAAGAACAAGCTTGTATCAGAAAATCATGTCATTGGACTTCCATCTAAGAAGTTTGCAACGACTGATCACTGCTCAGCATGTTTAAAGGGAAAACAACAAAGAGCGTCTTATAAGACCAAACTCATAAACTCAACTTCCAAACCTCTTCAAATGTTACATATGGACCTTTTTGGACCAATAAATGTCAAGAATATTGGACGAAAATCATATTGTTTAGTTATCATTGATGACTATACAAGATTTTCATGGGTTTTCTTTTTGTATGCTAAATTTGAAACGGCTAATTACTGAAAGAATTTATCATTAAAGTTGAAAATCAATTAGAAAATAAAGTGAAAATAATAAGAAGTGATAATGGAATGGAATTCAAAAATGCTAATATTGAAATGTATTGTGCTCAGAAAGGGATAGCTCATCAGTTCAGTGCTCCCAGAACTCCTCAACAAAATGGAGTTGCTAAAAGGAAAATAGAACACTGATTGAAGCTGCTCATTCTAAGTTAGCTGATGCAAGATTCCTATAACTTTTTGGGATGAAGCTATATCAAGTACGTGTTTTATTCAGAATAAAATCTTAATTATGAAAGATAAAATGAAAACCGAATATAAACTTTCTAAAATCATTTGGTTGTCCTATTATGATTCTTAATTCAAATGATCAGTTAGGAAAATTTGATGCAAAATCTGATAATGGATTTTTCGTTGGATATTCATTTGTTTCAAAATCCTATCGAGTGTATAACTCTAGGACGAATATAATTCTTCAAACATTCAACGTTAAATTTTTGGAAAATTCTTTTCCATCAGTTTCAAATGGTCTTGCATGGTTATTTGATTTAGATTCATTTTCAAATTCTTTTCAATCTAACTTGTTTAATCAATCAGATTGTCTTGATTCTACAGGTCAGAAGAAATCTAGAGGAGATCTTGGATCTTTCAGTGATGATTCAGATTCTAATGACCCAGATAATTCTAGCTCAGACTACTCCTTTTTATCATTCATCAAGGACTCAACAATTCGGTTCAATGAAAATAATCATGATAATACAGCTTCAGATCATTCAGTCTCATTAGATTAGGAAGAATCAATACCAATTCCTAATGATGGTAATGGGTTTGTGCAACCTGAGTCTAGAACATCATCCATCTCTGGTGATGCAGTTGATACTGGTAACTTTGATTACTTTATTAACTCACCGACTCAAGTTCCAAACTTCAATCCACATTCTTCATATTTGTTACATCAGCTCTCCAACTTAAACCAACAAATCTGAATGTTAATGTTTAATGTGATGAGATTCCAACATCTCGTATTCACAAGAATCATCCAATTTCTTAGTTATTGGTCCATTGAATGAGAGAACAACAAGGAGTAAATCAGAACAAGCAAACTTGTGCTTATACTCTTGTTTTCTTTCTCAAATTGTTCCTAAAAATGTTACCGAAGCATTAAAGAACAATGGTTGGATAGAAGCTATGCAAGAAGAATTACTACAATTCCGCAAACAAGAAGTGTGGAATTTAGTGGATTTAACTGAAGGAGAAAATGCCATAGGCACAAAATGGTTGTTTAGAAATAAGACTGATGATCGTGGTGTAGTAATAAGGAACACACAGGAAGAAGGGCTAGATTATGATGAAGTTTTTGCACCAGTTGCAAGACTTGAATCCATTAGAGTTTTCCTGGCCTATGCTTCATTCATGAAATTTAAGGTGTATCAAATGGATGTAAAGGGTGCCTTTTTATATGGTCCTATCACTAATGATGTGTTTGTGAAGCAACCTCCGGGCTTTGAGGATGCAAAATTTCCACATCGAGTGTATAAGCTAAGTAAAGCTTTGTATGGAATTCATCAAGCCCCTAGAATTTGGTATAAGACATTATCACAACACTTAATCCAACATGGATACACAAGAGGGAAAACTGATCCAACTTTATTCATAAAGAAGGATAATGATGATCTCTTATATGTACAAGTGTACGTTGATGATATGATATTTGGTTCTACATGTCCAAAATTGTGCAATGAATTTGAAGAAATCATGAAATCTTGGTTCCAAATGAGATCTATGTGAGAGATTAATTTCTTTCTTGGACTTCAAGTCAAGCAAACTGACGATGGAATTTTCATCAATCAAGAGAAGTTTGTTGACAAGCTCTTGAAGAAATTTAAGTTGTAAGACTATCAGTCCATATGAACTCCAGCAGATGTTAACACCAAGATTGAACCTGATCCAAAAGAAAAATCTATTGATAATGCTACACAGATCAATGATTGGTTCTTTCATATATCTTACTACATCTATACCAGACATTATGTATGTTGTTTGTGTTTGTGCCAGGTATCAATCAGACCCGAAAGAATCACATTTAATTGCTTTCAAAAGAATATTAAGGTATCTCAAAGCTAAACCAACTTTAGGGCTTTGGTATCCTTACGAGGGTAACTTTGAATTACATGGATATACGGATAGTGATTATGGTGGTTGTTGTCAAGATAGAAAATTTACTTCGGGTGGATGTCAATTTCTCGATCCCAGATTAGTCTCATGGCAGTGCAAGGAACAAACAAATGTCTCTGTTTCTACTGCAGAAGCTGAGTATATTGCTGCATCAGCATGATGTTCTCAAATCCTCTGGTTGCAAAATCAACTAGTGGATTATAGGTTCAATTTTCTTAAAACACCTATTTACATTTATAACACTGCAGCTATGTTCATTACAGCTAATCATGTTCAACATTCAAAAACAAAACATATCGAAATTCAATATCATTTTCTCAAAGATAACTCTGAAAAAGGGTTAGTCATATTGATTCAAATTGCAATAGAAAAACAGGTGGCAGATCTATTTACTAAAGCCTTCCTACCAGGACAGTTTGAGTATTAGTAGAATCAATTGGTCTTACTAATCATGTGTGAACCCTTTAAATCAAATGATCATCATAAGTGATCCTCTCAATGTTAATTGCCTGTTTTTATTTTGTGTATGTGTGTGTGTTTTTCTTTTGTCATAGAATAACCAAATACAAAAGTATAAATCAAAACTCCAAAAATAGTCTTTTTCTATTGTTAGTTCATTGTTTTAGAAAAGAATCTATTTTGCAATATGTGAGAAATGATAGTACATTAGTGAGATCAGTTGCATATTTCACTTATTAATAAAGTCTGACATGATCAGATCTGATGTGTAGACACTATCATGCTATTATACTAAAAAAGTAAATTCTTGTGATTACACTAAATATGTATTCTTCTGAGTACTTTTGAGATGTTTTGGCTTATCAGATTGACTGTTTGTTAAATAACACCACTCACACCTGATAGTGATGTAATTAATCATGAGATCGGTTACAAGCATCATTTAACTTCTTTGTTAGGAGTCATCATAGACCTGAAGTGCTGAGATATCCTTTGTTGTAAGACATTACAGACCTGGATTTTCTCTTTGATGCAAAAGATGCCAATATACATAATCTATTCAAATGGATAGTTAGAGCTGATCAAATGGTTATCCATGATCATTCTCTATTCATTTAAGTAACATGAGCTCTGATTACACATATGTTTCTAGTTTTAGTTGAGTATGTGTTCTTGCTTGCATGTCTTGATGATAGTTGAGCTCTCTACATATAACCTAATCAATCCAAGAATAGAAAAAGTAAGTGAGCTGATATTATGTCAAAAACCTCATTGTCTGTCCTTAGATCTTATGTCTCCTTTGTTGTGATATCACTTACTTGGAACACACTTGATCAAGATTTATTCACTGTCTATGACTATCCACAATTTTTAATTTTAATGTGCTGATCTTCATTGATATGATCTCACTGCAGACATTAATTCTTGTTGATATTAGATTTTGGTCCTGCTATCATTTTGATTTTATGCCTGTTTTCTGTGTGTGAAGGCAATGTCACAATGAGTTGTGTGATCTATTATGTTACTTAGTAAACTTATAAGTTGTTCAACTTAAAAGTTTAGGGGAATAATAAATGGAAGAGTTTTTCTTAGAAAACTCAGAATAAAAGAAAGTTGAATTGAAAAGATGATGCTATATGTTCAAAGTTGAGAAATAGAGATTTGATTATGTTTTAGAGACTAAAATGAAGGGAAATATAAATTTTTAAAAGTTAAACAACAAGTTAAGAATTAAAAAAAATTGTTGAAAAATAATTTTAATGTGCAAAATGTAAAAAGTATAAATTTGAAGGGCTAAAATGTAAATTTTGGGAAATTCAAATTATGTGTATCATGTTTAAATATTAGTATGAAACATTACTAATGTTTTTGAACAGTGTGCGAGTGAAGAAATTTGAAAAACACAAGTGTGAGACTCATGAATGTCAACTCAAAGTCAACTCATGCGCCTAAATAGTGTTCATACGTCTAAATAGGAGCATGATGAATTTTCACGAATTTTATACAAGTTTGGGCGTTTTTCATATTCCCATGCGCCTAAACAGTTGCAATAATTTCATGAGTTTAAACCAAGTGTTTGGGTGTTTCATCAATCCCAGACGCCTAAACAGTGATAATGAGTCTGTGTTTAACAAGTGTTAGATGTTTTGAATGTTTCATGCGTCTACACAGTGTTGAAAGTTACAAGTGTTGGACCTTTCAGGAATTTCTTGTGGCTGAACAGTGCAAAAGCGCCTGAATAGTGCAAAAGTGCCTAAACAGTGCTTATGCGTTTGTACAGTGCTCATGTGGCTGAACAGTTCTCATGCGTCTGAGTCCATACGACCAAACAGTGTTCATCCGTCTCATTATTTTGTGAATTTTAGGGCTTCATACACACAAACAGTGCTCATGCGTCTAAAATTTCACTTTATATATATTGAACACTTTCACTTGTTTTTTCATTCACACTCAAAATTCTCTGAAAAAAACAAAACCCTCTTAACTATCGACTCTCGATCTTCATCAATCTAGCAGATTATCAGTGATTGAAACAAATCCTTGTTGATTGTTAGATAGTATTTGAGTTCATAAACGTAAATTTGTGATTCAAATCAATAGTTTTTGGTTAAAACATGATGATTGACATAGGCGTTTGACTACTATTCGGGCGTTCGAACACTATAACATTCAAAGTTTAACTAATCAAATCTTAACAATATCTAAAATTGATTTTGGATTGTTGATGTATATCAAATTTTGATCAATTTGACATATTGTTTGTGGACTAAATTGAGAATGATTTTGATAAGAGATTGCATGGTCGGTTCTTCAAAGGAAGAAGAAGAAGATGAACAGACATATTCAATTTTTGAAAAATAATATATATATATATATATATATATATATATATATATATATATATTATATATATATATATTAATAAAAAGTTTAAGAATCAGAATTCAAATAATTGATAGATAAAATTGAAAGATAAAAAAATTGCATAAAATTTAAAAGTTCATAAATTAATTCATAAGTAAAAAGTCAAAATCATAAGTCAAAATGAATACATATTAAAAAAATCAAATTCATAAGCAAAATTCAATGTTCTAATATTCTTTTTCTTTATATGTTTGCAGATGGCATCTTTAAAATTTGAGCCTAAACATAATGTTGCTGCATTTCTGGATGAAGAAAATAGAAAAGTAGTTGGATATGAAGAAATGATAAGATTTTTGCTTAGATCAAAATATGTCTATGCAATGTGTGCTAGACCAATGATTAATGCAAGATTAATCAAAAGATTGGAGAACAGCAAACATAGAAAGAGATGAAGAAGGAAACAAAGTCTTAAGAGCATTTATTACTTCTGATAGAATGCTTGAAGTCTCTAAACAAGCAATAAGAATAGCTCTTAATCTTGGAGAAAGTGACCCACAAGACTTATCTGACTACACTTTTAATGAATGTAGAGAAGTTTTTCTACAAATGGGTCATCCAGATCATTTTCCGAAGAAACAATTTTTCAGAGCTAGAGTGTACAAAAACTGGAAACTTCTGTGTTATATTTTTAACATTCCATGTCAAAATGAAGTGCAGGTTGGGATTCATTCCCAGTGGACATTGCATCTCCAATTATTGCTTTAGCCACTAACAGAAGGTTCAATATGGCTAAATGGATAATAAATGGATTTATTTTCAATCTTGAAAGAGGAAAGAGAAATAAATACTTAATGTATCTTAGATTTCTCCAAATGCTTATAATGAAGAAAATCCAGACTTATATGTGGAAGGAGTTGAAGGTGATAAACTGCAATTAGAGCACATGTCACAATTTGTTTATAAAAGACTGACTATGATCACTAGTGCTCAAAAGATTCCTTTATTTGAGTATATAAGGATGAGGTAGATATCAATCAACCACACTACCATCTATTTGAAGATGAACCAATAGATCCAAATGATCTTATTAAGGATGTTGTGGATGATGTGATTGATGATGATGAAGATTCTGAAAGCCCATCTACTGATGATGATGATAATGATGATAATGATGGCAATGATGATGCATCTGAAGCACATCAAGCAGCTACGGATGAAAGGAATGAAGATGAGAATCTCAATGAAACTCAGAACATAATTGAAGAAGCTATTGATATTGATATTCATGATGATTTTGTTTATGATGTTAAAGAAGATGATCCAGTTACTGTTGCTCAAGAAGAAGATTCACAAAATCAAAACATTGATTTTGATTTCATGAATGATATTTTATATGAACCAGTATTTCAAACTGAAGTGAATGAAGTTGTTGATGAAATTCCAATGAGTACAACACAAAATGTGTGTGTACAAACTGAGGAGACAATTGATATAGATGAGATGGAAAATGTGAAAGAAGAGATTGTGAATAAAGAGAAAGAAATTGAAGATTTAAAGGCTGAAAATGAAAGACTGAAAGAGATAAACATTCTCTTGAAAAGGAATTCAGAAGTTAAATGATGAAAATTCAAAGTTAAAAGACGAAAATTTGTTGAAAGATACAAAGATTGTGAGTTATGATAAAGATAAAGAAGATGTGATCAAAAACTTTGATGTCATGATAAAAGATTATGATATTCTTGAAGAGAAATTCAAGAAATTGTCTGATGAACATGAAAAATTGAAAGATTAATTGATAAAGCTAAAAGAATCTCAAAAGTCTAATTCACCAGATCCAATGACCAGTTCGGAAATGAACATTGTTGAAGAGAATCCTGAGAAGATTAAAGGAAAAAGGAAAATTGATGATATTGCAGATGTAAGTTTAACTGAGTCAGCTTCAAAAGTTCAAAGAATAGAAGAAAATGTTGAAGAGCAAAACACTCAAGAACAAATTGAAGCTTTAGTAGACATTGAATAAGTTTACAATGATTACTGGTATGATGAAGTTCTGGATGAAGAAGACATAGATGAAGCACAGTTTGTATCAAATTTTTCTGCACAAGAACAAATTCAAGATCAAGATGAAATTACCCAAGATTTTGAGGATAGATACAACTACTTGGTGAAAATGAAATACAATAGAGTATTTTTGGACGGACTGACTGTTTCTCACATTAATGATGAATATGAGAAATGTACTGCTGCAGAGTCAGTTGCACCAATTGATCCAAATGAAATTGTGATAGAAAATGGAGAATGGAACAGAGCAAAAGAAAGTATCAATGTAGAAGAATTATCGAGCTCTGAGCTGCACCATCCAGATCCTAATAATATGAGTATTCTAGCATTAAGATCATGGTTACAAGCTAGAAGTTATCCATGGACAAAATTAAAAAGATTACAATTGTATCTTTAAGGAATCTTGTCAAAAGCTTTCAACAAACAGAAAAACAATCGAAGAAGATGATTATTCTTGATACAGATAATCCTCAATATCCAGAAATCACCAAAAGAATAAGAGTGCTAAAACCTCAAGAAATTAAACAAATGGCAAGAAAATCGGATGCTTATGAGAGTAGAAAAGATCTGATCAAAATGTTTTCAGGTACTGAAAGGCAAGCATACAAAGCCTCATCTGAACAAATATAGATTTTTGATAATGCCAGATCGACAGGTGACTTGGTAAGGAATGTGTTACAGAAAGGACAATCAGTTGCTGAGTTGCTAAATGCTATGATTGCTCCTCATTTCACAAATCAAGTCAAGATAATAGCATGGAAGTATGATGAAATTTTTGATGCATTTTTTACTAAAAGAGTAAAAGCAGTTTGTGATGTCTATCATCTTTACTCTAGCATCATTAAACTTCTAGTGCAAGATCTGAAAGAGTTAAACAGATTACCTCTGATCAATCCAACTAATGCTAAACGGGGTAAGATGATGGTAGAATTACTGAGAAAAGGAATGGATAGATCAAGTAATTTTCTTAAAACATGATGTGATCAAGAAGATAAAGAGTACTTAGCTACTTTAAAGAAGAATAAAAAGCTCAAGGGATTACAAGCTGAAGAAGAACACTTCATGATTGAATTTTATGATAAGTACTTTGAAAAAGTAACAACTCCTGGTTTGAAAGTGACTGATGGCAACCAAAAGTCAATACCAATCCTCAGATGGTTTTATAACACTAAGACTTTTGAGCTTAAATTGGTCTGAAATCTCAAACAATGGGATGAGGACATGATTACTCTTTTTGGTGCTTTTGAACTCAAGCTATTACATCCCAGTTATATATCATTTTTGTTTGTACAAAAGTTTGAGAAAGTTTCTCCGGATGTTGCAGAGCAAGACAAGAAGTATTTCCTTTCCATCATCAATGTGATGAATGCTACTATGGAAAGAATTTCTTTAAGGAAAGCTCTTGCTTATGCAAACATTGTGAAGAACGATATCAAAGATATTGAATTTATGAGAATTTCAAGGAAAGGTGTTTTAGAAGTATACTCAAAGGAAAGTCCAAATCCTATTGAGTTAGATGCCAATATTGATATCACCTGTTTATCAAAAGAAACATTGGAAAGAATGAACAAGATGGAGATAAAGACAAATGAAGCTAACCAGAACAAGGCATTCTTGCAAGCAAATTTAAGTCTGCTATTGCTAATGCTTTGAAAGAACAAGAGATGTATCAAAAAAAGCCAATGTTCAAGGCCAAGGAAGAACCTGAAGACTTCTTTGAAAGATGAAGATAGAAGATGGAAGCTGATTGAAGATTTTGAAGATTGAAGACCATGTAAATCTTAGGGGGTGTATTGTTAGTTCTCTAGAAAGATTAACATGTTGTTTTTACGTGTCTTTTTACTATTTGTAATAGTATAGGGACTAGTTTTTTAATTAGTTAGTCCTTTTGTTTCATTATAAATAGCTTAGATTGTTGCAGTTAGTAGAGAGACGAAAACTGCTTACTCACTTTGTAATTGTCTTTGCTTGATATTAATGAAACTATGAATTTTGTTGATATCTTGCTTGATTTAATTACTTTATTTGTATTTCTTTGAATTATGTTCATAGATCATCACTGATTCATACATTTGATCCTATCAAACTTACAAAAAAACAAGGGAGGAGGGCAACCTAGCTAATAGAAATGAGATCAAATCTGTGATTTTGATTCAACGCTTATGGAAAATGATAGTACATAGGGACAATGTGTTTGGGACTTCAAAAGAATTTAAATGATTAAGATGCAAAATTCAAAGTATACATCTAAGAAGTCTAAGCAAAATAAAAGGAAAAATGATAGTAAACTAGTGTGCTACTGAGGTAACACAGAGAAAGTAGACCAAGAGGTTGCTAGACCATTATATGATGTGTCGGCAGATTCAACACAATAGATGAGAAGACTTCATTGGTGATTTAAATTCAAACTAAGTTGTTCAACTTGCTGTGGGTTCCCATCTTATCCCTGGTTAAAATCAACGCATTTCTAATAAGGGGTGACGAGCAAATAAACGCCACAAATGTGTGCGGGTGACCATAAAAAGAGCAAAGCACAAAAAAATGTTAAGCGCAATCAAGCTAATGACAAATATTGTTGGTGCATTATTTTCAAAAAGAAAATAAATGCTCTAACAAGAAGATAGGTTGTGTGCCTCTCTGCTATGCGGTGGCACTGACCTGAGGATAAGCATAACCTAAATATTCTAGAATTCATTGTTGTTTGCGCCTCTCTATTGTGCGGTAGCACTAACCTGAGGCTTGGCATCTCTTTGAAAGCTCTTAGAATAGATTCTTCTTGTCAAATACCCATAGACCGCTGAAAAATCTCCTGAGGAATGTTGATTACCAAATAAGTGTCAGATCCACAAATGCATGTTGAAATAATAAATCTTAGGTATCACCAATCTGTGTCAAAATTCTATGTATGGATTTAATAAGACAATCATACGGACAATCATCATGGCTGCAACTCTTGATAGTCAAAATCAGTGTGTGCATCTTATAGCTGTAGTATGATTTCCGAAACTTGCTGTTGCCTCTCAGTCAAAAAAAGAATCGAGCATCGAAATGTTTTGTTAAAGTGTCCCAAATGATTTTGATAAACCTGTATGATTCCAAAATGAATCTCTCCAGAAATGATCAAATTAACTTGAAGTTGTGCTATCTAAGAAGATAAATCGGTTAGGCACTCTTCTAAAGATTTCAATCCATCTGCAATCAAAAATACAAAAATATATCTTCTTTTGTTTAATTTCAAGTTGTTTTATTTAATTTTTAGTCATTTGTTAGGTAAAAGTCGGACTATACATCTGGATTCAATCTATGAATCACTCACTAAAAGTGGTCATGTCTAAGGTGACCAATCAGGTTTTTGGAATTAAAAGGATCAGCTCTGTGGTGATCAAATAATGTTTGAATTAAAAGGATCACGACTGAAGTGATCAAACTGTTTTTCAATTAAAACGGTCATGTCTGAGATGATCATAAGTCATAACGTCTTATCAATAGTTAAACATGTATGATTGAAAATGTACGAGGTCAAACTCATTAGTATGAACCATTCGTACGATTGGATCATAAGTATGGGCCAATCGCAAGATTGAACCATAAGCATGGGCCAATCGCACGATTGAATCATGAGTATGAGCCAATCGTAGGATTGAACCATAAGTATGGACCGGTCGCACGATTGGATCATAAGCATGGAGCAATCTATGCAATTGGATCACCAGAATGAACCAATCACACGAATGGATGAGGCCGTATGAGCCTATGGCACGACTGAACCCCAGTCGCACGAATGAAGCATACGAATGGGCCCAGTCGCACGAATGAAGCATACGAATGGGCCCAGTCGCATGACTGAATGTTAACTCAGTATAAATAGAGGGGAGTCAATCGCATTTGTAACACCCTTCAATCGCTCACCCTTCATACACACGAACATACTGATACTCTGCCCAAATTTCATTTGATTGATTTTACTGATTGATTGTGATACTAACTGTTACTATCTTCATATACAGGTAATGTGAAACCGAAATCGACAACAATGCCCAGTTTAATCAAACCCTAAGGACGGAAATCAATCAAAACAAGAACATTGAAAAACACCTAAAAATAAACCACTTAAATGGACATAATAGTTGTTTTAAAGAACATTAGGTGTTATTTTGAGTTTTTGCGAGTCTAATGAGTCTAATCACAACCTTTAACATCATGTTTTGACCAAGATTTGAATTTAATGTGTCGAATAGAGCTTTATGCGAATGGGCATGCTGATGAACTTCAATCACACAATTGAGCTAGGGGTATGACTCAATCGCACGATTGAGCTGGGCGTATGACTCAATCACACGAATGAACCATGCGTATGACTTCAGTCGCACGATTGGCTCAACCGCATGGCATGGCATAGCATACAACTAAGCTCAATCGCAGGCTCAATCCTATGACTGAGCTCAATCATACGACTAAGACTCAGTCTTATTGTCCATTCGCACGACTAAACATAATGAACAAAGTTCTTTAAGAGTCAAATGTCATCATTTACACAAATCTAACATATATGTGTCTTGTGTCACAGAAACATGTCTAACAGATGGACTATCAGCACCAAGAACAACATTTGTGCTCATCTTGATGCTACATCCCGCAAAGCTTTTGAGTTCACTATTCTTGCGTAGATTGAGGATTTTCAAGGCCATCTCTACACCATGCACACCCTATAGGTCTATTCAGCAGGATTTTTGGGAAAGTGTTGTAGTTGATAGGTCCGTTGAGCCCCACTATATCTAGAGCTCTATCTTTGGACAAGAGATTGCGATTAGCAAAGACGATCTAAGGAGGGTCTTGGACCTGGGTGAGGACGAAGCCTACCCAACCAAGCTGTATGCCCTGACTATTCGGGGATGTTTTCTTCGGATCAAGTATGCTGGGGATATCAATGATGGTGTGCTCAACAATAGCAAAAGGTGCCCCCAGTTCAAGTACTTGGCCCAAGTCATCCTTAAGTGTATAGCCTCAAGGAAAGGAGTCTTTGACGAGATGTCAGACAAATCCAGAACGCATATGTTGCTCTGGTGCTGAACAATCTGTTCAGATCCTCCCGCATGCTCTTCACATACATGGTAGAGAACATCAAGGCTAAGGGCAAGGAAGGCTTCTGTATGTACCCACAGTTTTTACAGATGATCATTGATCAGAAGCTTCCTTTGCTGCCAACGGAGAGAGATGATGCGGCTACTCTCGAGGTGATGGATGATACGACTCTAGGTCAGATGAAGGTTTACCGGGGCAAGCAGGTGAAGCCCCCGGTGAGGAGATTCTTTGGGCATCTGGCCCGAGAAGACTACGTGATGCCCGCTCGCAAGAAGTGGCGTCACGATGATAGCGATTCTGATACTGAGCCGATAGTAGTACCCACTAACGAAGACAAAGATGATGACAATGACAGTGAAGATGGTGAAGATATTGGCGCCACTCCATCTAGGGCCACTAACACTACTATTTCATCTCCACCATCCACATATGGTGAAACAGAGAGGGCTTATATTCACCAAGACTTCATCCCTGACGAAGAGGAAGAGTCAGATGATGAGTCAGTGGTCAGGATAGTAGGTAGCCGGGTTATGGCTACTGAGAGAGGAATAGTGGTGGTTGGTGGACGCTAGGGTGAGTGGTGTCGGTACTAATGTTAATGATCCTACATACACCCCTAACCGGTCCATCAGCCCAGGGGGAGCATCTTCTCCTAAAGGCTCGAGGAAGAAGCGAATGACTCAACCCCAGGACTTAAAGAGCAAGAGACGGAGGATCACCCTTATTACCACAGCTACCACCACCTCTACCATAGCTCCCACCTCTACCACACATCCTACCACCACTACCACAGACACTCCATCACGATCCATCCCCACTCCTCCCATATACACCACATCCATCACCACAACCACCACCCAACAAGCCGGGACATCTTCTCAAGTCCAGATGACCCATGGATCCACTTTCCCCAATATCGGGTTAGAGGAACAGCTAGCCAACCTTAACCGAATTGTGCTAAAGCTGCTTGCCATGGATGAGCAAAGAGCTGCGTAGCTCAACCGGCTAATGGAGATAAATGCAACTCAGGCAGAGCAGATCACACAGCTCATAGAGCATAATGTCCATTCTGTAAAGAGGATTGAGGAGCTGGAGAAGAAAAACAAGAGGATACTCCTAAAGCTGAAAGGATCAAAGTCTGAGCCTCTTAAGATCAAAGATGGTGATGATGATGATGATAAGGAGGAGGAGGAGGAGGATGAAGATGATAGTGAGGAGGATGTTAAAGAAGGAGGACCTAGCACGAAAGATAGAGAGGACGAGGATGACCAGGAAGGTAATGCTGCTATATCAACCTCTCCTAGAACTCAAGAGAAGTGGACCAAGCGTAGTCAAGATCAAGGAGCCTCATCCTCCAGTCCTCCTGCTGAAGAACCTACTATTCAAGACAAAAATGAAGCTCAAAAAACTGATGAATTTGATGTCCAAACCCTTCAGCAGGTCAAGACTCAATTAACCATGATTCTTGACTTGCAGGGATAGTTAGATGACCTGATAGCTACATGCCAGAGGAGGGAGAGATCATACACGACCTGAAGGATGAGCAGCTGGCTGAAGTATTCAGGTTGAATCCGGATGAGTTGGTTAAAGATGCTCCTATAGTTGATGTGGCAAGTGGCGATGAGTTTAACGATGTCGATGAAATCAAGATAGAGGACGTCATTGTGATCATTATCCTCGGTACACTGATCAAGACGGACATGTTATCCCCAATTTGGGTGAAACCTTCAACAGTAGTACTTTTGAGAAGCTGGATGAAATGGAGAAGGAAAAATAAAGGATAAAACCCAAGCCCAAGCTTCAGATGCTAATGTTGATCTTAAGAAAGCTGAATGGGCAGCTTGTTTTGCTGAAATAAGAGCCTAGCGCGCAACTCCAAAGCAAAATGCCTACACCAAACTCTACAAAATCAAGAAACATCAGAAAGTGTCTGGCAAGATCATAGCGTGGGCTTATTTTGAGGACTTGAATGTCTACGTAGTGAAGAGAGATAAGGGGATTGAGTACTTCAGATATCCTCATGATCTGAAGACTCTTCTAGGTTTTGAGCTCAACCGACTGGCATGCTAAATCTGCTGTATGCTGACCCCAGAAAGATGTCAGGTTGGTTTGAGGCTGCACTAAAGAAGGAATACCACACCAGATGGGTAAACTTCAGACCTCAACACCTAAGAGGTTCATTCGCAAGTCTAAAGTGGATCCTATATCTGGAAGGCCTTAAGTAGTGTTGAAGTGGAGTCCCCCACGCATGATGTCAAAGATTCCCTTAGGGAAAATGCCTCAGGACTTCACTCCACATTTCAAATGGTGGTATTATGACTGGAGGATATGTGAAGCGGTCATAGTTTTGAACAGAGAGGGCAAAATGGAAACTATCAGGGTATTTCACCCAATGTGGCTTACCAACTTGTCATCTGAAGATGTCTACACTCTATACAACTGGCCACTGTTCTATGACACGCAGGATATTGTACAAGCCCTTCGATTTCAAAATGTGATACGGCTCTGCTTTGCATTTGAAATACACGTAGGAGTCACAGGAGAGGAGAAGTACAAGAAGTTTGAAGAGCATATGAAGGATGTTAGACAATAGAGTAAACTAGGTCCAAGGGGGAGTTTGTTGATACATATGTCCCTAGTTTATGTGCTTAATGTAAAAGTCTGTCATGGCTTACATATGTGTAATGAAATGATGTAATGATATATGATTTGTGCTTTGATGTTAATGTATCTTTAATTCATATATATGAACTTATTATATAGGTTTGAAGTTGTTGTATGATTATTCATGCTAATGGACCATACGCATGAAGACATCATGCTAATGAACCAGTCGCACGACTGAACCAGGAGACTAGATCAGTCATATGATTGAGACATAAGAATGACTTAGTCGCACGACTAAACCTTCAGTCGTGTAAATGATTTAGTCGTATGGGTCACTCGCACGACTAAACCATGCTAATGGTTCAGTCACATGAATGAAGACTGCAAACCTATAAATACCACTTAATTCATGGAAAAATGATACTTTTGACACTTATATCGGATACACTCAAAACCTAGCCATCCAGAGCGTCTAGAACACATATTTCAACTTCATAGTTCGCATCTCATTGTTTTCTACTCAATCTTAACATTTCTTTAATTGTTAGATCGATCGGGTTTGTGTTCTCACAGATTGGATCGCCAATCAAATAGGATTCCGCACTATTTGATTTGGTTTCACGCATAATTAGTTAGTACTCCATCCATACATAGTCCTGACAGGTGCCACATCATGGTTCGTGGCAAGTGGAGTTCCAGCAGCTGAAGCATTCTCCATGTCGAATTAACTAAGGATATCTCCTACATATTTGGACTGATGTAGGAATATTCCTTTTGGTGTTTGATCCACCTGTAAGCCATGAAAGAACTTCATCTCTCCCATGGCACTCATCTCAAACTATGCTTTCATTACAGATTCGAATTCTTTACATAATTCTTCGTTTTTGGAACCGAAGATTATGTCATCCACATGAATCTGTACCAGCAGTAAATCACCATCCTTTTCTTTGATGAATAACATGCAGTCAATAACTCCTCTATGAAAACCATGTTTCACAAGATGAGTTGAGAGTTTCTCATACCAGGCTCCAGGGGCTTGATGGAGCCCGTAAAGAGCGTTGTCTAGTTTGTAAACTCTATCCCGATAATAAGGATCCTTAAATCCTTCAGGTTGACTGACGTAGACTGTTTCATGGATTTCACCATGAAGGATTTCACTTTTTACATCTAGTGGATAAACTTTAATCTTCATCTAGGATGCATAGGCTAAAAAGCTACGAATTGCTTCCATCCTAACCACTAGTGCAAACACTTCATTGTAATTGATGCCTTCGACTTGTCGAAACCATTGAACTACAAGCCGAGCCTTATATCTAATTATGACCCCTTGGTCATCTTTCTTACACTTCCGCACCCATTTAGTGCCAATCACCTTAGGACCTTTTGGTCTGTCCATAATGGTCCATACTCCTAACTTCTTGAACTGTAGGAGTTCTTCTTACATTGCACTAACCCATGCCTCATCGTTTAAGGCTTCACTCACATATTTTGGCTCAAACTAAGACACAAAACATCGATATGCACCATCGTGAAGATATCCTTTTTCCATGACTGAGGCATAATCAGCTGAGTATAGCTGATTTCAAGTTTGTACTCCCGATCAAACATCCCCAATGATTTTGTCCAAGGGATCATAAACATTAATTCAAGATCTGGGAGTTGTGGGAACAACTACCTCAGTATCCAGATTGTAAAACCCAGGTTCAGTATCTGTAGCTGTTGGAGTATGAGGTTCAGAAGTGTTAGAGGCATCAAGATTTGATGCTTGCGTACTTTCATCAGTAGGAACTATTCCTCCTGGTCCACATGTTCAGTCTTAACTGGTTCATCATTAGAGGAAGAATCACTTACTTCAAGCTCTCCCCTTGAAGGGCTAGAAGTATCATCTATTGAAGCAGTTGATGTCAAGTCTGGTAGTGGAGTATTCAGAACATCGTACATCAAATAGCTCATTATCAGTATAAGAAGGCGGTAGATTGAAGGATTTAAAAAATCCATCATAGGGAAAGAAGAAGGAGGGTCCTTTTCTAGCAAGGGGTGGTGTATCTTTGAACATCTACATTGCACCACACTTCTACCTGACCCGTTGAGTTGTTATGAACTCTCTTTTCTGGTACATTGTATCCAAGGAAGATGCCTTCTTTTGCCTTCTCACCGAACGTCCCAGGATGAGTTTTCTTTAACAACATGCACAGTGCGCCAAACGGTTCTAGATACTCGAGGTTGGTTTACGTCGCTGGAGCAGTCATAACATGTTTTCCCATGTCATTTGACTACTAAGACTTGATTACGCGTGTAACATGCATTAGCCACTACCTCATTCCAGAATTGAATAGGCAGTTTCGAGTCTGCTAGCATTGTCCTGGCTGTCTCTGTCAAGCTCCTATTTTTCCTTTTAGCAACCCTATTCATTTGTGGAGTGTAGGCAGTATGCCTCCATCTACTGATTTTTGAACTCTATGTCATTGTCTGATCGAATCTGCCATACTTTCAGCTTGTAGAGTGATTCCAAAGTAGTTACTACATGTTTGAATGATTCGAAAGCTTCTGATTTGGATTTTAGAAACATCACCCAAGAGAATCTTGAGTAACCATCCGTTACTACAAAGCAATATAGATCTCCAGGAATGCTCTTTGAGCTGACAACGCCAAACATATCCATGTGTAGAAGCTCGAGAGGAATATCAATAGAATTCACTTTCTTTGCCTTATGTGACTTCTTGGTCTGATTCCCTTTCTTACATGCTGCACAAAAATCCGGAAGCTAGAAATTCTTGATAGTTACTCCATTCTCTAAATCATTCTGAACTAAATGATTCATCTTCCTTGGATTAATATGTCCCATTCTCCTATGCCATGAGATTGAATCCCTCTCTATTGCCTTTGACAAGAAGAATTAAATAGTGTAATCAGTTGTGGAAGCTTTTGATAGATCCAAGATATACAAGTCGTTATATCTTGAAGCTGACATAAGAACTTTATCCTCCACAATCATATAATCCTTCTTCAACATGTAGCACTTCTTGTTGTCAAACACAACTTTGAATCCTTGATCACAGATCTGGGAGACTGAAAGCAAGTTGTTCGGTAGTTGTTAAACGTAGTTGACCTTGTCAAACTTTACTTTCTCGCTTCCCACTTCGCCTTGAGCGGTGATGTAACCTCCCTTGTTTCCAACAAATGATACATGTCCCCCTTTAATTTACTTGACGTTGACAAGGAGAAACGAATTCCCTTTCATGTGCCCCACTATCAATAATCCAAGTATTAGTGATAGCGCTGTAGCGAACACCCTGCATATTCAATGAAATTGATCAGTTCAAATTTGGGACCCAAGCCTTAACTGGCTTGGGTGACCCAAAGGAATCACATATCATAACTCAACCCACTATCCTTTAGAGGATGAGGACACATCCTTCTACTTTTTATCCTCACTATCAAACACATTACTTGATTTTTCTTTCCATAAACAAGTTTTGTGTAAGGTCAGTTTGTGGTAAATAGACGACTGGCTTACGATTTGAACTTTAGGTTCACTAAAACTCTTAGGTGGAGTATTAGATATCATTTTGGAAATACTTGGTTTTTCATCAAAAAGTTTAATTTTCTTTTTGGGTGTTTGATAATAAGGATAATTAAGAGAGATATGGCCTCGTTCTCCACAACTGTAGCAAGATCTCACATCTACAGATTGAGGAAAATTTTTATGTGGTGTTGAGTTTGGAAACGGGGTGAGATGTGTCTAGTTGGGTTTCGTCACTTCTCTTTTGGATGTTTCAACTTCTTTAACAAAATAAATTGTTTTAACATTTTGAACATATTTAACCTTTAGTTACTTGGACTTTGATGAATAACCATTTTTGGTTAACTAGTTTAGTCATTTTGGGTTCTAAAATAGATGTTTGTGAACCTAACCCTAAATTAACCCTTTTAATTTTATCATCCAAATTCTCAATAGGCATTTTTCCTTTTAATTTCAAAGTGGAATCCTTCTGTTTAGTGATAGAGTTCACCGGATTACTTGTAGAATCAGGATCACTAACAAGAGGAGTGGACACCACATGATCCTTTACTGGGTTGTTATTGATAGGTCTACATTTAGTGTTCAAAAGGACTGCATGTAATGGTGGAACTACTTTATACTCTAGACCTTCCCCATTATTTCGTTCTTTCATTAATTTTTGGACTATGTGAGAAGTACTAGCCAAACTATGCAGTTTTTGTTTTAAAGATTCAACTTTGACTTCCAAAACTGCTTTTTCTTATTTGTTTCTTCCAAAGAATTTAAATAAAACTTTATATCATTTGCTTGATTTAAAGCAACAACCTCTGTTTCCCTTAGGTTTTTTCCCTAAAGTTCTACTTTTTCTTTGAAACTGCACTCATTTTGTTTTAAAGCACGATTAGCCTTAGTGCAGAGTTGTAAATCATATACTAAATTATCATTGTGTTCTAATAATTAGCAAATTTCAGATCAATGCTTTCCCTAAATTTGTCATATTCAGAACAAGCATGTTTTTCAAATAATTTATCTATAGAACTTACCTGTGAGGAATCAAACGTATCTGCTATCAAAGCTTCATTGACTGGAGATTTTGAGTCAGTTGCTCTGAGCTCTTCCTCAACCAAGTGATTTACCACATTCACAGCTTCTTGGTATTTGACATCACTTGCTTAGCTATGATCTCACATGCACTAGCATATCAATCATCCAGTGCTTCAACAAAGGCAATATCTGATTCCCCAGGAGAAACAAATCGGAAGGACCAGTCGTGCCCTTCATGTCCTTGAGCAGTCAGAGCCTTTGTCTCTTTGCTTGAAGAAGTAGTTCCAATCATATCTTTGTCTTGACGGTTGAAAGTAGGAAATGGGTTACCATTTCCAATTTTCTTGGGCTTTACACATTCACGTTTAAAGTGCCCCTTTTCACCACAGTTGAAACATGTGACTTTTGTTTTGTCAAAACCAAAAGTTGTATCGTTAGTGACAACTAGATTTTGCCCCGTCTTCTTTACAAACTTCTTAGCTCTTCTGACTACACTCGCCAGTGCCCATATGATTTCCATTCTTTCTAGCTTATTCTTATCAACTTGCTTGTAATCTTCATTTGCAAGATGACAATTTCCAATCTTACCTACTACTAAACCATCATAAGATTGTACAACTACCGCTAGAAGATCCATGTGCTCCTTAGCCACTTCCACTGTGACATTACCAAGATTCTCGGTCTTCAACTTTGTAGTATTGACCTCAGGAACTATGTATTGGGTTTCAGATGACCCTAACATTGCAATTCTTGAAGCACTGGTTTGGGAAGGTGCAGAAGAACTAGACACGAATGATGTTTGTAACGGTGCTCCTGAAACAGCTGGTGTCGGAACTGAGTTGTAAAGTGAAGGATTTTGAACATAGGATCTTTTCTTTGACTTGTATTTCATTCTCATTTCTTCCTCCCTTAACTTCAGGATGAAGTCATTTATGTCTAAAGTAGCAAGAATATCATTGTGCCTCATATTAGACATAAATAAATCCTATTTCTTAGGCAAACCATCAGCAAAGCTTGAAACTTTATCTTCCATTGATGTAGTTACATCATGAGTGTGCAACTCACTCATCAAACGATAGAATCTGTCAGTAATATCATCCAAGCTGTCATTCCCTATCAAAGAGAAATTATCAAAATCCTTCTTGAGAGCTTTAGCCTTCAGTGCTTTGAGAGTTGCGTTTCCATCATATCTTTTCTCCAATACCTCCCATAGCTTTTTAGCCTGCTTGTTCTCAGAGAACTGATAAAAAGAGCGTTAGGTATTGACTGAGCCAATAAGGCATAAACTTTCTTTTCAGCATTGATATAATCTTCTGAGCTTCACTCATTCCTCCTAAAGTCAGCTTGACTCCATTAGCATTAATTGGTACCATATAACCAGTCTCAATGGATGTCCAAAGATTTGGGTCAACTCCATTTAGATAGATCTCAAACCATTGTTTCCACTAAGGATATTCATCTAACGTTAATAGCTTTGGTGGTTATTATGATTTTAGAACAGGACAGTTTCACTTGTATGAATGGGCTATGAGTATGGATCACTTGTGTGAATTAAGGGTGCGAATGAATTTAATCGTGCGATTGGATTCAGTTGTGCGTATGAACAAGACGATTGGAATCAAACAACTTGAGTTGTTCAGTCATGCGAAGGAGGAATGCGACTGAGTTCAGTCATGCGAATGGAGTATACGAATGAGTTCAATCGTACCAATGACCTAATCATGCGACTGAAGGCTGCTATTTTTGTAAACTCAAAGATTTTTGACACTTTGACACAAAATACGATTTTCCTAGGAACCCTAATCTATCGTAGAATGAAAAAAATCGAAACTTTAACGCCTGCAAACGTCAAAAAAAACTTTTGAAGCAAAGTGGTGACTTTTTTGATTAAAACACAGGTTTTTGACACCAAAGCTAATCGAATCAAATGCAAAATCATGAGCCAATGCTCTAATACCACTTGTTAGGACCGTGTATGCACGGAGTAGTAACGGATTCTGCATTTAAACCAGATTAAATAGTGCGGAATCCTATTTCATTAGTGATCCAATCAGCGTGAATGATAACCCAATCAATATAAGAATGAACTAAACGTTAAGAACCAGTAGGAATCAATCAAGATCAAACTATGAACTTGGACAGGCTGTTTGGGACACTCTGGATGACTAGGGTTTATGAGTATTCGAAGTATCTCTCTAAGTGTTTTCTTTTCCCACGAATTAGGTGGTATTTATAGGTATGTAGTTTCCATTCGTACAACTGAACCATTAGCATGTTCAGTCATGCGATTGATCCAAACACACAACTGAAGGTTCAGTCGTGCGACTGAGTCAACCTTATGTCTCGATCATACGACTAATCTAGTCACCTGGTTCAGTCGTGCGACTGGTCCATAAGCATGATATATTCATGGGTATGGTCCATAAGTATGGTCCATTAGCATGAATAATCACCCGACTAGATTGAACACATTACTTAATCATTATTGACTAAGAACTATGTACAACAAACTCAAACCTATATAAGAATTTCATACATATGAATCAAAGATAAATAAGCATCAAAGCATATATCATATTTCATTACTTCATCACATTACACATACGTAAGACATGAAATACTTTTACATTTAGGCATATAAACTAGGAACATCATGTATCTACATTATACCATATTATTTGATAACACTAATTGTTACATTCTTAAGCCAGACTTTTCAGTTCTAGAAGATTGGATCTTTCTTAAAGAATCAAGAAAAGGAAACACATATGTTTTGGATATGAATAAAACTTCACTCGCAAGACATGAAACATGCCTCCTATCCAAATCATCAAAAGATCAATCTCAATTGTGGCATAGAATACTATCCATTCTAACATGAAGAACATGAACAAATTAGTGAAAAATGACCTAGTCATTGGGTTGCCAAAGAAAGAATTTTATTGTTCAAACCATTGTCCTTCATGTTATAAAGGAAACAACATAGAGTGTCTCATAAATTCAAAATTATCAATACAAACACTATACCACTCAAATTACTTCACATGGATATGTTTGGTCAAACCAATCTGATGAGTATTGGAAAGAGGCAATATTTTTAGTGATAGTGGAAGATTTCACTAGATTCACATGGGTCTTCTTCTTAAAAAAGAGTGAAACATCGGAAACATTAATGGACTTTGTCATCAAGATTGAGAATCAACTTGATTTAAAATTTAAAATTTTTAGGAGTGACAATAGGAATGAATTTGTTAATACTGACTTACATTTGTTTTGCAGGAATAAAGGTATTGCAAGACAATTCAATGCACCAAGAACTCCATAACAGAATAGAGTTGCTGAAAGAAGAACAGAACACTTATTGAAGCAGCAAGAACAATGCTAGCTGATTCACAATTGTCAATCACATTTTGGGCTGAAGTAGTGAATAAAGAATGTAATGTTCAAAATAGGACATTGATTGTAAAAGAACATAATAAAACACTTATGAGCTTTTATTTAAAAGAAAAACGTACATAAGATATCTTAGAGCTTTTAGGTGTCATGTATATGTTTTAAACACAAAAGAACTATTGGGAAAAATTTTAGAAAAAGCCTATGATGGTTTCTTTGTTGGATATTCTTCAACATCTAAATCTTATAGGATTTACATTCCATAACATAACATTGTGGAAGAAATTCCTAATGTAACATTTGATGAGTCCTTATTTCCTAAATCTGTAAGAGGATCATCATGGTTGTTTGATATAGATGCTCTAACAGATTCATTTAACTCAGGTTATTTGAATGCAGGATCTGATGATACATGATATCCATTTGTTCCTCCTAACATGAATGAAGTATCACTATCTGCTGATCCTCCAAGAAAACACTCATGAAGTATCGTGAAACAAGAAACTATAAATAACAACCATGATGTTGCACAAGTCCAGCCTCATGGACATACATCTTCAGATGAAAACACTTCATCCGCAGCTGCTACCTCTGCCTCCGTAGATACGTGTCATGCATCCAAAGATATGAATAATGTCTCAACAGGTGTTCCATGTTTTCAAGAAGATACAACAAACATTGAAGATGTTTCAGCAAATCCTCGTACTTCATCCGTAGAAGTTCATGTACTTCCTACGGAATAAAAAATTGCTTCCGGAGAAGTTCCTGTGGAAGATATTAATAATACTGCTGATGATCAGACTCAGGAAGATCATTCCATACCTAATATTGAACAAGAGGAACATTTTAGTTACTTCCTAAATTCATCGGTTGGATTCAATCCATCTGCATGAATAAATATGACTAACTTGAAATCATCTATTCCAGTTGAATCTACTCCAATAACAAGAATTCATAAGACACATCCAACACACAACATTATTGGTGATCTTAATAAAAGAACAACAAGAAGTCAAGATGGAGCTGCAAACATTTGTCTTTTCACTTGTTCTCTTTCACAAGTAGTTCCTCCAAACATCATAGCTGCTCTAAAGGACAATAGATGGATTGAAGCTATACAAAAAGAGCTTCAACAATTTAGAAAGCAGAAAGTTTGGAATCTATTTGATTTACCAAAAGGCCAACATCAAATTGGGACAAGATGGCTCTTCAAAAATAAACTAGATGACAGAGGTATTTTTATGAGAAACAAAGCAAGGTTGATTGCACAAGGTTACACACAAAAAGAAGGAATAGACTATGATGAAGGTTACACACAAAAAGAAGGAATAGAGTATGATAAAGGTATTATTGATGTTATTTCTTATTAGAAAAAATTGCGAAACTATACTATTGCTAATTGTTTCGCTAGACGAAATTGCAATTTCCCTCGGCATTCTCATCTTGTGCAATGTCATTTTGTAAGGCCCCGTTCCCGGGATGCTTACAGCTTGTAAATCATCGCACATAAAACATATAGTTACATTTGTATTTCATAAAGCATCACAGCAGAACAGTTAAAAAATGATGTGAAGTCAGTTTGGATCAGTAAACATCCGAGCATGTTCTTGACGGAAGGATAAACAACAACACAAACCAAAAATTTAAACAAAAATACGAACTATAATTGAATGGTTTCATTGAACAAAACTTAACGATTACAAGCTCGTTACAACATAAGAATCAAGACTCTTGGCAAGGGGAAGATCGAGCATGATCTCCCCTCTCATCCGGCAGCCCTAGGCTCCGAGCAGACTTCCTCTCCAAAATCCTTAATCTCTCTACACATTGAAACTCGTATATATAGGCCTCGGCCCATAATAGATGCGATTGGGCCCATTCGTGCGATTGGACCATGCGTATGGTTCAATCGTACGACTGGACCATGCGTATGGTTCAATCGTACGACTGGACCATACTTATGGTTTAGTCTTACGAATGTCTCAATCGCATCTCTCAGTCGCACGACTGGTCCATTAGCATGGCTCAGCCGTACGACTGAGTCACATTTGCATATGCTCCTGCGAATGACCCAGTTTCATGTGTTTACAACATATCAAGTGTATAACATTAAGCCTAGACTATTCGAAAAGCGACGGACACACTAAATATGACTATATATGCTCCAACAAATTCCACCTTGGATGTTGCTTGCGAATAGTAGATAACACCCCTTACAATCTTCAGTCAATCTTTGCTCTGGTTGCCAACAGAATTAAACAAAAACCATATTAGCCAACGTTGCTGATCCGTCAGGTTACACACATCCCTGAAAATGAATTTAGGCACAACATCTTTCGTTTACATTGCAGAACACCATCATCGCAGCAAGATTCCCCATATGACTGATTTTTCCAGATAATGATACGAACAGTTTTCCATTGCTTCAATCTTCACACAGGCTAACATGATTAACATCAACACTTGCAGAAAGTCCCCCTCACATTCAGCATATCCCAATATATAGACATTATGCTCTCCTGGTGTCTTCAAACAGTGTATTGGGCAAAAGGTTGAAGGTTCCAACCCACAGCTGACAATATCAAACAAATCAGCATGCATGTGGATTCATCATCAGAAACCTGCTCACATCATCACTTTCTGATTGCGTCTTCAATTCTCTATACATGGATTTCCCCTAAGAATGAGAATCCTCTCTGTGCGGATAAATATAACTTGATTGGCCCATAAGTAGTCAGATGCTCCTGACTACCCCACAACATCAGCACCGACTGCTGACATCTTCTCTTTTCTCTTTCGTGTTCCAATTACATTCACCTATTCTGGAAGTCCGACGAATAATAGGGTATACATCGAACTTATTTGACAAAAGAACCTCAGGGTGAATATGCTTTGCTCATCCTCAAATTTGTGCAAGAAGTTGTTCCAGACTTTTTTTTTGGTCTGGAACCAATGCGGATGAGTCAATGCGGATGGCTCATTCGTGCGATTGAACATACGACTGGTCCAGTCGCACGACTGAACATACGACTAGTCCAGTCGCATGAATGGTCCATTCGCATGGATCATTCGTACAAATGGTCCATTCGCATGGCCCATTCATATGAACGGGGTCTGCACGCAGATTTTCAGATCTGCAGCCGCCAGGCTGCCCAAAACCCTAATCTGACGAATTTTACGTGAATCGAAACAAAATAGGTATCATCAGATTCGAAAGGGTGATAGGAACGTGGTTTTGAATTTGATTTTAACATAGAAGCAACACACGTAACAAGATCTGAGCAAAACACGAAGAACACGAAGTGGGTTTAACGTCAAGATCTGAAATTTGATCTAGAAATCAAGAGCTTGGGTTGCTAGAATGATTGTTAGATCATTCCAGCAGTAACCGGCTCTGATACCAATTGTGAAGTCCGTTTGGATCGGTAAACATCGAAGCATGTTCTTGACGGAAGGATAAACAACAACACAAACCAAAAAGTCAAACAATAATACGAACTATAATTGAATGGTTTCATTGAACAAAACCTAATGATTACAACCTCGTTACAACATAAGAATCAAGACTCTTGGCAAGGGGAAGATTGAGCATGATCTCCCCTCTCATCCGGCAGCCTTAGGCTCCGCGCAGAGTTCCTTTCCAAAAACCTTAATCTCTCTACACATTGAAACTGGTATATATAGGTCTCGGCGCATATTAGATGCGACTGGGCCCATTCGTGCGATTGGACCATGCGTATGGTTCAATCGTACGACTGGACCATGCGCATGTTTCAATCGTATGACTGGATCATACTTATGGTTTAGTCTTACGAATTTCCTAATCGCATCTCTCAGTCGCAAGACTGGTCCATTAGCATGGCTCAATCGTACGACTGAGTCTCATTCGTATATGCTCCTGTGAATGACCCAGTTTCATGTGTTTACAACATATCAGGTGTCTAACATTAAGCCTAGACTATTCGACAAGCGACGGACACACTATATATGACTATATATGCTCCAACAAATGACATATCATTCATAATAAAAACTTTTGCAAAATAATATATCGTTAATCAGTTACAAAATACATTGTTTCATTATATCAAAAAAGTTAGCATTGTTGCATTAATCAGTTATAAATGGATGCCATCCAAAGGAGCTGAGTAGCCTCACAGTGCCATCCTCAGCAACATTACCTGCCAACTGGAAACACATAAACAGTTAGCATTGCTGAGTGAGTTCTAGTTTTATAATAAAACATACTTTTTTTACGTTAAAACCGTTATTTACTTTCATACGATCATACACCATACTGTTGGACAAAAAGAACCAATGAGCCAAGATCAGAAAACCTCTAAGTCCCACATGATATCACAACAACTGCTGAAGGCTTCATCAGCAGTTTAACAAGTGCTGAAGACTTCAACAGCTGAAGATCAAGTACTGAAGACTTCAACAGCTAAAGACTAAAGTGCTGAAGCTCAACAGCTGAACAACACAAGCGCTGAAGCTGAACAGCTGAAGAACACAAGTGCTTAAGCTGAACAGCTGAAAAACACAAGTGTTGAAGCTGAAGACCAAAGTACTGAAGTACAATAGCTGAAGAGTCTACAAGTGCTGAAGATCAACAACTGGTGTACAAAGTCTGAAGACAAACACTGAAGACATCAGCTGATGACATCTACTGAAGTCATCAGCTGATGAAACGTCTGAAGTTCAAGTCTGAAGACCAATACTGAAGTTTCAGTAGTTTGTCACAACAGCTGAAGAGTACTTCTTCAGTAGTTGTGATATCAGTAGTTTTATGTTTTTACTTTCAGTAGTTTTGTAAAACGACTGAAGAGGTTGTTCTTCAGTCGTTATAGTATCAGTAGTTTTATGTTTTTCAGTAGTTGTAGTAACTGATAACACTTAGTATTTTTGTAGAAGATGTCAGCTGTTTTGACATCTTCAGTAGTTATGTTTCAGTTGGTATAATTCTGTTAGATGTCACTATCAAGTGACATCAGCAGACGTCACATCTCTTATATAAGAGGTGTCGACCTAATTGTAAGTGTGACATTCCGTTACCACGAAAGCAAATATTGAATGAAATTATTTGTAGAATTCTCCCTATCTATAACCATTTTTGTTCTTCATTGAATATCTTTTCGTTCTTGTGAATTGGCTAATTCATTGTTAGAATTCCGCTGTTATACTCTCTAATCAATCAAACGTAGATCACTGATCCTAACAAGTGGTATCAGAGCAGGTTAATCATTGATCGATCTAACAATTGATCATTGAAACTGCTAATTGATATCTATGTTTGATTGAATTAGCATATTCGCAAGAACTGGTTATAGATTATTGAATTTCTAACGCTTTCGTTCATTTATTCTGAGATCTCTCTTGGTTCAATTGGTTGTTGTGTTTTGTTCTAAATCTGTTATAGCTTAATTGAATTTGATTGAATCTGAGATGAATACTCCTTCTAATGATCCTCACAATACCGGTTCCTCAACCAAGCCCCCGATGCTGGTTAGGACCGAGTATAACATATGGCAGCGAAGAATGCTTCATCACCTGTCTATTAACAGTTCAGGTTGTTGGACATCTGTGGTACATGGACCACATAAGCCTATGGTGAACAATCCGGAAACCAATCAAAGGTTCCGAAGAAGAAGGAACAATACTCTGATGAAGATTGGAAACTGTTTGAGATTGATGCTAAAGCCCATGGAATTCTGGCCATGGCACTGCCTAATAAAATCTATTCAGGGCTTATGCATCATGAAACTGCTCATGATCTCTGGAATGCCCTGAAGGAACAATTCGGTGGCACAGATGAGGTCTTAGCAAACAACAGAGAAATCCTTGCCCAACAATATGAGACATTCTCTCATAGAAAGGGTGAGACATTGACTCAATAGTTTGAGCATTTTTCCTGCTTGATCTCTGAGCTGAAAATGGTGAAACAGGAATACACCAATAGCCAGATGAATAACAGGTTCCTCAGATCACTGCCTGAGAGATGGGACACATACACTATTGTCCTACGCTCCAGATCACTGCCTGAGGATAGCCTATCTCTCACCCAACTTCATGGGAAACTGCTTACATTCGAAAGAGAGATAGAGCAGAAGAGGAAACTGTCCTCATCAGGAAAGCTCACTGATGACTTTGTACCAGGGAATACTGCCTTGGTTGGTCATGAGTCAGAATATGCTGCATCTGAAAGCAATTATGATGAGCATATTGATTTCTTTTCAAATAGTTCTGATCATGCATTTGTTGGTATTGAGAGTCATTCTGGCAGTAATAGTGACAATCTATGCTTCATCATGGATGATTTGAAAGGAATAGCTGATGATGATCTAGAAGAGATGGATATTCTGAGCCAAATGGCATTGATTAATATCAGATCTCAGAAGTTCTATAAGAGAACTGGTAGGAAATTTCCTGGACTCTCTGGCAAAACCAAAGTTGGTTTTGACAAGAGTAAGTTGAGGTGTCACAAATGCCAAAGGCTGGGACACTTTGCAAGAGAGTGTAGATCAACTGGATCTAACTCTTTTGCACCCTTTGTGACTTTTCCTAGTACTAGTCCACAAAACAGAGGGCAACATACTGCTGGTTCTGGTCATCATTCACATCCTAGGTCTCCTGCATACTTTGTTCCCCAGGGTCAAATGTCATATCCTTATCCCTACTATTATATGCCTCAACCAAATCCTGTTCAAGCTCTAATTGCACAACAACCACAAGCATTGCCTGAACCACAACCTTCCCAATCTCATCAACAAATTCAACCTCAACAACACAGCTTCTTCACCCCAGGAGTTGTTGACTGGAGCAGTTTACTAGATGACTTGTCTGGTCATGAACAACTGTTCTCAGGTGCTGGTCAACATGGTGGTGAAAGTCCCTTTGGAAATCTAGCTCTTATGGCTTTGGATTCTGCTAATACTTCTTCCATTAATGCCTCTACACCAAAGGTATCACAGGTATCCTCTGAGGCAAAAGCCAAATTGTGTTCTGAAACATGTATAGCAGCATTTGCATCTATTAGAGAAGCAAATGTAGCTTTAATCAACAAGAACATTGAGCTAGAACAAATAATTTCCAAAAGCAAAGCTGAATTTGAGTCTGTGCTTAATGATAAGAATGATGAGATTTACAATCTTAAATGTCAAAAAACTGATGATAAGGCTAGGGAAGAGATACTTCTAGAGAAGTATAAAGATCTCAAGGAAACCCTTGCAGTCACCCAGGTAGAGTGTGATCGATGGGTACAATCATGCAAAGGTTTTGAAATGCTTCTTAGTAAGCAATCTGCTTCTAATGTGAAGTTTGGTATTGGTTACAATCACACTGCTCCACCTACAGATTTTACTCCCAGAGCAGAGGTAGAATCTGATGGTGAGAGTAATAACCAATCCATTTCCTCATGTGATCTACTTTCTGATTCAGCACTATCAGAAGTAGAAGTCAGCACTAAGCCCTCTCAGAACTAATGAGCTAATGTTGATGGTTCCACTGCTGACACTCACATGATCAATGAGTTGATCAACTCAGGAGTTAATTCTAAAAGTCCTGAAAGGACTAGAGAGCAATATTTAACACCTGAAGTTCAAACTCCAACTACTGTCAGTACTGAAAAGAAGAAAACTATCAGTAGAAAGAGTTTGAAGACTACTAAAGAGGAAGTCAAGAAAGCAAACAATGCTTCTAAAGCACTGAAGAGCAAGTCTTCAGTTGCTTCATCCTCTTTAGTTGATGATCAACATAAGATGAAGAAGAAACCATGTGAAGTATGTGGTTTGTTCAATCATCTTACAGATGATTTCTGGTACAAAAGAGGATCCAAACTAAAACATAAAGAGGAAATTAAAGAGAAAATGGTAAAAATGAAAACTGAGTTTGAGACCACATTTGTATCAGCAACATCAAATCCTGTAACCCTTAAGTCCACAAAGAAATCCAAAAAGGAAGGGGTTAAACAGGTAACAGCTGAGATTGCTCAGAAGAAGAAGGTGCAACATAGGAACTTATCAAACTCCACTGGCAATGTGTCTGATGAGCTGAAAGCTTTATCACAAAATCAGACACAGCTGGTTATGATGGTTCAACATCTATTGGGAAGAGTTAACCAATTAGATGCTCCTATGTTGAAACCACAGAAAAGGAGGTCCAAGCCAAAGGATTCCTCTTCTTCACCATCTTCTTCCTCTCAGGCTGTTGTTTCCAATAAACCTGTTAGTTTACCATCTGTTGATGAGACCAGACCCAAAACCAAAAAGGTTTGGGTCTCCAAAACTAACTGATTGTTTATTATTGCAGGGTTCTTTACATGCCAAAGTAGCATCTGGTATGTAGACAGTGGGGGATCTATGCACATGACTGGGAACAACTCTCTTCTTCATGACTACTCTCAAGGAAAGAAGGGGTTTGTTTCTTTTGGAAATGATGCTAGGGGTTACATCATTGGCAACGGCTTTGTCTCCAATGGAGAAATAAAGTTTGATGATGTTAATCATGTGGAAAATCTCAAGTACAATCTCTTGAGTGTCAGTCAAATGTGTGATAAAGGCCATGTTGCTCTTTTCACCAGTCAGAACTGTAGGATTCTGTCATCCAAAGTTTTGCATTTGATTGATAAGGTGTTGGATGATCACACTCTCCTGAGAACCAACAGGACAGGAAGAGTGTAAGCCTTAGATCTTTCCAAGAAAATAGATCTCAGAGGCAATCCTTGCCTATTTTCCAAAGCCTCTTCTCAAGAATCTAAACTGTGGCACAGAAGGCTAGGTCATGTAAATTTCAAAAACATGAACCCGCTAATCCACAATAGTTTAGTCAGAGGCTTACCAATAAAGGAGTTCCACTGTGATGAAACCTGCACTGCTTGTTTAAAAGGAAAACAGCACAAAGTCTCATTCCCTCCTATTGAAGAGCCTAAGTCCACTGCCTGCTTGCAATTACTGCATATGGATCTATTTGGTCCTGTGAGAGTAATGAGCATGGCAAAGAAGAAATACTGTCTGGTAATTGTGGATGATTACTCCAGATTTGTATGGACTTTCTTTCTACATTCAAAGGATGAGGTTGCTCAGAAGATTATTCACTTTGTGTTGTATGTTGAGAAGCAGTATTCCCTTCCAGTCAAGTGTATTAGGAGTGACAATGGAACTGAATTCAGAAACCATACACTTGATGACTTCTACCTTTCAAAGGGAATCAAAAGGCAGTTTAGCATACCAAGGACTCCAGAACAAAATGGAGTAGTGGAGAGAAAGAACAGGACCCTAATTGAAGCTGCAAGGTCCATGCTGGCTGACTCTGGTTTGCCACTGACCTTTTGGGCTGAAGCTTTTAACACAGCTTGCTATGTGCAGAATAGAGTCTTAGTAAATCAGAGGTTGATGAAGACTCCATATGAAGTTCTCCATCACTTGGCTCCTCTAATTTCATTTTTCAAAGCATTTGGGTGTCCCTATTTTATTCTCAACACAAAGGATCAACTCCAAAAATTGGATCCTAAGGTGGATGCAGGGTACTTTGTTGGTTATTCATCTACTTGCATGGCATACAGAGTCTTCAACTGTAGAACAAAGATAGTTGAAGAAACTTTGCATGTGAATCTCCTATGGACAAGATTCCACAAAACCCTGTGGAGTTGTTTGATTTGGACATACTGCAATATGTTCCTTATCAACCTCCAGCTGTTGCAGATCCTGTGGATAAATCATCTTCTGCAGCATGTTTTCCACCTGGTGGTATTGATGATGATGATGATAATATCAATACTCACCTATTCAAGTTTAGTGACCAACTGTGTCTGCTAAATTTGATGTTCCTGTAGCTTCAGCGGTTCCATCCACAACAAATGCTGATGAGATCTCTGATTCCTCTACATCTTTTGAGTTACCATCTAATTCCTGGTTTCAAGAGTCTGCATCAACATCTGTTGCTGCTGAAGGTCCTACAAACACTTGCACAGATCTCATTGTTTATCAAGAACTGAAGAATCACCCAATGTCTCAGATTATTGGTGATATCAATGCTGGTGTTTCAACAAGAAGTCAATTGTCTAACTTCTGCTTCTATGCTCTCTTCATCAGTCAGCTAGAGCCATGCAGCTTGAGTTACTTCAGTTCAAGAAACAGCAAGTGTGGGAACTGGTTCCTCTTCCCCCAAATAAGTGTGCAATAGGCACTAAATGGTGTTTAGGAATAAAACTAATGAAAATGGGCTTCTTGTTAAGAACAAAGCTAGACTGGTTGTACAGGGATTTTCACAAGAATAAGGTATTGACTATGATGAAACCTTTGCCCCTGTAGCCAGACTAGAGGCAATCAGATTGTTTTTAGCCTATGCTGCATTCCACAATCTTAAGGTTTTTCAAATGGATGTCAAAAGTGCATTTTTATATGGTAAAATAAGGAAGAAGTTTATGTGTGTCAACCACCAGGTTTTGAGGATAATAAACATCCTGAATGGGTGTATAAACTTGATAAGGCTCTTTATGGGTTGAAACAAGCTCCTAGAGCCTGGTATGAGACACTTTCCACTTTTCTTCTTAAGAATAATTTCACTAGAGGCTCCATTGATAACACTTTGTTTATTAAGAAGGTGGATCAGCATACGCTACTTGTTCAGATTTATGTTGATGATATCATTTTTGCATCTTCTGATCCCCAGTTGTGTGATGATTTTACAATATTAATGAAAAAGAGGTTTGAAATGAGTGCAATGGGAGAATTACAGTTCTTTCTAGGCTTGCAAATTAAACAAAAGGCTGATGGAACCTTTATTCATCAGTTAAAATATACAAAAGATCTTTTGAATAAGTTTGATTTACAAAACTGTAAGCCCTGTTCTACTCCCATGTGCAACACCACACAACTGGATGCTGATCAGAAAGGTAAAGCTGTTGATGAAACACTTTACAGATGTATTATTAGGTCCTTGATGTATTTAACAGCTTCTAGACCAGATATTATGTTTGCTGCATGTGTTTGTGCTAGATTTCAGGCTGCTCCTAAAGAGTCTCATTTGATTGCAGTCAAGAGAATCTTTAGATATTTGCAAGGTACACAATCTCTGGGTTTATGGTATTCCACTGGACACTCTTGCAAATTAGTTGTTATTTCAGATAGTGACTATGCAGGGTGCAAGTTAACTAGAAAGTCAACTTCTGGTGGTTGTCAATTCCTAGGCAACTGTTTGATTTCTTGGCAGAGTAAGAAACAAACATCTGTTGCTACATCAACTGCTGAGGCCGAGTACATTGCTGCTGCAAGTTGCACTTCTCAGGTACTTGGCTTCAGAACCAACTTCTGGATTATGGCATTACAGAGACTAAGACTCCATTATTAATGGATAGTGCTTCAGCTCTGTGTATTGTCAAAAATCCAGTCCAGCACTCTAGGACCAAACATATAAAGATCAGACATCACTTTATTCGGGATTGTTTTGAAAAAGGTCTGATTGATCCTAAGTTTGTGCCTAGTGCTGATGAGCTTGCAGATATTTTTACTAAGCATTTGGATAGTTCTACTTTCCAAAACCTTGTGTTAAGGCTTGGTATGCTGCAACTAGAATAAGTGACAACTACTCATGATTTCAGTAAAAATACTGGTGATCATTGGTAACCATGTCACATATAAGTACTGATGAGTCCTTTCACCTTCAGTAGTTTTATAACTACTGACGGCTAAATGCCTCACAAGTACTGAAGTACTTTATCTGTTCTAAACTACTGATGCAGTTACAACTACTGATGTAGTTACAACTACTGAAATCAGTACAAACAGATAAGTACTGACGTCCTATGAAACACCTGAAAAGCAGATGCAAAGTCTGATGAGTAAGTGTTGAGGACAGTATGAAACAGCTGACAGGCTATGAATTGACGAAAACTACTGAAGATAACTTTCTCTTCAGTTGTTTCTACAACTATTGTTTCATTCTAAACAACTAAAGCAAAACCATGTCTTCAGTAGTTTTATAACTACTGATGACTAACACCAAGTCTTCAGCTGTTTACAACAACTGATGACAAAACCACTGTCTTCAGTAGTTTCACAACTACTGATGACAAACACCAAGTCCTCAGCTGTTTCATCATCTGAAGTCAAAACCATAGTTTTCAGTAGTTTTCTAACTGCTGATGCCTAAAACCACGACTTCAGCTGTTTCAACGTCTGATAGGGTAATACCATGTCAACAGTCGGTTTAAAACTACTGATGACTAATACCAAACCCTTCAGTCATTTTCTCACCCCTACCCTATAAATACCTGTCCTCTTCTCTAATGTTTCATTAGCCGTTATTTTCTGAACTTCTCTCTCTCAAACATGGCGACCATGAGTCTGAAACCACGACATAACTGCATTGCTTACCTTACAAAGTCGGCTTTCTGGAACAAATATGATAATGCCATTGACTTAATGGTGGATTCCCCATATCGCACAGCCTTTCTCTTGAATCCAACCATTTACCCTGAATCCCTCAGTCAATTCTGGTCAAATGCTCTTGTTCATACTGATGAGTCTACCAGCCAGATCTCTATTCGGTCCCTTGTCAACTAGAAACCAGTGGTCGTTACAGCCGACATCATTCGTCAGGCATTACATTTACATGACTCCACCGCTGTGACTGCATACCCAAAGGGCATAACCGATATGTCATTTATCAATCATGGGTATGAAGGTGATCTTCGGGCTACAACCGTTCTAAAGAAACATTTCCATGACGCTGAGAAAGTCATTTTTCACATGGTAAATGTCTGCTTAGCCTCCAAGACATCTTCTTGGGATCAAATGTCATCCCAATGGAAACAGGTATTGTATTATATTCTAGAACACCAACCGCTAAATTTTTCTGAAATCGTGTTTCTAGAAATAAAGAACTTGGCTCAGAAACTGTGGCAAACCGATGGCCATTATATCCCAGGTTTCTGATGTCCATTATTTTAGATGAATTAAAATCTAATGGCCTTGTTGGCCTTGGAGTCCCTGCACCAGCTGTTTTGGCTGAGGTATACTCCAGGGCAACTCAGACCTTACACTCAAAGAAGCTGCCCGAATGCTAAAGCCCAAGCACAGGGACCCACAGCTTCCTCCACCAGAACCAAAGTCCCCACTAAACCAAAACCAACACAACCCAAAACAGCTATTCAGGGAGATGAGTCCCCTGAAGAGCTCCTGTACTACCATTACAGGATATACTTGCTGGTTTAAACCCCCTAGCATATCAGAGACTCTACCAGCTATAGCCGCTCAGGATTCCTCTCAAAAGGAGCCTGCAGCCACCATAGAAGGGGTACCCACACATCTGGGATCTTCCTCACTTGAGGAGATTTCCATTGAGAGTACCATCTCCCCAGGTGCACACTGCTTCTACCCTATCTCCCCATGCAACTGCCCCCCAAAGTCCAACCATAATCATTGCAAACGTGCTGACTCAGTTGCATGCCTCTCCTCCTCCCCACAACCACCAACAAAGGGGAGAACCACAGACATTGAGGAAGAGGATCATCATGCTTCTGACAACCCACAGCACCGGGGTTTACAAGTTCTATCTCCTAGTGTGGATAGGGAGATTAGAACATCTAGTGAGGCCGCCACCTCTTCTGCATCAGCACATGATCAGAATGAGTTGGTAACATAGCTAAGACCTCACTAGAGGCAACAGCTGATGAAGGACATAGTCCTGAGGCTAGAAGTCCCCAGTTCCAAGAAAAAGGGGCACATGCTACAACTGGTCTACACCCAGTGCATGTACATCCTGCTACCAGCAGGAGGTCAGGTGATTCAGCATCTACTGATGATGACCTGGGCTTTTTCTATGACGTTCTAGCCCACAACACCATCCTCGAGGCTGAGGTAAGCAGACTACAAGAACTGCTTGCCAAGAAGTCTCAGGATGAAAGTCCATCTGCCCTCACCCACCCATAGATGGCACCTTCATTTGAAGGTTCCCAAACACTTTACCCTCCCTTCACTGAGCCTCCAGCTTCTACTTTTGGCACTATCTCTCCGGGACAGAACCCCCCAGAGCAGATGGTTGCTGTATTCCAACAATCCCTACCTCTCATCACTCCCATCATCAATGACATTGTTTATAAAGCCATTGATGAGAGGATCTCCTCAAGTCTACAACCACTCATTGATGATGCTGTGCAAAAGAAACTTTCTGCGGTACAAACCCCTACCACCAATGCATCCAAAAAGGGGGAGAGTATTGCAGTGAAAGAAAAGAAAAGAAAAAAGATTGAGGATGAGAAGGCACAAGAGAAAACCCAGGAGTTGGAAAAGAAAAGGAGCAACAACTGATCACTTACAAAAGAAAGAAAGTGCTGGTGATCAATCGAATGCTGAAGAAAAATCCTTGGAAGAGCTGGTAAAAGATGCAGATGATACACACAGCCGATCCATGGACAAAATCATTGAGCAACTATTCAAGCAAGGATTTGATACAGCCACATTAGATAGTGAGATCAGGAGGTTGGAAGTAGAGGAAATTCAAAACAGATGGGCTGGATATGATGTGCTGGAGAAAGAGAGATTGGAGATCATGATTCGATTCATTGCCAAATACTTAGGAAGATCAGTGATGGAGATTCGCTCATGGACCAGAGACAGCATTCTGGCTATAGCCACCAGAATCTGTTTGTCTGAGCAATTCCATCATAGGGGATAATCATTGAAGCACTTGATGAGGCTGGGGCTAATGGCAAGACTAACAAAAGCCAAACTCACACCAAAATGCTTGAACAACCTTCCAAATCACCCACTCAAAACAGCCTACCCCTCAAATCTCCAAACCAATCTCAAAACCCAAATCCAAACATCCTCAACCTTCAAACCAATTCCTTTACCACAAAAACCAACCCAACCATCATCCAGTGATGCACCTAGAAGGAGGAGAAGGGTGCTGAGGATAGAAGAAGATGAGAAGAAGAGGATGAAGATGATAGTCTGCCACTCTCTGCTGTTCTAAAGCTACCAGAACCCAGGAGTCAACTCATGATCACACCTGACTCACAAAGGGAAACGGTTAGAGTCAACATAGAAGATGAAGAACAGTAGAAGCAGCACGATGAGCAACTACTGAAGATGGTTGACAAGGAATTTCCTCAGTCATCATCTATACAAGCCATGAAAGGGCATGCTCAGAGGCTGTACACTCTCAGACACACATTTCAGTATCAGAAGGAGAGAGTGAGAGTATGGCCAGACCCCAAGGTGAGTTCTAGAATCCACAAAAGATCCATTCCACACAGATATAATGGCCAGGTTAGAAAAACAATAGACTCTACAATCATGTTGGCCATTGTAGTCTCACCATGGGAATAATCGATGAATTCAAGAAGGCTCATCAATCAAAAATGACCCCTCAAGCCTTACTGGAAAACAAGATGATCAAAAAGGGTTATTATATAAGAAGCTTGAAGACATTAGAAGAATGAGCTCCAGTTACTCCTTGAGGGCACTCATCCTCATGAATTTGTCTATAGGGAGGTAACTACTATGGAGTTGAAGAATGGCAGGACTGTGAAGTACTTATCTGAGTACTATGGTCCAGAGTTCTTCTTTGAAGGAGGAGTAGAAGAACTCTCCAAGGAGGAAAAGGTTGTTCTCCTTGAAGCCTATGTTCGAGAGTCGTACAGACTCATAATGGGGAAGTAGATCTCATGAATGGGATAACAACTCTGTGTCAGTTCCCCAAAACAGAGTTCCCACTCATACCTTGCCAAACAAATCTCTGAGATCTCTTCCCAGGCCAGTGCTTATGGGTCATCTTCTCAACTGATCAAGAAGGAAAAAGACCAACCATTTTGCCAACAATAAGTGGGAAAATAAATCAATTAGAGGTTTTGGCTGCATTGGTTCAGGGGGAGTTTGTTGGACCAAATGAACCAATGAGCAAGATCAGAAAACCTCTAAGTCCCACATGTTATCACAACAACTGCTGAAGGCTTCATCAGCAGTTCGACAAGTGCTGAAGACTTCAACAGCTGAAGATCAAGTACTGAAGACTTCAACAGCTGAAGACTAAAGTGCTGAAGCTCAACAGCTGAAGAACACAAGTGCTGAAGCTGAACAGCTGAAGAACACAAGTGTTGAAGCTGAACAGCTGAAGAACACAAGTGCTGAAACTGAAGACCAAGTACTGAAGTACAATAGCTGAAGAGTCTACAAGTGCTGAAGATCAACAACTGGTGTATAAAGTCTGAAGACAAAGACTGAAGACATTAGCTGATGACATCTACTGAAGTCATCAGCTGATGAAACGTCTGAAGTTCAAGTCTGAAGACCAAGTACTGAAGTTTCAGTAGTTGTCACAACAGCTGAAGAGTACTTCTTCAGTAGTTGTGATATCAGTAGTTTTATGTTTTTACTTTCAGTAGTTTTGTAAAACGACTGAAGAGCTTGTTCTTCAGTCGTTATAGTATCAGTAGTTTTATGTTTTTCAGTAGTTGTTGTAACTGATAACACTTAGTATTTTTGTAGAAGATGTCAGCTGTTTTGACATCTTCAGTAGTTATGTTTCAGTTGGAATAATTCTGTTAGATGTCACTATCAAGTGACATCAGCAGACGTCACATCTCTTGTATAAGAGGTGTCGACCTAATTGTAAGTGTGACATTCCGTTACCACGAAAGCAAATATTGAATGAATTTTACTTGCAGAATTCTCTCTATCTGTAACCGTTTTTGTTCTTCATTGAATATCTTTTCGTTCTTGTGAATTGGCTAATTCATTGTTAGAATTCCGCTGTTATACTCTCTAATCAATCAAACGTAGATCACTGATCCTAACACATACGTACACATAGATAATATCATTACTATCTTCTTCATTCATTCATTCATCATTACATATTTTCTTGCACATTTGATATCATCCGTACCAATACCATGTGCTACACCCCAAACTATATGGCTACTGGGCCGAAGTCTATAAATAGACAGCTAAACATGGTGCCGCAGTACCAGGGGTAAGCGGTAGAGGTTCTATACAACTGGTCAATCATAAAGAAAGACCCCGATGTGCATCCTCTCGGGGTAGCGAAGCCACACACCTTGGGCTAACACCTTATAATTGGTGTGTCCTGATATCTAATGCTTGCAAGACTTCCATTTCTTTCATCATTCATTGATGCATGCATTCATCATGTCCCAATTTTCATTATCTTCCACTTTACGTTACATAATACTTTCATTTCATTCGTTAACATAGCACATAAAGCCACAGGAGAGATAAACATGCATCATAACAAGGAATATAACATACACAGGCATCAACATCATACAGGGCAACATCATACATACATAGCATACATCATCATGCAACATCATCTTCATCATGCCCAACATGCTCTCTAAGGCCTCAACAATCATCTTACATGAACTTACGGGAACCTTTACGTGAAAACTTACATCTGAACTTTCCCTTGAAAGTCAGCAGTTAAATTACGCTTTTCCTCGGGTGCAACAGCCCTATTTGGGCGTATGGACACCCTTCAGTCGCATGGCCTCCATGCGACTGGACATCATGCGAATGGAACAATGCGGATGAACACCAATGCGGATGAGTCCCACGCGAATGGACCTAATGCGGATGGAACTAATGCGGATGAACATTTATGCAACTGGGCTCTCAATCGTGCAAATGAACCTCAATCGTGCGAATGAATCCCAATCATGCGAATGAACCCTCAATCGCACCCCAATCGGCCGTATAGCCCCCATTTGGTCGCCTAGCCATAGCTGGTGCAGAATGAAGTTCATCCCGGACCCAATCTGCCATTTTTGACCTCCAAGCTCATCTAAATCCATTCTAAGCCCAAATCAACCATGGTAAGCCTTAGGAATGCATACCACAACACCATTCAAGCACACACAAGCTCAAAAGCAAGACCCAAACGGATCATACACACACATACACATACACAAACAGGTCAAACACACACACACACTCAAAAACCCGATTTTCAGATGTGTTCCAGCCCCAAATCGTTCAAAAACGTGTAAAAGAGGAGTCCTAAAACTCACACAAATGACCACAACGAGAAGAGCTTTGATTTGACCCGCTCCTCAATGAATTTGCTCACTTGAACCAACCCAAACAAACTTTTCTTCCTCTTTTCTCCCTTCTCTCTTCTCCTCTTTTAGTGGCTGAAAATGTGAGTGTGGGGAGAGGGTAATGGTTGCCCTCTCCCTTCAAATATCATGGCATACCCAACTTTCTCTCGTTGGCAAGTTTGGTCCCTCGACTTTGTACTTTATTTTTTTTCTTCCTTTGTCGGCTTCAAAATAAATAAATAACCAGGCGTTACAAGTCCACCCCCCTTAAATAGGTTTCGTCCCTGAAACCTGCTATTCCACGAACAAACGTGGGTAATGCTGTCTCATTTCTTCTTCAATCTCCCACGTTGACTCGAATCCCTTCCAGTGCTTCCACTGCACACGCACAAGAGAAACCACTTATTTCTCGGCCTCTTCTCTTTTCTATCGATGATTGCCACTGGTTGCTCCACATAATTGAGCCATTCGTCTACTTCGATATCCTCTAGTGGAACAATCATGTCTTCATCCGCCAAGCACTTCCTTAGATGAGATACATGGAATGTCGGGTGAATTCTACTTAACTCATCCAGTAACTCCAGTCTATTGGCCACCTCTCCTACTCGAGCGATGATTCGGACGGGGCCTATATACCTTGGGCTCAAGTTGCCCCGCTTTCTGAATCGGATAATGCCCTTCCAAGGTGAGACCTTCAACATAACCCGGTCACCTACCTGGAACTCAATCAGTCTGCGTCGTTTATCTGCATACGACTTCTGTTTATCTTCGGTTGCCTTCATAAAGGCCTTGATCTTTTCAAGCTTCTCAGTCGTAGCCTCGATCAGCTCGACGCTCCCTAGTTCTTTCTGGTGGATATCACCCCAACAGACAGATGTTCTGCATCTCCTACCGTATACCATCTTATAACGTGGCATACCGATACTGGCATGATAACTGTTGTTGTATGAGAATTCGGCTACCGGTAGGTGGTCATCCCAACTTCCCCCAAAGTCAATTACACATGCCCGAAGCATGTCCACCAAAGTCTGAATGGTCCTTTCGGACTGACCATCAGTCTGGGGATGATAAGCAGTGCTGATGTGTATCCTCGTCCCCATAGCATCATGGAATTTCTTCCAAAATTTGGATGTAAACCGGGTGTCGCGATCAGACATAATAGACACCGACACACCATGACGAGTTACAATTTCCTTGATAAACAGATCCGCCAACCTCTCAGATGAATATGTGTCGCAAATCAGTAGAAAGTGAGCACTCTTCATCAAGCGGTCAACAATCACCCATATAGCATCATACCCTTTCGGGGTATGCAGCAGCTTCGTAATAAAATCGATGGTGATGTGCTCCCACTTCCATTCCGGTATATCCAAAGGTTGGATCTTTCCATACGGCTTCTGATGCTCGGCCTTCACCTGTAGACAAGTAAGGCATTTACTCACATACTCCACTATGTCATGTTTCATACCCGACCAGCAATTATCCTTCTTCATGTCTTTATACATCTTTATGGTGCCTGGATGAATGGAGTATCGCGTCTTGTGAGCTTCATCCAAAATCTTCACTCGTAGATCCCTAAAACGAGGAATCCACACCCGTCCAAATCAGGTTTTAACACCAAGTGTGTTTTCACCCAATTCCCCAACCAGACCTCTCATTCTTTTTGAGTTAAGATGATCTTCCTTCAATGCCTCATCTTGAAACCCTTTAACTTGCTTCATCACGTCAGAGGTCATGATTAGTTGATACACCTTCACCCGAATCGGCTCGGGCCTCTCTTTTCGGCTAAGGGCATCAGCCACCACGTTGGCTTTGCCCGGATGGTAGTGGATCTCACAATCATAATCCTTTATAAGTTCCAACCACCGCCTCTGTCTCATGTTCAAATATTTTTGCTCAAAGAAGTACTTCAAGCTCTTGTGGTCAATGAAAATGGTACATTTCATCCCGTAAAGATAGTGCCTCCAAATCTTTAGCACAAAGACCAAGGCTGCTAGCTCCAAGTCATGAGTAGGATAATTGACCTTATGAACCTTCAACTGATGGGATGCATAGGCTACAACCTTTCCTCTCTACATTAGCACACACCCCAACCCTGAGCAGGAAGCATACGAATAAACCACCAGATCTTCACTTCCATTGGGTAATGACAGAATAGGAGCTTGAGTCAACCTCGCCTTCAATTCTTCGTATGCCTTCTCTTGAGCTTGACCCCATACAAACTTCACATCCTTTCGAGTCAACTTAGTTAGTGGAGAAGCAATCTTAGAGAAGTCTTGGATAAATCTTCTGTAGTAGCCCGCCAAACCCAAAAAGCTACGAATCTCGGATGGCGTCTTTAGAGACTTCCATTGCATCACTACCTCCACCTTTGTCGGGTCCACCATTATCCCGTTAGGATTCACCACATGACCCAAGAACTGAACTTCGCGCAACCAGAACACGCACTTGGAGAACTTGGCGTACAACTTTTCCTTTCTCAACGTATCCAAAACCTCCCGAATGTGACCGACATGCTCAATCTCGCTCTTCGAATATATCAGGATATCATCAATAAACATAATCACTGAGTTATCCAACATTGGCCGACACACATGGTTCATCAGACCCATAAAAGCAGTTGGCGCATTGGTCAAACCAAAATACATGACAAGAAACTCGTAGTGACCATAGGGCGTGCAAAAAGCTATTTTAGGAACATCCTGCTCTTTCACCTTCAGCTGATGGTAACCATATCGAAGTCGATCCTTGAAAACCAATTGGCACCTTGGAGCTGATCAAACAGATCATCTATTCTCGGTAAGGGGTATCGGTTCTACACTGTCAACTTATTCAGCTCACGGTAGTCAATGCACATCCTCATACTACCACCTTTCTTCTTTACAAACAGGACCCGAGCACCCCAAGGGGAGATACTCGGTCTAATGAACCCCTTATCAAGCAACTCTTGCAACTGCTCCATCAACTCTTCATCTTTGTCGGAGCCAACCGATATGGTGCCTTGGCCACAGGTTGAGTACCCGGTATCAGATCAATCTGAAACTCGATCTCTCAGTCAGGTGGCCCGCCGGTAAGTCTTCCGGGAACACGTATGGAAATTCACACACAAACAGTACATCAGATAGTTGTGGTGTTGGCGTATCCATATCCTTTACGTAGACCAAATAGGCGCTACATCCATGCCTCATGCACTTTCCCACCACTACCATTGAGATCACTCTCGGATCGTCGTAACCCGATCTCCATAAACAGTTACCGAACTCCCATCAGGCACTGTCAACGAATCATCTTCTTGTGACACATAATGTTCGCCTTGGAGTCCGCCACCCAATCCATCCCAAGAACCAAATCAAAACCACCCAAGGTCATCACGAACAGTCTAACAGGAAACTTATGACCTTCTAGCTGCACATCACAGTTCTCTATCATCTCAAAAATCCTGGTAGACTTACCTATGGCAGTTTCTACATCAAAGGGCGCATCAACATGTCTACTACTAATAGGCTGCTACATCCATGCCTCATGCACTTTCCCACCACTGCCATTGAGATCACTCTCGGGATCGTCGTGACCCGATCTCCATAAACATCTACCAAACTCCCATCAGGCACTGTCAACAAATCATCTTCTTGCGACACATAATGTTTGCCTTGGAGTCCGCCAACCAATCCATCCCAAGAACCAAATCAAAACCACCCAAGGTCATCACGAACGGTCTAACAGGAAACTTATGACCTTCTAGCTCCACATCACAGTTCTCTATCATCTCAGAAATCCTGGTAGACTTACCTATGGTAGTTTCTACATCAAAGGGCGCATCAACATGTCTACTACTAACAGGCTGCTTAGCATAGAAAGCAACAGAAATAAAAATTTTACTAGCACCCGAATCAAATAACATAGAAGCTAAAGTTTGGTTCACTAGAAACGTACCGAACACAATGTCAGGGTCCGTCCTAGCTTCCTCCTTTGTCATGGGAAAGCCCTGGCACTCGCCTTCGGTCCTTCACTTCCCGTCTTCTTCGCCCCGGAACCCTCAGCCCTTGGCTTCTTACAATCCCTACTCATGTGACCCTCTTCACCATAGTTGAAACATCTACCCGCACGGCAATCCTTTGCGATGTGCCCCATCTCCCCATATTTGAAGCACACATTCAACCCTAACCTACATTCTCCCGCATGCTCCCTTCCACACTTGCCGCACCTTTTTGACCCCGCACTCGATGTGGTCACATGGCAGTCATCCTCTCGTGCCTTTTTGTTACCCGTCGAGGCATCACCCCGACCAAACCTTTCCCCATTCCAGTTCCGGTTGCCACCACCCTTCTTGCTCACTTCGGTCACCACCACCTCCCGCTCATCATATAATCTCCCCGCGAAATCGACCGCCGACCTAAACGTGCTTGGCCGGGTGGCGATCATATGCCTGCGAATATCCACCGGCAAACCCTGAATGTACCTCTTGATCTTTCGAGATAGAGGTGTCACCTGATCTAGCACTAGTCGTGTCATTTCATTGAATTTGGTGGCGTACTGCTGGTGTGTCATGGTTCTCGCCTCCAGCTGCAACAACTCTCTCTTTATCTTATCCATCTCCTTATGAGGGCAGAACTCCTCAATCACCATCTTCTTTAACTCCTCCCACCTCATCCTTCCTATCACCCAACTACCCTCGGCTTGGACAATATTGTCGCACCAACATAGATCCGAGTCTAAAAATGAGTGGGTAGAAAACTTCACCATCTAGTCCTCTCGACACTCGTTGATATCAAGAACAACCTCCATTTCCCTCACCCACCAGTGAGCAGCAGCAGCAGTGCCATTACCATCAAAAGCAGGGAGCTTGCATCTCATAAATGCCCCGTAGTTACAGCCTCGTGTCGCCTCCAGCGCAGGATCTTCTTCCTCCCCTTCTTCTTCATCGTCAAACAAAACCGTCTTGGTCTCGGGCTGTCTTCTTTCGCCCGTAGGTCTACTTGTTTCTTTCCTCTCCCCTTCCCGTACCGCCTTGATAACTTCGTTCACTATAGATGGTAAGATCGTCTGCATGACATGATGGACTTCCTCAACCACTGCCTCTTTCACCGAGGCCCTTAGGTTTGCACTCTCATCACCACCCTCCGGATGAGGGGTCTCAAGTTCTTCAGGAACCACCTTCTCAACGCTGGGTCTCCCTCTCTTGGGTCACAGTTCAGCACCATGTCCTCCACCACGTGAAGCTTTCGATGATCTACCACCAGCCATTCACATGCACACTAAAAGATTCAAATACCAGCACGGTCATTCAAGGGAGCAGCTCAGTTTATGTCAAGTATAGTAAGTCCCTAATTACAGTGGCCAGTTGTGATTAGCCACTTACTTTACTCTTCACACCTCGAGCATTACCTATCCTGACTACATTAGTATTTAAATCTACAACAACACATAGCACATAACATGTGCACATAACACCGGTTAACTTTACGAAAATACCTGATGGCACGCAGCTACTCAGATTGGCATCCCTTCCCTTTTCGTCCCATTCTCAGTTTAAGTTAAGGCTTATTTTGAAAATTTACCCATTTCACTTAAACTTTGACTCTGATACCAACTTGTAAATCCCCATTCCCGGGATGCTTAGAGATGGTAAATCATCACACATAAAACATATAATTACATTTGTATTTCATAAACCATCGCAGCGGAAACAGTTACAAAATGACATCTCATTTCATCATAAAAAATTTTGCAAAATAATACATCATTAATCAGTTAAAAAATACATTGTTGCATTACATCACAAAAGCCCTATATAAATGGATGCCATCCAAAAGAGCTGAGTAGCCTCACAGTGCCATCCTCAACAACATTACCTGCCAATTGGAAACACATAAAAAGTCAGCGTTGCTGAGTGAGTTCTAGTTTTATAATAAAACATACTTTTCTACATTAAAACCGTTATTTACTTTCATGTGATCATAAAACATACGTACACATAGATAATATCATTACTATATTCTTCATTCGTTCATTCATCATTACATCTTTTCTTGCACCTTTGATATCATCCGTACCATACCGTGTGCTACACCCCAAACTATATGGCTACTAGGCCGAAGTCTATAAATAGACAGCTAAACATGGTGCCGCAGTACCAGGGGTAAGTGGTAGAGGTTCTATACAAATGGTCGATCACGAAGAAAGACCCCAATGTGCATCCTCCCAGGGTAGCGAACCCACACACCGTTGGGCTAACACCTTATAATTGGCGTGTCCCGATATCTAATGCTTGCAAGACTTTCATTACTTTCATCATTCATTGACACACGCATTCATCATGTCCCACTTTTCATTATCTTCCACTTTACGTTACATAATACTTTCATTTCATTCGTTAACATAGCACATAAAGCCACAGGAGAGATAAACATGCATCATAACAAGGAACATAACATACACAGGCATCAACATCATACAAGGCAACATCATACATAGATAGCATACATCATCATGCAACATCATCTTCATCATCCCCAACATGCTCTCTAAGGCCACAATAGTCATCTTACATGAATTTACGGGAACCTTTACGTCAAAACTTACATCTGTACTTTCCCCCGAAAGTCAGAAGTTAAACTATGGTTTTCGTCGGGTGCAACAGCCCTATTCGAGCATATGGACACCTTTCAGTCGCATGGCCTCCATGCGACTGAACGTCATGCGAATGGACCAATCGTGGATGAACACCAATGCTGATGAACACCCAATCGTGTGAATGAAACTAATGTGGATGGACCCATGCGGATGAGTCCCATGCGAATGGAGCTAATGCTGATGGAACTAATGCGGATGAGCATTTATGCGACTGGGCTCTCAATCGTGCGAATGAACCTCAATCGTGCGAATGAACTCAATCATGCGAATGAACCTCAATCGCACCCCAATCGGTCGTATGGCCTCCATTCGGTCGCCTAGCCCTAGCTGGTGCAGAATGTAGTTCATCCCGAACCCAATCTGCCATTATTGACCTCCAAGCTCATCTAAACCCATTCTAAGCCCAAATCAACCATCCTAAGCCTTAGGAATGCATACCACAACACCATTCAAGCACACATAAGCTTAAAAGCAAGACTCAAATGGATCATACACACATATACACATACACAAACGGGTCAAACACACACACACACACTCAAAAACCCGATTTTCAGATGTGTTCCAGCCCCAAATCATTCAAAAACGTGTAAAAGAGGGCTCCTAGAACTCACACAAACGACCACAATGAGAAGAGCTTTGATTTGACCCGCTCCTTAATGATTTTGTTCACTTGAACCAACCCGAACCAACTTTTCTTCCTCTTTTCTCCCTTTCTCTCTTCTCCTCTTTTGGTTGCTGAAAATGTGAGTGTGGGCAGAGGTAATGGCTACCCTCTCTCTTCAAATATCATCACATACCCAACTCTCTCTCGTTGGCGAGTTTGTTCCCTCAACTTTGGACTTTATTTCTTTTTCTTCCTTCGTCGGCTTCGAAATAAATAAATAACTGGCGTTACACATTTTTTATCTGAGTTTCACTTGTCAAAATTGCAGCTTCACTAGGCAAAACTATAGATTCGTCTGGCGAAACTATAGTTTAATTACCTGCGAAACTATATGCTATTTAAGTCTGTTTGCGAAACTAACTCCTCACTTTTGCACCATCGAACTGTTAGGTTTTTAGGGCTGTTCTGTGACCTTTACATGCGTTTTTGAGTTTTTGTGATTTTGATATCAATTGTTTGTTAATTCATGTTCGCAAGTGAGTTTCGAACTCAGGACCATCATTTAATCATGTTTATAATATCACATTGTGATTATATTTGATCGAGACTCTTCGATACCTTCCCTGTTCTTCCAGCGAAACTACCGATAGTCCAGCGAAACTGAATGAAAGTTTATGAATCCGCAACGAAACTGTAAGGTTATGCTGTCCGAGCGAACTTAACAGTTTCGTTGACTATTTTTAGTTTCACTATGCCGAAACTATTGTTTCGGCTTGTTGAATTTACCTCACTGTTTGGGCGAAACTAGTGTGATCTTGCTGGCGAAACTGTACTTTCGCCTGCCGAAATTATATCTCATCCTGCAAAACTATAGTTTCGGCCAACGAATTTAATTTAATTTTTGATTTTTCTTTATTCTTTTATTATTTTTTTATTATTATATTATTACTTTATAGTTTTTTAATATATCTCATTTTATTTTTCTTTATTCTTTTATTATTTTTTATTATTATTTTATTACTTAAAATCAATGAATCAAAATACTTTGTTAAATTAAATAAGCCCTAAAAGAAAATGATCACTTAAAAAGAATTGTTTTGGAAAGAAATATTGAGATTAATACTTTAACTGAAAGAGATGCTCTTGTTGAGTTTGAAACAAGCAAACTTCAGTTAAAGTTAGACAAATGGACCATATCATGAATGAAACATGATGACTTATGTAAATGTAACACCCGTTATTGCTTTTAATCAAAGAAAGAAGAATAAAGTGAAGAAAAAGAAAGAAAATATATTTTACCCAGTTTGAAGGGTAAGAAGTGTCAAAAGGACAAAAGGTTTGAAAAAGTTGATGTAAAAGGTGATGGCCGCCCATCACTCTTTCTACTCCCACACAATTCTCGGATTTTTGAGAGAGAGAGAGAGTAGTAGAGCAGAAGGTTTCGGTTCTTGAAGAACAAGAAGAAGAAGTTCGAATTCAAGGTAAGAAATTCATGGTTTTTAAGTGTTCTTAATTGGCCTTGCCTCGGTGTATGTGTTGGTATTCTACCTAAGAAGAAATTGAAATTTCCAACATTATTGAAATTAAGATTTGAGGAACAATAGCAACAATATTAGTCTAGGTTTTGTTTTGGTAATTATTATAAATGCTACACTAGTATATATATTAGAACATATTATCATTGTATGGGTAACTAATTCACCACTTGTTAGGGTGAATTAAGTTCATCATCAACAACAATATATCATCATCCTTCAAGGACGATGATTTCAACAATATATCAATAAACATCAACATTAAAAACGTTGGTGTTCTTCATCGTGTTCATCATTATTATATTCTTCATCATGTTCATCATTATTTATTTTGGCATCTAATCATTCAAGATCTTGTCTTTATCAATATGAATCCTAAGATCCATGCTCATTGTTCCCGTTCATATCGGGAACACACAATTGATATCAGAGCCGGAGTTGATGAATTCATATTGATTTTGATGAGATTTTATGTTTAGATTGCTGAAATTATTGAAGATTTGAAGAAAACAATACATTTGGAAACTAACATGCTGCACCCGGAGATGTGAATGATTGCCTTCAACAGATCTCGGCTCTCAAGTGAATACAACAAATCTTTCATGTCCTCACTTAATATCTGGAGAAACTCCTGCGGAAGAACAAAATGCTTCCGGAGAAGTTCCTGCGGAAGAACAAAATGCTTCCGGAGAAGTTCCTGCGGAAGAACAAAATGCTTCCGAAGAAGTCCCTACGGAAGAGCAAACTGTTTCCGGAGAAGTTCCTATGGAAGAGCAAAATCTTTCCGGAGAAGTTCCTATGGAAAAGCAAAACAAAACTGGAGATATCCCTGCAGCCCACACAAGAGACTCTCATGATCATTCTTCTCATGTCAAGCATTTTGATTATTTCTTAAACTCACAAGCTGAGGTGAATTAGTGTGAGACACTGGAAATGACTAACCTGGTGTTAGGACCTTGTATTTGAAAGAAATACCTAGAGATTAGCATGTAAACCAGATCAAATAGTGCGGAATCCTATTTGATTGGCGATCCAATCAGTGAGAACACACGAAGAATCAATCAAGAATTGAAACTAACATTAGAAATCGATTGGGAATCGATCTAAAGTGTTCTATGAACCTGGAGAACGAATTGGGAGGCTTCTGGACGGCTAGGATACGTCTGGAATCGTAATTAATCAAAAGCTCACATTTTTCACGAATTGGGTTGTATTTATAGGTTGGTATTATTCAATCGTGCGACTGAACCATTAGCATGGTTCAGTCGTGCGATTGAACCATGCGGTTTATTCATCCGCACGACTGAGTGTTCAGTCGTGCAACTGAGCCAATCTTATGTTACAATCATACGACTGATCCAGTCTCCTGGTTTAGTCGTGCGACTGAGTCATTCGTATGAAGTTATTCATGCTTATGGTTTATTCGCATGGGCCATTCGCATGAGAACTTCATTAAGTTAAGTTTGAATGTATTAATTAATAAACATTATGTGTAACAATTCTAACAACCACAAACCTAATTAACCCATTTAATATCAACTCATTAATGAAATATTAGTCATTACAAATCACAAACAACCAATATTATCATATCAAATTACATATCAGAATCAGACAAACAAGATCTATTACATTTCATATCATGATCTAGGGACATACATGTATCAACGAACTCCCCATTGGACCTAGATCTCTCTAATCTCTTGTTTTCTGCATAACCTTCTTGTATTTCTTGTACTTCTCCTCTTTTGTGACTCCCGTGTGAATGTCAAACACGAAGCAGAGTCGTATAACCTTCTGGAACTGGAGGGCTTGTACAATATCTTGCGTATCATAGAACATGGCCACTTGTATAGCGTATAGACATCACTTTCCGACAAGTTTGTAAGCCACATCGGGTCGAATACCCTGATAGTATCTATTTGTCCTCTTTACTTAAGACTATGACCGCTTCAGCTGTTCTCCAATCATAGTACCACCACTTAAAATGTGGAGTGAAATCCTGTGGCATTTCCCTGAGTGGGATTCTTGACATTGTGCGCGGAGGATTCCACTTCAACACTATTTTAGGCTTGCCAGTAATGGCGTCAACCTCAGACCTTCTGATATACCTAGTAGGCTGTTGGGTCTGAAGTTAACCCACCTGGTGTGGTACTCCTTCTTTAGGGCAGCCTCGAACCAGCCTGACATCTTCCTCGGGTCAGCATACAAAAGCTTTAGTTTGGCCAGCTGGTTGAGCTCAAAACCTGGTAGAGTCTTCAGATCATGTGGGAATCTGAAGAACTATATGCCCTGTTCTCTCTTAACTGAATATACGTTAAGATCCTCAAAATACGCCCATGCTATAATCCTTCCTGACACCTTGTGATGTTTCTTGACTCTATAGAGTTTGGTGTAGGAATCCTTCTTTGTTGTAGTACGTTGGGCTCTAACTTCTTCAAAACATGCAGCCCACTCAGCCTTTCGAATGTCGACATCATCATTTGAGGCCGGGGCTATGTCTTCTGCTTTCTCTGTTTCTTGCTCCATATAGTTCAACACCTCAATAGTATCACTGACAAGGGATTCACCCAGATTGGGGACCACATTGCCCTCATTGTCAGCGTACTGAGGGTACTCCTCGGCAGTGACATCTTCGATATCTATATCATCAATATCGTTGAGCTCTTCGTCACTAGTCGAATCGCATGTCGGAGCATCTTTTACTATCTCATCTGGATTTAGCTCGAAAAGCTCTGCGAGTTGCTCATTTGATAGATCATGAATTATTTCCCTTCTTCAGGGGTATAATTCACTGACCTCCTGACAATCCCTTGCAGATCAAGAATCATTGTTAGCTGAGACTTAACCTGCTGAAGGGGAGCAATATCAAACTCATCTCTTTGGTAATATTGATCTGTTTGATTTAAACATTCCACACATAAATCATTAGTAACTAATCAAACAGAAAGTCATTAAAGTATATAAGCATTAAATACATTGTGTTCAATTACATGATTCAAATACAAAAGAAGATAAATACATAAACATCTAATCTTTACTTTTATCTTGTATCATGGTTTCATCACTTGGAGGAGCAGAGGTAGAAGCTGATTGATCTTGTCTTTCTTTGTCCTTTCTCGTGACCTGTAGCAGTGGCCGATGCAGGTGCATCCCTCCTTCTGCTTCTTCTTCATCCTCAGTATCACTCTCATCATCCTCATCATTATCTTCATCATCTTCATCTCTTTCTCCTTCCCTGATCTTCAATGGCTCCTCTTTAGATCCTTTCAGTTTTAACAGGATAATCTTCCTTGCCTTCTCCCTCTCCTCTATTTGCTTGCTTGATGTGACACTTTGAGCTTGGAGTTGGTCCATCTTGGTGCTCTGAGCAGCCAACTGCTGGGCCTGCTCCTCAATTACTCGACCTGCTCTGCAATTTGGTGAGATTGTGCAGCAGTCAGGTCAGTAAGCTGGCGGATCTGAGCTACCTCTTCTTCATCAGCCGCCAGTAAGCGCATCACCATTCTGTTAAGCGCTAACAACTGTTCCTCTACCCCGATTAGAGGTAGATGAGATCTATAAGTGTGTGAGGGATGGGCTGAGGGTATTGATTGGTGTGACGTGGTGGTGGAGGTGACTGTAGTGAAGATAGGTCTGTATAATGGTGGAGGTGATGAGGGAGTAAAGGATGTGGTGGTGGAGGGAAACTGTGCTGTGGTGGGAGGTATGGTAGGGGTTGTGGTAGATGTGGTGGATGTGGTGGATGTGGTGGCTGTGGTGGATGTGGTGGCTGTGGTGGATGTGGTGGATGTGGTGGCTGTGGTAGATGTGGTGGTGAGGAAGGTCACCCTACGCTTCTTCTTCTTCTGGCCATGGGGTTTAGCCATTCTCTTCCTCCTTGTTCCAGTTGAGGTGGAAGCTCCCCCTACAACCCTGCCTGTGGACCCCAGAGCATAGCTTGGGTCAGTATTTGTATCTCCGGAGTCTCTCGGGTGTTCACCAACCACCCTTAACCCATGTTCTGTGGGAACAACTTTCCTTCCCACAGTTCGTGTAAGTGGCTCCTCATCCGATTCATCCTCCTCCTCCGCGCCAAGAACAAAATCCTGATGCAATCCCGCTGACTCAGTTTCTTCTCCAGCTGTGACGGACACTGGAGGTACAGAATCAGACACAGTGCCTCTAAGTGGACTAGGCATATCGTCTCCAGCATCCCCACTGTCATCATCATCTGAGTCATGAGTGGGTAGAGCTATTTGTTCCACATCAGAGTCACTATCCTCATGACGCCACTTTCGCTTTGCGGGCGCCACGTAGTCATCTCGGGCAAGATAACCAAACAACCTCCTGACAATGGCTTCACTTGCTTTCCCCTGTACACTTTCATCCTTCCCAGGGTAGTGTCATCCATTACCTCCAAGACTACCTCATCCTCCTTTTCCTTTGGCAGGGAGGGAAGCTTCTAATCTATAATCATTTGCATAAATCTTAGGTACATACAGAAGGCTTCCTTCCCTTTCCCCTCGATGTCTCCACCAGATAGGTGAAGATCATCTTAGAGAAGCTGAACGGATGGTTCAGCACCAAAGCAACGTATGCGTTCTGCATCTGGTCAGACAGCTCATCAAAACCACCTTCTCTTAAGCCATGCACTTGAGCAGCACGTTTGCAAGATATTTAAACTGGGGACAGAGGTTACTCTTGTTGAGTACCCCAGAATGATGTCCCCAGAGTATTTGGCTCTGAGAAAGCATCCTCTGACAGTGAGGGGGTGTAAACGTTGGACAGTCAGCGTCATCCCCCAATTGTAGTACAATCCTTAGATCCTCCTCTGAAACGGTAATAGCCTCTCCAAATATGGTACTTCTGATGCAGTGAGGCTCAGATGATCTATCAACTGTAGCGCCTTCCCAGAAGGCTTGTTGAATGGATCGATACGGAGTTAGGGAGTAGATATGGCATGTGCAATCCTCGATCTCAGTAGGAATGTGATTATGCCAGAGAAATCAGCAGCGTTTCTGGATGTTAAGTCCAGATGAGCACATATATTGTGCTTTGTGCTCATAATCCATCTACTCGCCATCTGTTACACAAAGATAGTAAACATTAGTACCATTGACTAAGAAAGTCATGAAATCCTTAAGCTTGAAGAAAATCTTTCTGTCATGCGATTAAGATTGTGCGACTGAGTTCAGGCGTGCGATTGAACCGTGCAAAAGGGGTTCAGTCGTACGATTGAACCGTATGAATGGGATTCAGTCGTGCGATTGAACCCATACGTACCTCTGAGTGTGCGACTGGGCTCCTACGTATATACCCTCATGCGGTTACACCAGTCGTGTGATTGAACTTCATACGCATGATTCAGTCATGCGTATAAGCAGTTTGAGCCCTTCAGTCGTGCGACTGAAGTTCACCACGCTATCCATTCGCATGAAGAACAGACTATTCAATTCAAAATTACTTTTTCACCATTTTTGAGTTTTAGACATCGTTATCTGGTTCATTTGACTCGCAATTCATTCTTAAACCACCTAACATCGTTACTTTCGTTTGTTTGAGTCATTTAGGTAGGTTATTTAGTCACTTAAGTCTCGGGTCCTTTGCGAGTCCAAATGTACCGTGTTTTTCATCAAATTTAACGTTATGGGAGTGCATGTATACAGTAATTTACCTGTAGAGTCGATGTAGATTGTTCAGTAATCAAGAAACAGGGGTTTGCGATCAATTGAAATTTTTGCAGAGTTGGGTTAATATGTGCGATTCAGAGCGTGAGTGTCGTTGTCGTGCGACGGTTTTGAAGGTGGTGAGTCTCTGCGACCGAATCCCTTCTATTTATATTAACCCTAGATTCAATCGTGCGACTGAGCTCATACGCACCTTTCAGTCGTGCGAGTGGGACTCAGTCGTGCGATTGGTTCAATCGTCCTTCTTCAGTCGTCCGACTGAATCTCAGTCGTGCGACTGAACCACTCATTCTCCCTTAGTCATCCGACTAGGCCAATCGTATGGGCTATTCAGTTGAATAGTCCATATTCATGGTCCATTCATACGAATAGCTTCCATTCGTATGATTGGTCCATACGGATGGTCCATTCGTGCGAATAAGTCATATTTATTAATTTTTCTGCCAATTTGAATATTTAACTTTTAAAATCCCTTTAATTGTAGTAATTTACATTACGAGCAGTTGATCATCCTAGACATGATCGTTTTGACTTGAAAACCCTTTTATCACCTCAGCCGTGACTGATTTAACTTTTAATACTTATGTGGTCATCTCAAACATGACCCTGTGTGAGTTGATCCCTTACTGATTTTCCTGATGTACTCCGACAAACAACAAACTAACCAACTGAGTAAATTTGAAAATTAAACTAAAACTAAAAATTGTTTTTGCTTTTTGTGAGAGATAAGTGCTGAGATGGAAACCTACTGGATTTGGTTCCGGAATGGACCGCTTCAACTTAGATTGACCATACCTGGACCAATTCCATTTTGGAATCATACAGGCCGTTCAAATCAGTTTGGACTTGTTATCAAAATCTTTTGATGCTCAATTCTTGGTGTTCATCCAGAGTCATTTGCAACTTTAGGAAATCATACTGAAGCTCTTAGTTTACCACATTGAATCAAGCTTTCAAGAATTGCAGTCACAATGATTGTCAATATGTTTGTCCACTTAAATCCATACACAGACTTTTGACCCAAACTGGTGATCGTTTTAGGTTTAATTATTTCAACTAACATATGTGGATCCCACACTTATATGGTAAGCAACATTCCTCAGGAGCTTTTGAGCGGTCTACGGGTATTATTACAAGGAGAGACTATTCTTAGAGCTTTCAAAGAGAAGCCAGTCCTCAGGTCAATGCCATCTCACAGCAGAGAGGAGGGCAAACAACAATGAATTCTAGAATATCTAGGCTATGCTTATCCTCAGGTCAGTGCCATCGCACAGCAGAGAGGCACAAACCTATCTCCTTGTTAGAGCAGCTTAATTTTATGTTGCGCCAAATGCACCAATAACATAAGTCATTAGCTTGATAGCATTTTTATTTCATTTTTTCGTGCTTTGCTCTATTTATGGTCATCCGCACACATTTGTGGCGTTTACATGATCTTACCCCTTATTGGAATATAGTTGATTGTGTTAACGAGTGATAAGATGGGAGCCCACAGTCAGTTGAACACTTAGTTTGATCTTGAGATCACCAGTCAGGTCTAATCATCTATTGTGTTGAATCTACCGACATATCAATTGTGGTCTAGCAACCTCTAGGTCTACTCTCATTGTGTTACCTTAGAGTTACCAGTTTTTCTATCATCTTCCCTTTATATTGCTTAGACAACACAGACTTATACTTTGAATTATGCACTTTTCTAGATTAAAATTTCAAGGTCCCTCTTGATTTGTTCCTGTATACTATCATATCGAAGGGTTTGAATCGGTATCACAGATACGATCTACCTTATATCAGCTTTCACTCCTTCTACCTTTTTTTTAAATGTTAACTTGCAGACTTATTCTCCCCCTAAAATGCTAAAATCATAAATGGTTTAATTATTTTAGGATTTTAATAGTCAGCAAAATAACATGAGTTTAAATTAAACATACTAAAAGAAATCAATAGAATAAATAAAAGGAAAAAATTAAGTAACCTACATCGGACTACACATGATCATCATCAGGAATAACATCACTTTTCTTTTTAACGCCGTTGACCTCTAGCAAATATTGAAAATGTGGTTTATCAAAGGCTTTAGTGTAGAGGTCAGCGCGTTGAAAATCAGTATTATTTTTACCACATCAATTAAGTTCTTTTCAAAACAGTCTCTTATGAATGGTATTTAATACCGATATGTTTGGTCTTAGGATGTTGGACTGGATTTTTAGTTACTGCAATTGCAACAGAGTTATCAACACAAATAGGAGTAGAGGAGAACTTTAAACCGTAATCCCGCATTTGCTGTTGAATTCAGATGATTTGTGAACAGCAAATTGCAGCAGCAACATATTGGCTTCACAGGTGGACAATGCAACCGATGTCTGTTTCTTACACTGCCAAGTCTCTAGTCTTCTCCCAAAGAATTGACACTCTGCAGATGTAGACTTGTAGTTCATCTTGCAGCCTCCGTAATCCGAGTCACTATACGCCGTGAGCTCAAAATCATCATCATGAGGATACCACAACCCAAGTGTGGGTGTACCCTTAGATAGCGAAAAATCCTTTTGACTCCGATCAGATGATTGACCTTAGGTTTAGCCTGATATCTAGAACATAAAAATGTAGCATACATGATATCAGGTCTTGAGGCGGTGAGATACATGAGGGATCCAATCATTCCTCAGTACATTGTGGCATCTACAAGATCTCCATTGTCATCAGGTGCTATGTCGTGATTCGTAGCAAGTGGAGTACCAGCAGCAGATGCATTCTCCATGTCAAAGCGATTGAGAATGTCACCTACGTACTTGGTCTGATGTAGAAAGATCCCATTTGGTGTTTGATCCACCTGTAGCCCGAGAAAGAACTTCATTCCCCCATAGCACTCATCTCAAACTCTTTCCATAACTGCTTCAAACTCTTTGCATAACTCTTTGTTCTTTGAACCAAAAATTATGTCATCAACATAGATCTGTACGAGTAGTAGGTCACCATCTTTTCTTGAATGAACAGCGTGCAGTCAATGACTCCCCTGCGAAAGCCGTGTTTCACAAGATGAGTCGAGAGTTTCTCATACCAAGCTCTTGGAGCTTGATGAAGCCCGTATAATGCCTTGTCGAGCTTGTAGACTCTATCCCGATGATAAGGGTCTTCAAATCCTCGGGTTGACTGACATAGACTGTTTCTCTGATTTCACCATGAAGGAATGCACTCTTCACATCTAACTGATAGACTTTAATCTTCATGTATGATGCATAGGCAAGGAAGATACGAATGGCTTCCATCCTTGCCACAGGTGCAAACACCTCATTGTAGTCAAATCCCTCGACTTGGCGAAAACCTTGTACTACCAATCGAGCTTTGTTCCTGATAATGACCCCTTGGTCATCCTTCTTGCATTTCAAGACCCATTTGGTGCCAATTACTTTAGCACCTTAGGTCTATCAACCAGAGTCCATACACCTAGCTTCTTGAACTGAAGAAGTTCTTCTTGCATGGCACTCACCCACGCCTCATCATTTAGTGCATCACTAACGTACTTTGGCTCAAACCGTGAGACAAAACACCGATAAGTACCATCATGAATATATCCAATTTCCATAACTGAGGCGTAATCAACTGAGTATAGCTGATTTCGGGTTTGCACTCCCGATCTGACATCCCCAATGACATTGTTTAGGGGATGATAGACGTTTAGTCGTGATCCTGGAGTGGTAGGAACAGCTACCTCAGAGCCAAGATTATGAACATTTGGTTCTGCATCTGAGGTAGTTGGAGTTTGCTCTGAAGTCGAAGGTGCATCACTGATAGATGCTTGTGGACTTTCAGGAACTGGAACTGTTCCTCCTGACTGTTCTGGTTATCTTCTTCAGCGTCATCTTTAGAGGAGGAGTCACTGTCATCGACTACTCCCCTGACTGAGTAGATGATTCTCCCTGTGAGCTAGATGTTGGTGTATTCAAGATATCATACATCATTCGTGTAGCTAATTCATCATCGAGGGAGGAGAGAGAGAGATGTTGAAGGACTTGAAGAATCCATCATAGTCGAAAAAGTAAGCGGGTCCTTTGCCAGTAGGTGTGTGGTATATCGCTGAACGTCAACATTACACCACACTTCTACTAGACCCGTTGAGTTGTTGTAAACTCGCTTGTTCGGTATGTTGTATCCTAGAAAGATGCCTTCATCTGCCTCTCGCTGAATTTACCCTCTTGTGTCTTCTTCAGAAGTGTGCACGGCACGCCAAATGGTTCGAGATACTCCAAGTTCGGTTTGCGTCTTTGTAGGAGCTCGTAACATGTCTTTCTGTGGCGCTTGACTATCAGGACTCGATTCAGTGTATAACATGCATTCGCCACTGCCTCATTCCAGAATTGGATAGGCTGTTTCGAGTCTGCCAGCATAGTCCGTGCTGTCTCTATCAAGCTTCTGTTCTTTCTCTCAGCAACGCTATTCATCTGAGGTGTGTAGGCAGAAGTGAATTGATGCACAATTCCCTTTTCCTTGCAGTAAGCCTCCATCCACTGGTTCTTGAATTCCGTTCCATTGTCTGAGCGTACTTGTCTAACTTCCAGCTTGTAGAGAGATTCCAGTGTGGTTACCAACTCCTTGAATGATACAAATGTTTCTGATTTGGATTTCAGAAACATTACCCAAGTGAACCTTAAGTAGTCATCAGTGACCACAAAACAGTACAAGTCGCCTGCAATGCTCTTTGTACTGACTGTACCAAACAGATCCATGTGAAGAAGTTCAAGAGGTAGTTCTATTGAATGAACTTTCTTTTCCGTATGAGACTTCTTTGTCTATTTGCCTTTCTTGCAAGCTACACAAAAGTCAGGAAGCTGGAAGTTCTTGACATTAACTCCTCTCACCAAATCCTTCTGAATCAAGTGATTCATCTTCCTTTGACTAATGTGTCCCATTGTCCTATGCCAGGAGATGGAATCCTTTTCAGTAGCTTTAGATAGAAAACACTGAACCTCATGATCCGTTGTAGAAGCTGTTGACAGATCCAAAACATAAAGATCTTTATATCTTGAAGCAGTCATCAGAACTTGGTCCTCTGGGATCACATAGTCTTTCTTTAGCACGTAACACTTCTTGTTGTCAAAGATGACTTTAAATCCCTTATCACATATTTGGGAACAGAAAGTAAGTTATTTTGTAGTTGTTGAACGTAGTTCACCTTATTAAACTTAACTTTCTGATCCCCACTTCTCCCTGGGCTGTGATATAGCCTCCCTTGTTTCCAGCAAACGAAACATGCCCTCCTTTTATTTGCTTGACGTTTGATAAAAGAGCCATGTTTTGTCATGTGCCTGGATGCTCCGCTGTCTACAATCCACGTGTTGGTTTCAGCACTGTATCGAACACCTACACACACAAAGTAAAGGATTAGTTTGGGTTAGGAACCCAAGCCTTTACTGGCTTGGGTTTCCCAGAGGCATCACACATCATAAATTCTACCCATTGACCCTTAGAGGATGAGGGTAGCTCAGGTCCTTCTTGTCATTATTATCAGACACTGAGGATGTCTTCTCCTTCCATAATCCAGATTTGTGCAATACTGTTTGTGATACACAGTCAACTGACTTACAGGTTGAATTTTAGGTTCACTAGTTCTTCTAGGTGGAGTCAGAGACATCCTCTTGGAAGACCTAGGCTTTGAAACCTGAAGTTCAATCTTCTTCCTAGGTGTCTGATAGAAGTGACAATAGGAAGCAATGTGTCCATATTCACCACAGTTGTAGCACGACCTGCTATCAACTTTATGATTAAACTTTCTTTGTGGAGAAGTGTGGGACACTCAGTAACATTACTCACCTAGGTTTTGACTCTGGTTCTTTGGTTGTTTTCTCTGGTTTAACAAAGTTAACTCTTTTCACATGTTTAACCTCCTTCTTTTTGGTTAATAGGTTTTTGACTTGAAGTATGTGAAAGATTTACCTTAGAAGTCCTTTTAGGTTCTGATTTGACTCTGTTTGATCCTGACTTTAAGTTAACCTTTCAAATTCCTTTTCCAGATTAACACAAGACAATTTATCCTTTGCCTTTGAAGTGGCCTCCTTTTGTTTGTTCCAGAGTCAATAGATGAACATAAGGAATCTGGATCACTAACAAGAGGAGTAGACACCACATGATCCTTGATGGGATTACTATTTATTGGTCTAGTCTTAGTGTTCATCAAAGTCTCAGGTAGTGGTGGAACCACTTTATAACCCAATCCTCCCCGTTGTTCCTTTCTCTCGCTAAGTGTTGGACTATCTGTGAAGAACTAGTCCAACTATGCAGTTTCTGTTTAATGAGTTTACTTCTACTTCTAGAACTGCCTTTTGCTTCTTAGTGTCTTCTAGGGAGTTTAGATAATACCTAATGTCATTAGCTTGGTTAAAGGCAACTACTTCGGTTTCCCTAAGATGTTTAGTCAAAAGGTCTATCTTTTCTTTATAACTATGCTCATTTTGTTTTAATACCCTATTAGCATCAGTGCACAGTTGCAAATCTTTTACTAAGTTATCATTATGATCTAATAACCTAGCAAATTTTTCATCTATGCTATTCCTAAAAGTATCACAATCAGAACAAGCATGTATCAAACATTTGGTCAGTAGTACTTACCTGAGTTGATTCAGTAGAGTTAGCCATCAACGCAGCATCAGATGTCTCTGGTTCTGGTGATTCTGTATTTCTTTCTCTGATGTGGTAGTCTCCTCTTTAGGCTGGTAACTGACCTCAGTTGCAGTTGCTTCTTCACTATGTGACATCGCTATCTCAACTGCTAGATCTCCTTCACTAGCGGAATCACTGTCAATATCTTCTACCTAGCAATGTTTGATTCCCCTGGTGAGAAAACCTAAAGCTCCAATCCTGTCCTTCATCATCATGAGCAGTCAAGGCTTTTGGATCCTTGCTTGATGAAGTAGAGCTGGTAGCTTGCTTGTCTTGACGAGTGAAGGACGAGAATGGGTTCCCGTTACCCGTCTTCTTAGGCTTGACACATTCTCTTTTGAAGTGCCCCTTCTCTCCACAGTTGAAGCAGGTCACTTTGCTCTTGTCAAAGCCAAATGTGGTATCCTTAGTAGCTACCAAGTTCTGTCCGGTTTGTTTTACAAACTTCTTTGCCCTCCGGACAGCACTAGCTAAAGCCCACATTATATCCATCCTCTCAAGCTCCATTTCATCCACCTGCTCGTAGTCCTCGTCTGCCAAATGGCAGTTTCCTATCTTCCCAGCAACAAGTTCATCATAAGAATGGACCATTGCAACCAAAAGATCCATGTGTTCTCGAGCTACTTCCACTGTCACATTTCCGAGATTCTCGGTCTTCAGTTTAGTAGTACTTGCTTCGGATCCAATATAGTGGGAACATGAAAGTACCGATGTGTCTGATCCTGAAGGAGATGCATGTGAAGGACCCGATGAGCTAGACACAAATGCAGTCTGGAGTGGTGCTCCAGATGTCTTAGCTTGAGGCGTGGCATTGTATAAAGCTGGATTTTGATTGTATGAAGACTTCTGAGCTCTGTACTTCATCCTAAGTGACTCTTCTCGCAACTTAAGAATGAAGTCATTAATATCCAGTTTTGCCAGCATTCCATTCTGTCTAAGATTAGACACGAATGAAGCCCACTTTTCAGGCAATCCGTCTGCAAAATTAGTAACTTTCTCTTCCATGGTAGTAGCCACCCCATGTGTATGCAGTTCACTCATCAGATGGTAGAATCTATCTATAACATCGTCCAAACTCTTATTTCCCATCGATGAGAAGTTATCGAATTCCTTCTTTAACTCCTTAGCCTTGATCACCTTCAACGAAGCATTCCCGTCGTACCTCTTTTCTAGCTCATCCCAAAGTTTCTTGGACTGCTTATTTTCTGAGTACTGGTGGAATATGTCTTTAGGAATAGATTGTGTTATCAATGCATAAACTCTTTTTTCTGCATTGTATTTGACTTTCTGCATGTCCGTCATTCCTCCTAATGTTAGCTTAACTCCATCAGCTCCCACCGGTGTACTATATCCAATCTCGATGGCTTCCCACAGATTCGGATCCACTCCGTTGAGGTAGATCTCAAAAAGTTGTTTCCAGTGTGGAAACTCATCTAACGTCAAAAGCTTTGGTGGTTTATTATGATTACCCACCTCACTCTCAAGCAACAGCAGGTTCTGTATCCTAGAGTCCTTTCCAACAGTAAATGCTGACATTTGATCTTCCATTGCGAATAGCTTTAAGTCTAATAACTTGAAGTCTAATAAAACAAATTGTCACTGGGGCGACTGAAAGGTGCGAATGGTCTAGTCGTGCGTATGAACTCTACGACTGGTTCAATCGTGCGGCTGAACTAAGTGATTAGCTCAGTCGTGCGAATGAATCTGATGCATATGAACAGTATGCCCGAAAGGTTCAATCGTATGAATGGAGATGCGACTGTGTCCAATCGTGCATCTGAGCAATGCGAATGAGGTCCAGTCGTGCGAATGGCTCACTCGTGTGACTGAAGCTGCTGTTTTGCGAAAATTTCTAGGTTAAACGTGTTTTAGCCGTAAAAATTCGAACTTTCGCAAGGTCTAATTGCCTAAGTCCGTAGAAACCAAACTTTGATGAGCAGGGAACGTCCAAGATCACTTTGACACTAAAGATTGCGTTTTTAGTGCAAAAACACAAGCTTTTTATCAATATTGATTGAATCACACGTAATCAAGAGCCTCGCGCTCTGATACCACTTGTTAGGACCTTGTATTTGAACGAAATACCTAGAGATTAGCGTGTAAACCAGATCAAATAGTGCGGAATCCTATTTGATTGGCGATCCAATCAGTGAGAACACACGAAGAATCAATCAAGAATTGAAACTAAAGTTAGAAATCGATTGGGAATCGATCTAAAGTGTTCTATGAACTTGGAGAACGAATTGGGAGGCTTCTGGACGGCTAGGATACGTCTGGAATTGTAATTAATCAAAAGCTCATATTTTTCACGAATTGGGTTGTATTATAGGTTGGTATTATTCAATCGTGCGACTGAACCATTAGCATGGTTCAGTCGTGCGATTGAACCATGCGGTTGATTCATCCACACGACTGAGTGTTCAGTCGTGCGACTGAGCCAATCTTATGTTACAATCATACGACTGATCCAGTCTCCTGGTTCAGTCGTGTGACTGAGTCATTCGTATGAAGTTATTCATGCTTATGGTTCATTCGCATGGGCCATTCGCATGAGAACTTCATTAAGTTAAGTTTGAATGTATTAATTAATGAACATTATGTGTAACAATCTAACAACCACAAACCTAATTAACCATTTAATATCAACTCATTAATGAAATATTAGTCATTACAAATCAAAACAACAATATATCATATCAAATTACATATAGAATCAGACAAACAAGATCTATTACATTTCATATCATGATCTAGGGACATACATGTATCAACACCTGGGATCATCTATACCAGTTGAATCAACTCCTTCAATGAGGATCCATAAGATCATCCAATTGTCAACATCATTGGAAATCCTGAAAAGAGAACTACAAGGAGTCAATCAGTTGTTTCTTTTCAAGTGGTGCCTTCAAATATACTTACTGATTTAAAAGACAATAGTTGGATTGAAGCTATGCAAGAAGAGCTTCAGTAGTTAGAAAACAAAAAGTGTGGTTCTTGTTGATTGCCTGAAGGTCAACATCTATGGAACAAGATGGCCATACAAAAACAAACTGGATGATAGAGGTATTATTGTAAGAAACAAAGCAAGGTTCATTGCACAAGGATACACTCAAGAAGAAGGAATTGACTATGATGAAGTTTTTGCACTAGTTGCAAGAATTTAGGCCATAAGAGTGTTTCTGGCTTATGCATCATATAAGAAGTTTTTACTGGTATCAGATGGATGTCAAGTGTGCATTCTTATATGGGAAGATTGATGAGGAAGTTTATGTATCACAACCCCCTGGTTTTGAAGATCCACATTATCCCCATAGGGTATACAAATTAGATATAGCTCTGTATGGTCTTCATGAAGCACCAAGAAAATGGTATGAAACACTATCATCTTTCTTGCTCAAGCATGGCTACAAAAGAGGAACTATTGACTAGACTCTCTTCCTCAAACAAGAACATCAAGATCTCCTAGTAGTTCAAATATATGTTGATAACATTATATTTGGTTCAACTAATAAGAGATTGTGTGTGAATTTTGTAGAGCTGATGAAATCTGAATTTCAGATGAGCTCAATGGGTGAATTAACCTTCTTTCTTGGCCTTCAAGTTCATCAAAAATCAGATGGGATATTCATCAATCAAGAAAAATACATACATCAAATTCTAAAGAAATACAATCTTGTTGAAGTATCCTCATGCAAAACACCAGCATCAACAATTGATAAGATTGCTCCTGATCTTTCTGGAAAATCTATTGATCAAAAATTATATAGATCAAGGATAGGTTCAGTTATGTATTTAACTGCCAATAGACTTGATATTATGTTTGTTGTGTGTGTATGTGCTAGGTACCAATCTGATCCCAAGGAGTCTTATCTTAATGCGGTAAAAAGAATTTTCAGATACCTCAAAGGAAAACCAGGACTTGGTCTTTGGTATCCAAAGGATGGCAACTTTACACTCTACTCATACTCAGACAGTAACTATGGTGGATGTAACAGTAACAGAAAATCAACAACCGGTGGATGTCACTTCATTGGACCAAGGCTAGTATCATGGCAGTGTAAGAAACAAACCAATGTTTCTGTATCCACAGCTGAGGCTGAGTACATTGCTGCTTCAGCCGGATGTTCTCAAGTTCTTTGGTTGCAAAACCAATTACTTGACTATGGTTACAACTTCCTTCAAACCTTAATTTATATAGACAATTCTGCTGCTATGTTTATAACTGCTAATCCTGTGCAACATAGTACAACAAAACATATTGAAATAAGATACCATTTTTGAGAGATTGCTCAGAAAAGGGTTTGATTAAATTAGTCAAAGTGGATACATCAAATCAACTTGCTAATTTATTCACTAAAGCTTTTGATTCAATCAGTTTTAACTTTCTGGTTTAGTTGTTGGGCATGATTAACTTAGATTAATCAAGTCTAAACAAATGAAATATTGTGTGTAATGATGCTTCAGCATGACATATGTATGGGAAATGATAGTACACTATAGCTTTGCTTATTCTTGAATTCATAAATAATAATAAATCTCAGCAAGTTTCTTGATATGTGAGTAGATTCATCTTGAGTGGAAACTAATCTGAGTGCATGCCAAACATAATGCTAAAGTGATTGTTTGTGGGAAACTTCATTTTGAGAATACAAGGTGAGTCTTTTTCTGATGTGACCAAATCACTCATCTAAACACACTATGTACCAACACTTTATAATAGCTATCTTTGCAAATCATACTCCCTATGTTTTGCATATACAAAGACCTGGGTGTATGATCACCATACTGAAATTCAGATACAAACGGTGAACAGATCATGATCCTCGTCATCCCTTTGTTTTGTGTAAACAAAGACCTGGGTTAAAGACACCTCTGGTTTACGTGAATAAAGACCTGGTGACGTGATGATGATCATATCTAAGCTCTCAAAAGAATCCTATATGATCAATTGTATATTATTAAGCTTTTACATCATTGCATTAATGAGATGTCAAATGCATCTCAAGATAGATCTTATAACTTAAAGTACATAGTTCTTAAGTGTGAAAAAGTGATGATTTGACTTGCAAAGGGAGGACAACATCTTTGTAAATTGAATGTGAAGCCCATAACAGTTATTTCTAAATCAACATGAAAACATGATAATCAGCATGCCTAGTTGATACATGAGCTCTTGTATGGATTTAAGTGGACAATATACTAGCAATCAGAACTTTGTTCAGGTATCAATTCAACAAAATAACTCATCAAGAAGAGGCTTAGTATTATAGTATGATCCCATCATATGTGTATACATGTCTTATCATCATCATACAGTTAAAAATCATGTTATTCCTCTTAAAGAAATTTATGATAAATGTTTATTTTCACCATTAATCACAAATTTAGGGGGAGTAGAATACATGAAGTTAAGTTTTTCAATCAGCAGCATTGTCTATCTCATTATCAATTTGAAGGAATTGGAATCTAAGCATCATCCTAGCTTCTGGATACATGAAAATTTTCTTAAAATCATTTTAAGCTTTCTTGTGCTAAATTGCCAATGGACTTGGACCATACAAACAACAATATTTCTCTGCATTGTGCTATCTTAAGCATCAGTAGAAGCTACAGTGCTGTCTTAAGCATCAGTAGAAGCTATAGTGCTGTCTTAAGCATCAGCAGAAGCTATAGTGCTATCTTAAGCATCAGCAGAAGCTACAATGTGGAAATCTTAAATGTTTATCTGTAGATTGGTAAACTACGGATAAACAAAGATCAACAAATGTAATTTAATTTTAAATGTTCATCAACAGATGTTGTCGATCCGTAGATGTTCTGTGGAAGAATACATTTAGGGTCCCACTTAATAAATGAGATAAATAAATGTGTCTGAGAGTATAAATAATGTGGTTTGACCTCTCAAATTCATTTTCGCTTTTTCAGCTCACTTTTCAGACCTAGAAAAACCCACTCTCAACAAATGTTTTTTCCCACTTTCTCAGTATTCAAATTTCATCAAATCAAAACATTAAACAAACATATATTTGTGTTCTTAACCCGCTGTTATTAAGGTAAAACATGTTGTAATATTCAAGAATGAACCATTTGATTCTTGTTTATCTCACAACTATTCGTACTCTCATATCAATAATGTGATTTTAACGAAGTCTTCTTCTTATGAACAGATGGATAATCGATTTGCGAAAGAACACAATGTGTGTGCCTTCTTAAACCCTGATGATCTTGTCTCAGAAGGGTGTCAAGAACTTATCAGATATCTAAGAAGATCAAGGCTATTCTATGCCCCTTATCAGCAGAGCCTGTGATTTATCAATCACATATGACTGATTTCTGGAACTCTACACGCATAGACGAAGATGGTGAAGCTATTGTGGCTACTGTGAAGAATCAGCATCTGAGAATCGATGAACAGACAATAATAAGGGTTCTTGAGTTGGGAGAAGTCGAAGCTGGTCATCCTGATGTGTTCGCGATGAATACATAGAAAAAGTATTTCTAGTGATGGGATATGATGGTGATTTCAATAATGGAGAAATCAAGAAAGGAAGACTTTGCAAGCCGTATAGATTTCTCTGTCACACTTATCTTAAGTGCATTTGAAACAGAAAATCTTGTCTTGACAGATTCTCAAGGCACATTTCCTCTAGGATTATTGGTGTTTTTAAAGGAAGAACCTACAATTATTCCAAGTACATTTTCAACTGCTTAAGTCATCACATCAATGTGCAGAAGGCTTATAAGATGTACATGTTCCAAGGTTTTTGCAACTGATTATTAATGTTGAACTGCCTGGAACTTCTGTGGATGGTGGTGTGTTCAGTCAAGCACACCTTGGCAGATCTGTTCTGAATAAAATTTCGGAGAAATATGAAGGAGGTGATATGGACATGTTTGCATATGTGATTGATGCTGTTGCAAATATCCCTGAAGAGCTTGTGTGGAAAGATGAACAAGAGAATTCTCCAACCAAGTCTGTTCAAGACACTTTCTCACGAGATACATCACCCATACATCAAAAATCTCCAGCCAGCCAGAATACTGAACCAATCTCTCCCATCCACCATCCATCACCAATTCATGAACAAACACCTCAACCACAATCTTCAGCCAGCCAAAGTACAGAACCAATCTCTCCCATCCAACCCCACTCACGAAAGAGTCTTTACACTGGGGAGACAGAGTTAGTTCCACAAGCAAGTACAGTTGAACTGTCATTATCCAAATCTGAATCCCCAGTACTTTCAAATGAAACTGAACAAGTGTCTCCAGTCACTGCTCATCAGCAACAACAACAATCACAACAAGAACCAAAAGTTCAAGCTATTGAAATCAGTTCAAGCTCAGCAGGTGTAGCCCAGAAAGAAGTAAACGATGATGAGATTTCTTCTCAACATCAAGAAAAAGAAGAAGAAGCAAACCATGTTCATGTAATAGCATACAATGAAGAGGATCTAAGTGATGTTGATATCCCTGTCAGCAAGAGTTATCTGGTTGCTGAGTACAACAAGCTGGTGCTGAAATCAAATAAAAGAAAGCAAAGAATACAGGAGTTGAAGGGAGTGATCAGGGAAAAGGATAAAGAGTTGATGAAGCAAGAAGCTAGAATAAAAAGATTGAGAGAAGATGTCGTGTGCAATAATGAAGTGATTCATGCTCTTCTTCAACAAGACTCTGAACTCAAAGAAGAAGTAAAGAAAGAGAGAGAAGAAAATGAGAAGCTAACAGTGAAAATTGATCAAATCAATGACACTCTGTATGATCAATCTGCTCTATTGAGAAGAAAAGAAGAAGAGATTGATGAACTGAAAATGAAGTTATGTGTTCTTGAATCAAGCCCACAAAAGAAACCTGCTGAATCTTCTAAGAATCTCATTCAATACTCAAGGAAGAGAAAGTATTTGGGCCCAATAAAGATTCAAGTAATCAATGTTGAACACTCTCCTAAATGATCAAGACATACATCTTCTGAGCACACTCCTTCTATGGAAAATTTAACATCAAAGCAAGCCGCTAGTGATGAATCTATGAGTGATGCTGAATGGAAAGAGTTGATTGAAGATAGACCTGACAAAGCTCAAGAAGAATCAAAGACTGATGTTCTTCTTACATCAAAAGACATCATAGAAGAGTGGCCTGAATCTGCTATGTTTATGACCCTGATCAACCATGGATTTCCATATGACATGGTTGAAAGGATGAATATGTCTGAGATGAAGAACACATTGAAGGAGTTTGAACTTGCAAGCTTTATGATTCCAAATTGTGACTATGAAGCTTTCAGCACCTTTCAATCCATCCAGAAGATAAAGAAGGAGTTGGGTCATTATGACACAACTAAGCTGAGTAGATATAACATGACTTGCTGGTTACAAGGCCATAACTACAAACCACATGAGCTTAAGGGAAGGTTAATAGGAGAACTTTGAAAATGATGGAGCATGTGATGAAAGTTGAGCTGGATACTAGTGTAAAATTTAGAACTGAAGCTCCTCATCCATCCTATGAGCAAGAAAGTAAACTTCCTGCTGAACCTATAATAGTTGAACCTAAAGATCAGCACAAAGGAAAGGACAAACTGATCAGAGAACCAAGAGAAGTAATTCCCAGAAAAGTATGGCAACTGGGCACTATAGTGAGGGAGAACACTGAACAGAAATCCACTCTGATACAACTAATAGATCACCTCACGACTCCCAGTTCTGTGGATGAAAACAGGATCATGGCCTAGAAATATGATCCAGACTGGGATTGTGCTATTATTAAAAGAACATCCAGAAGAATTGAATACTTCCATGATGTATTGTCAGTGATGTGTCTACCAGAGAATGACATCAAAGATCTTTAAAGCCTGATCAACTGCAATTATCCAATTCACCCTAGAGGAAGAGACTTCTCAACTCTAGTGGGAAAGTTCAAGACAAAGTTTAAAGATGATGTCTTAAGTGAAGCTAAAAGAGAAGATGCAGAGCATCAGAAGAGAATCAAAGGGCTTAAAAGATACAAGTCCAATGCCTCAGAATATGTAGATGATGAATTCTTGAAGAGGGTTGGATACAAAAGTAGAACTACAGTAGCAATCAAATGTATTGAAGGAACTCAATTCATATACCCTATAACTGAATGGGGCTATGTTGAGAAAACAAAGGAGTTGGTGTTGTTAAGAAATGCTGAAAACAAGAAAGCTAACCGTATCAGGATCTTTGATCCCATGGAAATCAAACTACTTCATCCCAGCTACACCTCATACCTCAATGACAAATTCTTTCCCAAATTGGCCGATGAAAAAGCACAGAATGATTTGTTCCTACATGTCCATGTTATCCAAGTGATTGACAAATTACATGCCAAAGCCTACAAAAGAAGAAGATACAATGCTAGACTGCTAAAGGGAATAACTTTTGATGAAGTAACCGAACTCAGAATTTCAGAGCAAGATGAGTTAGAAGTGATGTATAACAATAATGTGTTAAACACACTTACTACGGAGGAAGATGTTTTGGGGATAAGCTTTGAGACTCTGAAGAAGTTCAGCAAGATGAAGATCAACTACAAGTATGATGATCAGAAGACTGTTGTGTTACTTCTACAATAAGATCATTGCCAGAGTCAAGGAACTTTCAGTGTTGAAGAACTGATTGCAAGTATCTAAGCCTAAAGGGGAGTATTGTTAGGTCTAGTTTCAGTAGATCTAGTTCATTATGTATAGGCTTAGTACTTGAATTAATATTTGTAATGAATGTTTGTAATTCATTATTGGGTATGCATTAAATATATAGGTTAACCCATTTTCATGTGTGTTGATTTATGTATGGTTGCACGTACAAACATTATACTCGATCAACTTATGAAATTGACCAAATGTAAGAAACATCTACGGATGAACATTTTGTTCTTCCGTAGATATATTTCATACAAGTAACTATTCATTCGAAGATCTTCTGCGGATGAACAACCAGAAGAGAAGAACAAGACTACTTCGGAAGAACAAGATTGCTTCGGAAGAACAAGACTTCTGCGGAAGAACAATTCTTCTGCGGAAGAACAAACTCCTACGGAAGACACTATTCCTACGGAGTCCAAACACTTGTATAATGCAAGTGTTACAAGTCAACAAGTCAACAAGGCAGTTATGGGAATCCCAAGAAATCCGATGATTCCTTAACTGACACAAATCAAATCCCAAGAGATCTGGTGTTTCCTATAACAGAAACATCATTGTCTATATATATGGATCCTAGGTTTCGATTCAAGTAGGTTGTTTTAGAAGATTGATTGAGCGACAATAGCAATAGCATTATAACAATCACTTCAAAGTCCGTCAATCAAACCCTAGCAGCCGTCACATCATAACATACTTTGATATCGTTCATTCATCATATTTGTAATCATTAACATGTTTTAATAAAATACATATTAATCATTAATTGTGTTTTGCTAAATGTGTTTCTGAACATTTATTGATATTTAAAGTTATTGCAAAACAATTAAACCAAATCAACATTGATTCCGCAAACGTTGACTTGTCAATCGACCATCATTGATAATTCCTGTTCGCGATCCTAGGATTCGCACGTGGTATCAGAGCCGGAGTTGATGAAGTCATATTGATTTTGATGAGATTTTATGTTTAGATTGCTGAAATTATTGAAGATTTGAAGAAAACAATTCAACAATCAATTCAACATTCATGTTTGCGGCCGCCTCAAGCATCAAACAAATTAAGGTTTGCGGCTGCCTCAAGTATCAAACAAATGAGGGTTGCAAAAGAAGATGTCTGTGTTGAAAGTTTGTAGGCTGCAATGGTAGCTGCCAAAGATGTCCCTTGCGAATCAAGGGAGCTGCCGAAGGCAGCTTTTGCGAACCAACTATGGTTGCCGATTAGGGTTTTATCCCAATTAGGGTTGCGATTTAATTTCTTTTACAATCGAAAGAGGGCTGCACATTAGGGTTTCAAAATTAGGGTTTGCAACATAGGGTTGCAAATGGGCTCGTGAACACCATTGGGTTTTGTTTCTTGGGCTTCTCATTAAACAAAAACATTAGTTGGAATTGGGCTCAAGCATTGAAGATTAGGCTTATGATCAACAAAACAAATTTGGGCTTTGTATTTGGGCTTTGTATTTGGGCTCTCATCAACAAAAACAAGTGACTTAATATAGTGGTACCAAAGTTTTGAAGACCTCGCTTCCCCATCAACAACAAATTTCTTGACTTTGGACAACTATTCAACAAAAACAAGATCAAGCTTTAATTTACATTGGAAATCTACAATTTAGGGGGAGTATTGTTGGGTATTCTACCTAAGAAGAAATTGAAGATTTCCAACATTATTGAAATTGAAGATTTGAAGAACAATAGCAACAAAATATTAGTCTAGGGTTTGTTTTGTAATTATTGTAAATGCTAGACTAGTATATATATTAGAACATATTATCATTGTATGGGTGAGTAATTCACCACTTGTTAGGGTGAATTAAGTTCATCATCAACAACAATATATCATCATCCTTCAAGGATGATGATTTCAACAATATATCAATAAACATCAAACATTAAACACGTTGGTGTTCTCATCGTGTTCATCATTATTATATCTTCATCATGTTCATCATTATTATATTTTAGCATCTAATCATCAAGTTCTTGTCTTTATTAATATGAATCCTAAGATCCATGCTCATTGTTCCCGTTCATATCGGGAACACATAGTATGCTTATGTATGTTATGTGTGTTCGGGTGTGTGTTTTTAGAGGGTTTCTAGGTGGTTGAACTCAATTGCAAACGACTTTGGAAGAAGCCATACTCAAGAGCTGCAAAGGTGAATTCTAGGACCCCTCGTTTATTGGTTTTTAACTGATTTTGGGGCTGGAAATGCATGAATGTATGTTTTTATAAAACTAGGTTTCATACCTATATGTTTGAATGTGTGTATGTTGCTGGTATGATGTGATGTTGGACTATGTTCATGCTTGATGATATAAAGTTGTGTTTCTATGGCTTAGAATGTAGGATTTAAGCTTAGAACATGATAGATGAGGTTTAGGGATTGAATCAGATGAATAGTGTGCCCTAGGCTGCTCATGCGCCCAAACAGTAGTTCATACACCTAAGTTTAGAAAAACTTCTTAAGTGTTGAACAAATGTGGATGGAAAGTCAATGCGGATGGAAAAACAATGCTGATGGAAAATCAATGCGTATGGAAAGTCAATGCGGATGGAAAGTCAACGCGGATGAGAAAGTCAATGCGGATGAGAAAGTCTAAGTGTGAACAAATGCGGATGAGTAAAGTTAATGCGGATGAACAAATACGGATGAGCATTGACAAATGCGAATGAGCTAAAGTCAATGCGGATGAATAAATGTGGATAAGTTCATGCGACTGAACAAATGCGGATGAGTAAAGTTAATACGGATGAACAAATGCAGATGAGCATTGACAAATGCGGATGAGTTAAAGTCAATGCGGATGAACAAATGTGGATAAGTTCATGAGACTGAACAAATGCGAATGAGTAAAGTTAATATGGATGAGCATAGTTAAAGTCAATGCGGATGAACAAATGTGGATAAGTTCATGCGACTGAACAAATGCGGATGAGTAAAGTCAATGCGGATGAACAAATGTGGATGTGTATTGACAAATGCGGATGAGTAAAAGAAATGCGGATGAACAAAAAGGGAAATGTGGATGAACACTTAGAATATTTTTTGACTTCTTGGTGAAAAATGGAAATGTAGGCTTTGACTTGGGAGGTTCCCAGGGGTTCATGTAAGCTGACTTTGAGGTTATAGATGATGTTATGATGTATGATTGATGCTTATGCATGATGATATGTATGATGTATGTTATATATGTATGATGCCCTGTATGATGATGTTGACTGTGTATGATGATGTTCCTTACATTGTATGTTTATTTTCCCATGGCTTTACGTTGAATGTTAATGAATGAAATGAAAGTATTATGTAATGTAAAGTGGAAGATAATAAAAAGAGGAACATGGTGAATGAATGCATGCATTAATGAACGATGGAAAGTAAAGTAAGTCTTGCAAGCCTTGTATTTCGAAACACGCCCAATGAAGGGTGTTAGTTCAATGGTGTGTGGGTTAGCTACCCCAGAAGGATGCACATCGGGGTCCGTCTTTATGACCGACCATTTGTATAGAACCTTTGTCATTTACCCTAGATGCTATGGCCAGGCTACTGTTTGCCATGACCGGGGGGGGGTCTATGACAGACCCCGGACCAGTATTAGCTTTATGCATGACGGCGGGTATAGCACATGACAATTGTACACCTGAACTTACCCTAGGTACTGTGGCCAGGATACTGTGTGCCATGACGGGGGGTCTATGTTAGACCTCGGCCCAGTACCAACTTTAAGCATGACGATAGGGTAAAGGTCATGGTTTTTGATGGAATAAAATGTAGTAATGATGAACGTATGAATGAATGTAAGAAAGCATGAATGGATGAAAGTTAATGAATGAATGATAAAGATAATAATGTATTATCTATGTGTACGTACGATGTGTGATCACTTGTGATAGCAACAAAAATGCTTTAATGAATGAAAGGTAATGTAATGTTTTTATAAAACTAGAACTCACTCAGCAACGCTGACTTTTTATGCATTTTCCAGTTGGCAGGTGAGCATTGCTGAGGATGGCGCGGGGCAGCTACTTGGCATTTTGGATGGCATTCTTTTGTTAATGTTTTTGCATTGTAATGTGAATGAATGATGTTTTGAAATGAATGACTGTATTAACTTGCAAAAGCATTTATAATTAAATGAAAAGTTGTTTTGATGTTCTGTTGTGATGTTTTATGAAAGTTAAATATAATTATATGCTTTATATGTAATGATTGACCAGCTATGAGCGTCCCAGGAACGGGGCCTTATAGTAAATCTCAACGGGGAGCTAGGATTAAAACATGATTGGGATATGAAAATGTTAAAGTTTATCCTCCACCTACTACATGTAGTTATTCTCCTATGCTTGTTCCTCATCCTTCTAATGATTTAATCAAAACAGATACTAACAGTATGTCTGCAGGTTTAGAGGGTGTTAATCCTAAGCACGTTTGTGAGGACTACGACTATGGACCAACTAGTGGGCTTGGATGCACTAGTATTAGTAAACCTGATTTTCAGCAGTCTGTTTTAGATCATAAGTCTAGTTTAAATTCTATTTTTTTTTCTAGTACACCTGTAACTACACTGTCGCATCATGTTCTCATGATGTTTCTATTTCATCTTTAAATTCTATACACTGTGGTGATGATTTTTGTTCTAGTGATGATAATGGTGCAACTAATCTCACTACAAAGACTAGCGAGAGACTTAAAACTAATTGTTTTGATAAATTCTTTTCTCATCCAATTCCATCTTTTACTCCATTAAATATTTCTTTATCAAATGAAAGAACTGTAACTTCATTTGAAGCTAGCACAAGTGGTACTAGTTTTACTTGTACTTCAGATGATCATTCATCTACTTTTGTAAATAATAATTCTTATTCGCATAAACTTTGACCTCGTGGCATGTATGAGACATATAGTGACATTGATTCTAGTGTGTCTGAATGTGATGAGGAAATTCACATTGATCATATTCCTATCTCATCACATCATAGACCTAGACACAAACCACACTATTTCAGGTGTGGTCAAGAGGATCATCTTGTCAAGGATTGTCCTACACTTCTTAATGGTCATGAAAATAGGAACTATTTTAGAAATAAATTAACAAAATTAGTTAATAATTTCTTTTGTAAGAAATCTACTTCTTCTAAAGCTAAAATTATTCAAACTTGGGTTCCTATTTCACTTGATTAATCTGTTCTTTATTTGATCATAGGAGTCATCCACTAAGATTGTAAATAGCGTATGGCATGTAGATAGTGGATGCTCCAGACATATGATGGGCTTGAAAGATTTGCTGACCAATTATCGGATTATAAATGGAGGATATGTTGCTTTTGCTGGTGACAAAAAGGGTGGAAAGATGATTGGTCAAGGAGAAGTTTCCAATGGTTCTTTAACTTTGGAGAAAGTCAACTATGTCCCTGAGCTTGAAATTAATCTTTTGAGTGTCTCTCAAATCTGCGTTAAAGACATTCCAATCCTGTTTAAATCCGATTAATGTCTATTTTTAAAATCAGAGATTGATATTCTAGAAGATTTGATTCTTATGCATGCTCCGAGAAAGCATGATACATATCTTCTTCATATGAACTCAAAGGAGTCAAAGTCTACTACAACTTGTCTTCTTTCAAAAGCTTCAACCTTTGAGTCTCTGTTATGGCATCGTCGATTAAGCCACGTTAATTTTAAATAATAAACAAATTAGTCAAAAAAAATCTTATTAGAGGACTTCCTTTAAAAGATTTCTCTGTGAACGAAAAATGTATGGCTTGTGCATAGGGCAAACAACATAAGAAACCACATAAGCCCAAAGTTGAAAATAGCGTAACTTGTCCTCTCGAGTTGTTACATACTGATTTGTTTGGCCCAATTAGCATTAAATCAATTGCTAAAAAATCCTTGTGTCTTGTTGTTACAGATGATTTCTCAAGATATTCATGGGTGAGATTTCTTGCTCACAAGGGAGAGGTTGCTGAGGAATTGCAGAAGTTAATACTTTTAATCGAGACGATAAGCAAGAGAAAAGTTCTGGCCATGAGAAGTGATAATGGTACTGAATTCAAAAATCAGATTCTTGATTCATTCTGTACTCAAAAGGGAATTGTGAGACAATTTAGTGCTGCAAGGACGCCTCAACAAAATGGTGTAGCTGAACGAAAGAGTCGCACTCTTATGAAGTCGCCCATACAATGTTGATAGAATCATCGTTACCCATTATCTTTTGGGCTGAAGCAATAATTATGCTTCATACGTTCTAAATCGGGTGTTGATAGTCAAGGACAAAATGAAGACTCCTTATGAACTTTTTCATAAATGGAAACCTTAGTTGACTTCTTTCGACCATTTGGTTGTTCATGCACTCTCTTGAATACTTAATCCCAAAAGACAAAATTCGGTGCCGTGTCTGACGAGTGTTACTTTGTCGGTTATTCTTCTTCTCATAAGGCTTGTCGGGTATATAACAAGAGAACACGTATCATTCAAGAGTCGTTCTATGTTGATTGGCAGGAGTCTAACTCTTCTAATGTTTGATCTGAACCAGCATGGTTTGTTGACTCCAATACTGTGTTTAATTCTTTTAATCTTCCAGTTTTCGAGGATGGTGCATCCATCTCAAATATTAAACAAATATTATTTCCTCAACCCCATCTCTTGTCCATTCCACCTATTCAGCAAATGATGCCACGTCAGTTGATGTTGGATCATCTTCTCCATCATTTGATCTTTCACCAACACCTGTTTGTACATCTCTTGCTTCATCACCAACATCTATCCCACGATAGCCTGTTCCATCTCTCTCACCCTCGTCTACTAATTCACAATCTGTTAGCAAAACTTCTTTAAACATCTTTCCTTTATCCACAGATTTCAAAACTTTGAAAGATCTTCCTCATGATAACATTATTGGATCTATCACTGATGGTGTACGGATGCAGAGTCAGTCTGCTTTGATTAATATTTGTCTCTTCTCTTGCTTTATCTCTCAAACTGTCCCGAAAAACGTGCATGCAGCTCTCCAGGATCCTTGCTGGGTGGAAACAATTCAATTGGAGCTTCAACAATTCAGAAAAATCAAAGTATGGACTTTGGTTGACTTGCCTCCAAACAAATGCCCAATTGGTACGAAATGGGTTTTTAAGAACATACCAGATGATCGTGGTGTTGTGGTGCATAACAAATCAAAATTGGTTGTGCAAGGATTTGCTCAAGAAGAAGGGATAGATTATATTGAAGTTTTTGCTTCCGTCGCTCGTCTTGAAGCAATAAGGATTTTCTCGCTCATGTTGCTCATAAATAGTTCAAGGTCTATCAGATGGATGTCAAGTGTGCTTTCCTTTACGGAGACATTGATAAGGAGATATATGTGTGTCAACCACCAGGTTTTGAGGATCTTGATTTTCCTGATAAAGTTTTTAAGCTTGACAGGTCTCTTTATGGTCTTCATCAGGCACCTAGGATCTGGTATGAGACCCTAACACAATACCTCTTAAGCAATGTTTCTCTTGTGGCACCATCGATATGACTCTATTCAAGAGAGAAATGAATGGTGAAATGTTGATTGTTCAAGTTTATGTCGACGATATTATTTTTGGCTCCACCAATTCACAATTTTTTCAGGAGTTTGAAGAAGTGATGTGTAATTGGTTTGAAATGAGTATGATGGGACAAATGTGCTTTTTTCTTGGATTACAAGTGGAACAAAAGCCAGAAGGCATTCTCATTCATCAGGAGAAGTATATAAAGAAATTCAAGATGGATGACGCGTCTCGTGAAATGCCTCCTTTTATTGCTCAAACGTGCCTCACTCCTGATGAGAATGCGAACCTGTTGATCCTCATCTTTATAGATCTATGATCGGTTCCCTTATGTATCTTATAGCAAGTCGTCCTAACATCACTTTTTATGTAGGATATGGTGCTTGTTACCGGTCGGCTCCAAAAGATTCTCATGAAAAGGTTGTCAAGAGAATTTTTTGTTAATATCAAAGGCTCCTCTCGTTTAGGTCTTTCGTATCCCTGTGGTGGGAATTTTGATTTACATGCTTATTCTACCAGTGATTCTAATGGTTGTAGGTTAAATAGAAAATCAGTGACTGGACGATGTCAATACCTGGGCAATTGTCTGGTTTCTTGGCAAAGCAAGAAACAGACAACTGTTTCCCTCTCTACAGGGGAAGCAGAATACATTGCTGCCTCGAGTTCTTGTTCACAAGTTCTTTGGATACAACACCAGATGATTAACTTTGGATTCAATTTTCTCCACACACCATTGTTTTGTAACAACGAAGCCACCATCGGGATCGCTAAAAATCATATTCATCATTCTCGAACAAAGCACATCGAAACATGGATTCATGCAATTCGTGATGCACAAGAAAAGGGTTTTATCGATATTATTCCCATTGACACTTAAAATCAAAAGGCGGATCTTTTCATAAAAACATTTAATAAACCTCGTTTTTATGAATTAATCTCTATGCTAGGGCTAATATCATACTAAACCTCTTTTCTTTTCTCTTATTTTTATAAAAATAAAGGAGTTTTTCTAAAATAAAATTTTGGGGGAGTGTATGTAATTTACATAAAAAAAACTAAACTTGATTTGAAATGACGAGAAATGATTGTATATCTTCTGCATATGCTCGTTTATCCATGACTGGCACTTAAAATGAGAAATGATAGAACTGATGCTGCTCTCTGATTTACATTTTTTTAAATTGAAAATAAAAGAAAACAAACAGATTCTTTAATGATATGCTTGGCAGACTTAGCCTGAAAAATAAAATAGACAGCAGCATTTTGATTTAAATTAAAATATATGCTTAAGGATGTCTGGATTTACTCAATCATTTTGGCGAGCATGAAAACTGAGTCCCGACAAAAATTGGATTGAGAATTGATCTTTCACACACAATGATACAAATCTTATAAACCATATCTTTGAATCATGTCTGGTGTATTTATGTGTCTTGTACTTGTGCTTATCTCCTTTGTTATACGGTAGTACTGACCTGGAGTGATGATCTCCTCTGCTATACGGTAGTACTAACCTGGAGCTCTCATCGACATATGATTAAATGGTCATCTCCTTTGTTATATTTGAGTATAGACCTGGAGCTCTCACCATCTTGATCTACGTTGTATTAAATCATCTAAATGATGAATTCATCACAGAATGCAATATTCTGTTGATTATCACTTACACAGATCTATACAAGCCTTGTTCTAAAGATCGTATCAAAATTCAAGAAATCCTGAGGTTGGGTGAGGGTTTTTGCCAAATGATTGTGTGGTTTTTGCCAAATGATTGTGGGGTTTTAACATTCTAAAGCATCTAATCGAATCTTAACGAATCATTTGCTATTTGTTGAAAAAGATAAGGCATGGGTTTAAGTGGACAAACATATTAGCAATCGTTATTGATATGTTTGAGAATTTCAAAATTCCTTCAAAGACTATGATCAGATACAGTTATCGGTATGATCTCATTGCTTGTCGATGATTAAAGTCGTCTTTGTGCTAATATATATCTTGAGGATGTGATCTCTGATCGATATAGATCTCGGTTATTGATGTTAAAAAAAAGGGGTGCGAAAATTATACTTTCGCTAATTGTTTCGCTAGACGAAATTGCAATTTCGCTCAGCATTCTCACCCTGTGCAATGCCATTTTCGATCTGAGTTTCACTTGACAAAATTGATGCTTCGCTTGGCGAAACTATTGTTTTGCTACCTGCGAAACTATATGCTATTTAAGTCTGTTTGCGAAATTAACTCCTCACTTTCGCACCATCAAACTGTTAGGTTTCTTAGGGCTATTCAGTGACCCCTACATGCGTTTTGAGTTTTTGTGATTTTGATATCGATTGTTCGTTGATTCATGTTCACAAGTGAGTTTCTAACTCATGACCATCATTTAATCATGTTAATAATATCACATTGTGAGTATATTTGATCAAGACTCTTCGGTACCTTCTCTGTTCTTCCAGCGAAACTACCTATAGTCCAGGGATACTAAACGAAAGTTCATGAATCCTCAGCAAAACTGTAAGGTTATGCTGTCCGAGCGAACTTAATAGTTTCGCTGACTATTTCTCAATTTCACTAGGCCAAAACTATTGTTTCGGCTTGTCGAATCTACCTCATTGTTTGGGCGAAACTGGTGTGATCTTGCTGGCGAAACTATACTTTCGCCTGCCGAAATTAAATCTCATCATGCGAAACTGTAGTTTCGGCCAGCGAATTTAATTTAACTTTTGATTTTCCTTTATTCTTTTATTATTTTTTATTATTATTTTATTGCTTTATATTTTTTTAATATATTTCATTTGCATTTCAAGTTTAAATGGTTAATCTAAAGTTCGATGAGAGAAAAACAACATTACCGCCATTCTGGATGATACACATCCTAAAGCAGCAAGGTTTAGAGACTGTATTCAGTGGCTGCAAAGATCCCTTATAGCTTACGCTATCTCTTATTCTACTACCATATATGATCTACACATCAGAGACTTTTGGAGATCTGCTAAGTATGATATGAGAGTGAACACCCAAAGGATCACTGCTAAAGTCTTGGAGAATGAGGTGACTATTACAACAGAGATAGTTTCACGGATCCTAAGACTAGAAGAGGATTCAGGAGAAGAGGTTACTATGTCAGATACTAAGGTGTTCGTAGCATTCAGGAGTATGGGATATGTGGGGCCAGCTTTTGGTTCCCGAAAGAGATCAAGAAGTCCTTTCTCTCTAAGGAATGGAGATTGATTGCCCATGTCTTTATTATGTGTTTAGATCACCGTAAAGGTGGATCAAATGGGCTGAACATCGACTAGGCCAAAGCTATGGTGTTATGTTGCAAAGGGGAAAAGGCAAACATTGCGAGACTGATATTTGCTTGTATGGTAGAGAATATGATGGCCCTAAAGAAGGATAAGTGGCTTATGTATCCTAGATTTCATCAGATGATCTTTGATGACCTAATTCCAAATGTGCCAAGACACAGGGAGGTGAAAAGGTTGGTGCAGATGAATCAACGTATTTTTGCAGACTGTTGTGCCATCCGACATGACTTCAGTGGGAAGATCACCCATCTTTGGGAAAATATGTACCCACCTGAAAGATGGAACTATATTAGACGGGTGGACGAGTCGGAGAATAAACAAGCTGAAGAGACTAGAGCACAACAGACTGATGCTGCTAAGAATAGAAAGAGATATGCAAAAGAGAAGGATTATGATTTTGAAGAAGTGAATGAAAGGGCTGAAAAGATAAGGGCTGAAAAGGAGAAAAGATCATAGAAGAAAGCTGATATAGGAGAATCAGAAAGGAGAACTAACAGAGACATCAAGCATTCACTAAAACACCAAGGAGGGAAGAAAAAGGAAGCTTAGATGAGGATACGATTCGTAACCTTAACAGCTCTCTAGCAAATGAATTAAGCATGATTAAGACCAAACTTACTAATCAAGAGATGCGGGAAAGGCAAAAAGAATAGTTGATCGAGGTAATGAAGAAGATGCCGGTAGATCAACTTACTGCTGAACAAGTTGTTTAAGGAAGGGTCAATTGAAAGCTGATTTCGGCCTGCCCAATCAACTAACTCAATCTGAGTTAGATGATTTAACTGATACTTCTAAATACCGTTCTTGAACGTGGGTACTTCCTCCAGGGCAAGAGAGGGCATATCTGGTGCAGCAACTGCTGGTGTTGAAGGTTTTGAAATCAGAAATGAAGATGAAGGTAGGGAGAATGAGGAGGAAATTGAGGAGGCTGGGTTTGTAAATATGGGTCTTGATGTAGAAAAATATCTGGTAGGAGAAGAGGTATTGAGGGAGAAGTCGGTTGACAGAGATGCTGAGAAAGGAACAGGACTAGTTGATGAAGAAGAGGACGATGAACAACAAGTAGATTAGGATTCTGAGCCTGAATTCTATGAAGTTGATGAGAGACCATTGATATATGTAGCCAAGAAGGGAGAGCTTGATGAAGATGTCTTTGAGATGGATAAAGATGAATGGTTTGTTAAAAAGACGGAGCTAGAAGAATTAACTCCCTTTTTCCAACACATGGAAGGGTGAGTAAGAAGGAGGCTGAAAAGAAGATTATTAGTTGGTGTTATAACCCCAGCCTCAAGATGTTCATGATCAAGAGGAGAGGGGTGGAGTTAGCTACATGCATAAGAGGAAGGCGTTCAAGGCCTTGCCTAAATGGGATCTGAGGAGGTTGGCAGCTCTGCCATTACCGAATGCATATCTTAGTGAACGAGCCTCACTTTTGGAGAAAAGGATTAAGAACGGCCTAAATAACAACTTTAAGTCCTTTGGATACATGAAGGCTGAGAGGAAATGATCATAGAAAGAAAAAGATTAGGAAACTAGAAAAGGACGAATTGTCCTAAGGGTAAAGCCTCCAAAGACTGTGAATAGAGTCAGGTTAGTAGATCCCTTCCTAACAGTTACAGAATTTTGAGAAATGGTTTTATGATAACAACATGGGGGAAGCGGTGATAAGAATAAGAATGGTAAAGAATCAAGGTATTTGATCCTATGGAGCTCTTCATTTTCTGTGATGAAGATTTGTTGATTTTTTGTGACAATCATATCAAGGCTGGGGCAGGAGAAAAGGCTTGCAGAGTGAGTAAGGGCTCAAGATGATCTGAACATGGATATACAAGATCTGACAAGACAGTTTGGGCAAGCTAGTGCTCATCCCGAAGGGGCTCATGAAGCAGGAAGAGACCATGGAGAATTATTTGCTAAAGCCCCTAAGGAAGTTGTTGTAGGAGGTGTTGAAGACAAATCAAAGGTAACAGAGGAAATTGGAGCTAACAAGATACGTCAAGACGAGTGAAGGTGGTGAGTTCCAACCTAGGGGGAGTATTGAAGATCATGTATAGGTTGGACTCACCTTAGTTTAGAATGTTTACTTTTGATTGTAATAGGTCTTTTGTTAGTTTCCTTTTGTATGTAATTAGATTTATGTAGTTTTGCAATCCAGCGAAACTATAGTTTCACTCACAGTCAGTTGATTAGTTCGCTCGGCAAAACTACTGTTTTTGTCGATTGAAACTACAGTTTTGGCAGAACAGTTTCGCTCATAGGGAGACTGTCTGGGAACTAAGACTGCTATATATAGTTTTTGATCATTATCATTGTGGGTAAGCTTCCAAAACCCTAATAGTTGATCCTTGTTGCAAGTTACCATTTCTAAGCAGTTAATTCATAGAAATATCATTATGCTTTGATGTTATTGAATGTTATGATCTTCATTGTCTTATATTGAATGAGTTATTATTGTTTTCAATATTCATTGTTCATCTTGTTTAGTTTGTGTGTTTGATATTGAACGATTCTTCATTTTATTTGCACTGTTATATAATCAAATGGACCAATAGTTACACACAAAAACAAGGAATAGACTATGATGATGTTTTTGCACCAGTTATAAGAATTGAAGCCATAAGAGTATTCCTAGCATATACATCGTTTAAGAAGTTCACTGTGTATCAAATGGATGTCAAATGTGCTTTCTTGTATGGGAAAATTATGAAGAAGTCTATATATCACAACCTCCGGGATTTGAAGATCCTCATTACCCACACGAGGTATATAAGCTTCATAAAGCATTGTATGGTCTTCATCAAGCACCAAGAAAGTGGTATGAAACATTATCTTCTTTCTTGCTCAAACATGGATACAAAAGAGGAACCATTGATCAGACTCTCTTTCTCGAACAAGAACATCAAGATCTCTTAGTTTTTCAAATTTATGTTGATGACATTATATTTGGCTCAACTAACAAGAGATTATGTGTAAGCTTTAAAGAGTTGATGAAATCTGAGTTTCAGATGAGTTCAATGGGAGAATTAACTTTCTTCCTTGGTCTACAAGTTCATCAAAAGACATATGGCATTTTCATCAATCAAGAGAAGTACATACATAAAATAATGAAAAAGTACAACCTAGCTGATACATCTTCATGCAAAACACCAGCCTCAACAATTGATAAAATTGTACTTGATCCTACCGGTAAATCTGTTGATCAAAGATTATATAGATCAATGATAGGATCACTTATGTAGTTAACTGCCAGTAGACCTAACATTATGTTTGTTGTGTGTGTTTGTGCTAGGTACCAATCAGATCCTAAAGAGTCTCATTTAAATGCTGTGAAGAGGATTTTAAGACATCTGAAAGGAAAACCTGCTCTTGGACAATGGTATCCAAAGGATGGTGATTTTACTCTTTACTTATATTCAGATAGTGACTATGAAGGTTGCAATAATAACAGAAAGTCCACAACTAGTGGATGTCAATTCATAGGACCAAGACTAGTTTCATGGCAATGCAAGAAGCAAACAAATGTATATGTATCCACAGCTGAGGCCGAGTACATAGCTGCTTCAGCTGGTTGCTCGTAATTGCTTTGGTTGCAAAACCAATTACTTGATTATGGTTATAACTTCCTTCATACTCCAATTTACATTGATAACTCAGCTGATATGTTTATTATTGCTAATCTAGTGCAACATAGTAATACAAAACACATTGAAACAAGATACTATTTTTAAGAGATTGCTCAGAAAAACGTTTGATTAAGTTAGTCAAAGTGGATACAACAAATTAGCTTGCTGATTTATTCACTAAAGCCTTTTATTCACTAAAGCCTTTGATTCAGTTAGATTTAATTTTCTAATTGCAGGATCGGTTTATGTCACTAAACACTTGGTTTTTCTCTCAAACTCACTTAAACAACACTCGGATGAAAGAAAAGTCTCTAAGAGTTTATAACAATATAATAAGTAATAATCAAACACAAGAAGTAATTTTCAAGGTACTTGCATATATTTCTTCTCAACTCAAATGTTACAAGACTCTTACAAGCATACTGTTATGAGTTACAATGAGAAACTATATATAATACTACCTACAGCCGCATATACTTTGATACCAGTTGTAATCCTCTAACTAAAGCAAATACTACAAAGCTATAGTTTAAGGTATCTCAAATAAAGTCTTATCTGAGATATGGTAGTCAGGACATGTCCCTGACTTACCTTTTGTCACCAACTAAAGTTGGTAACTTGTACTAACATAAAAAGGTGAACAGTGGAATAAAGTATGTTCAACTACATGGCTCTTTGAGAAAGCCATGCAGTATCAAAGGTCTGTAGCGGAGTGTCAGAGACCATACTTATGTCCACTGGTTCATAGCAGTGTCTTCCGAACGTTAAATGGCTTCGGAAGAACAAGTACTTCCAAAGCCACTTACACTTTGGAAGAAGCTAATTCTTCCGAGGCTTGAGGACTTCTTCTTTTCTTCATACTTCAGAAGTAGTCTTCTAATTTCTTCTTCTCAGACTTGATATTTGGAAGTAAGTTCTTTGACTTCAGAAGTAGAGTTTGTCTTTAGAAGTTGACCTTTCACGCTGTCTTCGGAAGATCTCTACTTCCTTCAGAAGTTCCACACTTGGCTTTGGAAGCCTTTGTAAGTAGCACCAAAATTTGTCTAAGTGATTTGGTTTTGGTTGCACCAGCCTTCTTCTTGATCCAACAAATTCCCCCTAGGCTGATGCTACCAAAACCTCACTTGTTTCTGCTCCTCAAAACCTTCAGCACCAAGGAGAGTAACTACTTGTCAGTTTCCTTGTTCTTCCCTGAAGTGGTGCTGAGAAGTGTGTACAAATCTTTAGTTGAAAGGAACTCCAGTCTGTCACCCTGAATGATATGTACCCTTTGTTATGGCCATCTTAAAGGAGTTAGTTGATGGGAGCTATAATCATATTCCCATCTAACTATAGGTTCCAATTCAGGACCCTCCACCATCTATAGAAAGGTTATGCCCTTGGTGGGAGGTCTATCCTTGTCTTCCTTTCATCTCAACTTCAACTCTTCTTCAATCTTAGCTTTTGCAGTTAACTCAGCCATATGAAGACTGCTAAGATGATTTCTGATGCGAGCGGCAGTTTCAGAGTTAGAGGGGTTAGAGAATAGTTTCTCTGCCAACTCAGCAATATCAAACCTGCTAGAGTGTAGCAGATAGGTGGCATTCAACCTGTTCACTTCACCATTCTCTCTTTCCACAACAAAGTTATGACTAGCTTCATCGACCTCCACTGGATTATTTTCTTTCTACGCATAAGAGAGTGACTAGGAATCTTGTCCTCGTTCCTTGTATCCAGTAGAGTCACCAGCTTCCTTCTTAGTCTCTTCTCTTCATCATTAATTGAGTCTGAGTTGAGGCCTAGAAGTTCTAAAGCATGGTACAGTGTTCCTCTAAGCTAATCAAGAAATTGATCTCTTGTGAGGGAACATGAAGATCCATCAACATAGATTAGGTTGACAGAATCTTCCTCATAGGAGATGTCACTCTAAGTTGTGCAGTTGGTGAGCTTAGTCTTGATTGCCTTAAACTCTTCAAGGGAGAGATGTTTGGAATGTTGAGGGGATGGTTTGGAAGTTTGTTGGGTAGGATCTGGTGTAGTGGTTCTGGTAAGTGTTTTGGGTTGAAGGATAGGTAGATTGGGTGGTTGAGGAGAGGAAGTGGATGAGGGTAAAGGTGTGGGTTCAGGAGTGTAAGGTTTAGTTTTGATGGTGAATGGAGAGGGAGTTGGTTCAGGTTGGGGTTGAGTGGTTAGTGTGAAGGTCATCCCCTGTACCCTCCTGTACATCTCTTTCCTTTTTCCTAAAACGAATATCAGCCTTGATTTCACTAACTATTCATTGGAGTGTCCTTTCAGAAATGGGACCCACCTACCTTCCGGAGAAGCCGTGAGCCTGGAGATAGTCTTTCATCCAGGATTTCTCACTTATCTTCTTGGTTGCAGTGACCCTTTCTTCTTCTTCCTTCTTCTTCTTCTCCCTCAACTTCTCTCTTGCAGCTCTTGTTCTCTCTTTCTCCAATTGATCCTACTCTTTGTTGAAGAACCATAGGATTATTTCATCATTATGTGGGTACAGCTCTAGAAGAGAGAAACCTCTTGAGGTTAGGAAGGCTATCCTTTCCCTTCTGAGCTGCATGTTAGCCTCCTTTTGTTCCTTTTCTCTTTATTCCTCTAAGGCCAACCGTGTTGCTTCCAATTGCAGCTGGTTTCCTTTTCCAGTTCAACCAACTCCTCTAATGGTAGCAGGAGTGTTTCTTCATTGGCAGCTTCAAGCTTGATGAGTTGGTCAATGATCTCTACTCTCCTTTTGTTAACAGCCTGCTGGTTGGCTGCAACTGCTATTGTACTGGCAGCTAACAGCTTCCCATTTGGAAGTCTTCCTTTTCTCTTAAGCTTTTCAATCTTCTCCTCTTCCTGAAGCTCTTCTGTAGTCATTTTCTTCTTTCCTTTGTTATCCTTTGAAGAGCTTGACTTTGGTGGTTCTCGGAGAGTGGATTTGGATTGTGAGAGAGGTAGAGAGGGTCTCTGAACAAGAGGTTGATCCAGAAAGTCCTCACTATTCACCTTAGATGCCAGCTCTAGGATTGCATCTATGATGATTAGTTCCTCGGACAGTGAGAACAGCCCTTCCGCAGCTTCCATTTCATCTTTAGAAGATTCGGCTTGTTCTTCTGAGGCTTTAACTTCAGCTCGGAAGTTTGGGGGTGCAGATTCTGTCCCAACTGTTTTAGTTGCTGGGCCATCAGTCCTCATTTCCCCTTCGAATTGAATCTTTGGTTCCATGTGGACCTTAGGTTGACCAACTTCTTCCACTATGGTAGAAGGTGCATTTAGCCTCTGAAGTTCTTCAGCTCCGAAATACATCATTGCTACATTAGGGCTTGGCTGACAAGAGAGGATCTCAACAGAAACTTGGAGAAGAGTCTATAGAGATCTTTGAGCATGCTTTGATCAATTTGCAGTATGACTTGAGATGGCTCAAAGAAAGTTGTAATGGGAGCCGAGAATTTGGAAGTTAAAGTTTGGCTCTGTGGTTCCTCAGATATTTGTCTCTTAACACTCTCCCCCTTTTTGGTAGCATTATCTTGAGAGCTAGATGAGCTGGAGGAAGAGATCAAGGAAACCTGAACAGGTACATGCCTAACAGATCTCTCAATCTGTTTCTCAGCTAGTTGAGCCTTGAGATTATCAATCTCAAGTTGCTGAGTAGCAGACCTTGCTTCTAAAGTCCTAACCTTGGATTCAAGGTTTGAGACTTTAGAGAGTAGGTCTTGAATGAAGAGTTGCATACTTCCCTCATCTTCTTTTGAAGAATCACGGGGAGATGAGGTAACATACCTAGTATGTTCAGCCTCACCACCAAATGTGGTTTCTTGGCACCCTGGTTTCCCCTGCTTAATGATGTCTCTTTTAGAGTCGTCAAGAGGCATGGTTGCCGCAGATTCAGTCTCAAAATGTTACCGCTGTCCATAAGGTCCAATGAGGCACCTTCTGTAGTGGCAGCTGAATCTGCATGAGTCCCTTCCACATCAGTGGGACTCACCTTAGTAATGGTTTTCTGATAGGGCTAGAGATAAGAGGTCTCTCTAGGCTCTGTTGATCTTGGAGAGGGTGTTGTAGATAAACTTCATTGCCATGGAGGGACGTTATCTCTTCATCAGTTTTGAAGAGAAGGTCAGTGAAAGATAAGGAGGTTAAGCCTACTGACCCGGGACCTTGGTCAATGTCTACAGGCATTAAGCCTCTGGTGGGGTTGTCCCTTGTTGGCTACTTAGAGGAGTGTATATACTCACCCTGAGGGCTTTCAGATTGGATACTGGGCTCATGGGTTTGAGACTAAGAAGACTCAAGACCCATATTGAGGTCAATGGTGAAGGATGGTGAGACCTTAGGCTTAGTGGGAGCCCAAAGTTCCACTCTAGCCTTTTTAGGTTGAACAGGAGGAGCTTGTTCAATCATTGTAGATTGAACAAGACTTCATTTGGGGCATCTTTTATAGGTGATGGTGATGGGAGGAGAAGGTAAAACTGGCATTATGGGGGCAGTTGCTGTGTGGGTTCATAACCTATGGGTTTAACAGGGATGTCACCAGGAGCTATATGCTCAGTCACACCTGGAAGTAAAGAAGTGTACCTTCCAGTGAAGTTGGCGGACACCTTCTTCAGAGTTTTGAAGATTGTAGGCCTCATTTGACGGATAGGCAAAGTGGCTGCACAGACAAGCCGACTCTAGTCCAGATAATGTGCTGAAGAAATTGGGATACATAAAGAATGTTTCCCTCTATAGATTTCTAATCAGATTGGTCAGTACAAATCTTGAATAGTTGAAGCGGAGGCCTCTCACCAATCCATGAACTAAGCACCCTAGTTCATACGGGATTTGGTCCCATGCCCCAGATTTGTTTGACAGACAGTGAAGGACAACATGCAGGAGGAACTTCCAGTTGTAGGAGAAGTTGAATTTGTAGATAGTCGACCTGCTCACGTCTCCTCCACATCCCATGAGGATGTAGGTGCTGTCTAAATCTGCTTTTGGGAACTCTGTGGGTGCACCCTCATCATGAAGCTCGAGATGCTCCCTGATAAGTTGTTCAGTGATGACCAACTCTTGGCCACAAATGTGGGATCGTATCACACAAACCCTATTTAGGGTTTCAATCTGACTATTATCCTAAAATTCAGCCATTTGATTGGAGTAAATAGTGGGATTAACAGTTAGGGTTGTGTAATTGGATGATTGGGTGAGGAAGGAGATGATTTCAGAGAAGTCCGCATCTCTTGAAGAGTTAAGAAGTGCGACTTGTTTGTGTTGAGGATTTAGGGCAATTGAGAAAATATGAATGTAGAATAGTTTGAGCTTGGGTGAATTTGGGGAGAAAGGAAACTTTTAGGGCAGTAAAAATTTGTGGTAAGAAGATGAGAGTGAATAGTAGGGATTATTTAAAAGAGGGTGAAATGGCGGTAATGGAGTTAGGATAAGGTGATGTGATGGTTTAGTGGATGAAGTGACAGGGGCGGTAAGGTTTAATTTAGTTAAATAATCTGACATCATTAACAAAATCTTTACTTTTTACAGTGTGGGGCCCAAGAGATTTCTGTTACACGGTAAAATCTCTCTTCTGAATATAAAACATTTCCGAAGGTAATTTGTCTTCCGAAGGCAATTCCTACTTCCGAAGGTAAGAGGTTACTTCCGAGAGTAAAGATTGCCTTCCGAATAGAGAGGTTTGTAAGCTTCGGAAGTAGATCTGATATGAAATCAATCGCTTCTTCCGAGACTAAAAAATCTTCTAAGAAGAAAAATTATCCTTGGAGAAATATTGCTTTGGAAGATATGTAAAATGTCTTCCGAGGGTTAATTTCTCTTCGGAAGAAATTTATACTTAGAAAATTTCAGAGAGACCTTTTATAACATGGCTTAGATTGTATTGACATAGGACATTACACATTAAAAAGGTTTTCAAAAAAGTTAAGCTAATCAATGTTTATCATCCCCATAGCGGTTATGAGATACTTAAATCTTTGTTCATCAAAAGCTTTGGTGAACAAATCAGCATATTGTTCATTTGAATCAACTTTGATTAGCTTAATCAAATTCTTCTCATGAATATCTCTAATGAAATGGTACCTGATATCAATATGCTTTGTCTTGGAGTGCTTCACTGGATTTTCAGTGATGGAGATAGCACTGTTGTTATCAATATGGATAGGAGTACTCATACAGTTGAATCCATAGTCTAACATCTGATTCTGAATCCACAGCAGCTGAGCACAGCAACTTGCAGCAGCTATGTATTCAGCCTCAGCAGTAGATGTAGAGACACAGGATTGCTTCTTGCATTGCCATGAGATGATCCTTCCACCAAGAAATTGACATCCTCCTGATGTTGATTTCTTGTCAATGTTGCAGCAACCATAGTCACTGTTAGAGTATCCATAGAGATTAAAATCATTGTTCCTAGGATACCAGAGACCTAGTTTACGTGCTCCTTTGAGGTATCAGAGGATTCTCTTGGCAGCAGTTAGGTGAGACGCCTTTGGAGCAGCTTGATATCTTGCACAAATGCAAGTTGCAAACATAATATTTGGTTTACTAGCTGTGAAATACATCAGAGAACCAGTAATCGCCCTATACGGATGTTGATCAGTATCCTCCCCCCCAAGGTCAGGAGAAAGATTATGCTTTCTGGGTATGGGTGTCTTGGCTGGCTTACAATCTTTCATCTCAAATCTTTCTAAGATGTCATTTTCATACTTAGATTGATTAATGAAAAACCCTTCCTTCAGTTGCTTCACCTGAATTCCAAGGAAAAAGTCCATTTTTCCCATGGAACTCATCTCAAACTTCTTCTTCATAATGCTTTAGAAAAGTCCTTACACATTTGGTCATTTGAAGAACCATATATGATGTCATCAACATATACTTGAACAAGCAAAATGTCCTTACCAGACTTCCTTATGAAGAGAGTCTTGTCAATGGTTCCTTTTGTGTAACCATTCTTCAGAAGAAACTAAGACAAAGTCTCATACCATAGCCTAGGTGCTTGGTGCAGCCCATATAGAGCTTTATCCAACTTTCACACATAGTTAGGATGCTATGGGTCTTCAAATCCTGGAGGCTGGCACACATACACTTCCCTATCTATATCCCTATATAGAAAGGCATACTTCACATCAAGCTGGTAGATAGTAAAGTTCTTAGATGCAGCATAGGAAAAGACGATCCTAACTGCTCCAGTCTTCCAACAGGTGCAAAGACATCAGTATAATCGATTCCTTCCTTGTGAGTGTATCCTTGAACTACCAGTCTTGCCTTGTTCTTGATAATCAAGCCTTTTTCATCTCTTTTGTTCCTGAAAACCCATTTAGTGCCTATGGGTACTTAACCAGATGCTAGCGGACATAGGTTCCAAACCTTCTGTCTTTTGAATTGAAGCAGCTGCTCTTGCATCGATTCAAGCCAGCTACTATCTTTCAAAGCATCTTCCACCTTCTTGGGTTCCATCTGGGATAAGAAGCATGAGTACAAGCAGACATTCCCATGATGAGTCTGCCCTCTTGTTCTCACACCTTCAGAGACATCCCCAATGATGTTCTCAGTTGGATGAGTGTTATGAATCCTAAGACGAGGAATCACTTCCGGTTATAGAGATAGATCCAGATTGGACATATTCTGATTAGGAACTTGAACACTTTGTCCAGTTGTTGTTTCAAACTCATTTAATGAGGACTGGTTGAATGAATGAGAAACATCATCAATTGTTGGGTGTGAAGCAGCATTAATAGTTGCATGTTCCTTCAAAATGCTACTTCCTTCAGCTTGGTGTTATGGAGGATCACCTGATGAGTTTTGAGAATCAGTAGGTGATTCACTGGTTGAAGCTTCACTATTCCTTGATATAGTTATACTATCAGATCTGTAAATAGTGGAAGCTTGATTTGTTGCAGCTCTTGGAGAACTTGGAAGAGGTCTGGGTAGCTCAAACAGTTGATTAGCATCAGTATCATTTTGAGTGCCTATTCTAACTGAAACATTCTCACAAGAAGGTTTAGAATAGTTTGGAAACAATTCTAAATCAAAAATATGATCAGGTCCATTCCCCCTAACACAAGGAGTGTGCTCATTAATAGCTATATTGGATGACTCCTCAAATTATTGATTCTTGATGTTGTATACTCTATAAGCTTTAGAGCTAGAAGAGTATCCAACAAAGATATCATCATCTGACTTTTCAACAAATTTTCCAAATTGTCCTTTGTGTTAAGTATGGTACACCTGCTGCTAAAGGACCTTAGAAAGCCAATGAATGGTGGCCTCTTGTTCCATAACTCATAAGGGTTTTTTCCATGTGGCTTAACTACAAGAACCTGGTTCTACACATAGCATGCAGTGTTGACTGCCTCTGCCCATAATGTTAGAAGTAGTTTGGTATCAGCTAACATAGTTCGAGCAGTCTCAATAAGTGTCCTATTCCTCCTCTTAGCAATACCATTATGTTGAGGAGTATTGGGAGCACTGTATTGTCTGGCAATCCCTTTTGAGTTACAGAATGAGTCAAAAATGAAGTTCTTAAACTCAGTCCCTTGATCACTTCTAATAATCTTAACCTTGTGATCAATTTGATTTTATATTTTAAGAATAAAAGATTTTAATGTTTTAGCAGTTTCATCTTTAGTTCTTAAAAAGAATACCCATGTAAATCTTTTAAAATCATCAACTATCACAAGGCAGTATGATTTCCTTCCGATGCTCATTATACTTGGGGACCGAAAAGATCCATGTGCAATAAGTGTAATGGAGTAGTGATGGAGTTAACATTTTTGGATTTATGAGATGCCCTGTGTTACTTCCCTTTCAGGCATGCAACACAGTTATCTTTGCAGGAAAATTCCTTTTTAGGCAAACCATGTACCAAGTTATTTTTAGCCAATTTGTTCGTTGTCTTAAAATTTACATGACACATACGTTTATGCCAAAGTGTTGACTCATCACTATCAGCTTTGGAAAAAACGTATGATACTTCACCCATTGGGGAAGCATTATTCATATCCAGCTTGTACATATCCCCTTTCCTGGGAGATCTAAGAAGCACCAATTCCGAAGGAATTATCATCCCTAGTTTGAGAATAATGCACTCATGTTTTGTGAAAAGCATTTGATGCTTTTGTTCACAAAACTGAGAAACACTTAATAGATTGTGTTCAAGCTGTTTGACAAAGTTAACTTTGTCAACTTTTAACTTCTTGTTGGATATACTCCCTCTACCCGAAATATATCCTCCGTCCTCACCTCCAAATTGGACAGGACCTCCATCATATTGTTGAAACTGTTGAAGGAGAGATCTGTTCCCTGTCATGTGCCTGGAGCATCCACTGTCCATAATTCAGACATTGTTGTTCTTGTCATATGGATATCCCTGCATACAAGATGAGATTATTAGTTTTGATTGGAGATCCAAGCCTTGTTGGTCTTGGGTTCTTCTAAAGATAGTGACATAATTGAACCAAAAGTTGAGCATGGGGTTCAATGGATGTCTTTAAAGAAGAGGCTTGGGCTGAAGCATCTTTCTTGATCTTCCAATCCATCCTTTGGTTGATCATGAAAGATGTGCTTGTAGAAGCTTTTAAAGCATGGCATTCTTCCAAAGCTTCTTTCTTTTCGGAAGAAGCCTTCACCACCTTTTCTTCTGAAGCAGTTTTCTTCTTAGATGGTTTCAAGGGAACTTTCTTGTTCTTCATATTTTAACAGCCTTTGCTTCCGAAGCCATTTTCCCTTCGGAAGAAGGATTTTCTTCTGAAAACAACCAAGCTTCGAAAACTAGTTTTCCCATTTTCATCACTTGGACCATCTGATAAGGTCCAAATAAGAAACCTTCCCTAACTCCTTCCTTTGTAACATTATTTGCATAATGCGTGCTAGCACGATTGTAGTAACAATCTTTAGCCATGTGGTTTTGCAAACCACACATTATGCATGCAATGTTAGTCTTTTGGGAGCTTGTAGGTTGCTGTTTCTTACTCTTTTTCTTTTTGTCAGCAACCTTTCCCTTCAACTTCTGATCCTTTGGTAGGACAGGAGTGTTGGTACTACACTCCTTTCCTGAATCAGAGGTACCTACCACCTGGAATCCAGCTGAGATAAAGACACCCTTTTGTTAGGTCAATCATCAGCTTAGACTTAGCCACTTTCTTAGCAGTTCCTCTGGCAGCTTCAGCTCTGTTTCTTCTGGCTTTGGTGGTTAGGGTTTGATCTTCACTGGGAGAGGTGGTTTGATTTACCTGTTCCTTCCCTATGGTGGCCTCTATTATTGCATCATTCTTCAACTCATGTGAAGATGGGTCAGCAAATGGGACCTCTTTCTCTTCACTACCACATCTAGGTTGTCTTATGCACTCATAAGAATGTGGTGGAGCACTTTCATTGGTCCCCAACCCTCCTTTGTTCTGATAACAGATTTTGGAGTAGGAGGATGATGCAATAATAGCTTGGAAGTTCTACTCAGAAATAGCATACTTCCTCGCTTGAGCCTTAGTAGTGATAAGCTAGGCTTGAGCCTCAGACAATTTGGATATTAAATCCTTTATTTGAGTCTTGTAATTGGTGTGTTCATGTTTTAATAGGGAAACAGTTTTCTCTAACTCTTTATTTTTGTTTTGGTAGTCAGATTCTACCCTTTTAAAATCAGATTTCAAAACATTTAAAGATTCAATATCAGATTTAATTTCCATATTGTAGTCTTCATATAATTTAACCTTAGCTATACAGGCAGGAGTACAGAGATGTTCATATACCTGGTTATCATCTGTTCTGGTCATGAGAACTTGAGCAAGAGTCACATCCTGTACCATAAAGTTCCAATCGACTTCTTGAGCCATTGCAGCTGTTTCAGTCGACTTCCCTATGGGCTTTGATGTACAGGGATGTGTGGAGGCCTGTGGGGTTCCCAGATTTGATTTGGGAGCCTTGCGTTCCCTTGCAAAGTGACCAAGTTGGTAATAGTTGTAACATTTGGCCTTGGTTTTATCAAACCCAAACTTGCTGGTAGTTGGGTTTTGACGGAATTGCCTTCCAGTTCTCTTAAAGAACTTCTTCACTCTGTAGGTTAAAAGAGCCATCTGTTGGACGATGTCCACATACTCTTCATCATCTGGACTAAAAAATTCTAGATCATCAAAACAGTATTGAAAATCACCAGAGTGTCCACTTCCTGAGACAAAGGCACAACTGTCCTGAAAGGAACTGTGCTGAGCCTGTTGAGACCTTGGCGTCTCAGGAAAAGTGATGTACGGTCCAGAAGAGCAGGATGGCTATTGGTTGTATGTCAGGTATTGTTGAGGTTGTGGGGGTATTGAGCCTTTAGCAACCATTAAAGTGTTGCTAGCAGGAAGACTCAATGGTCTGCTTGTTTGGTGGCCCTTCTTACTCTCCATCTCTAAACGGTATCCATCAAGGATGCCATAGAGTTCAGTCATAATAAGAGTGTTCAAGTTCTCTGTCCTCTTGATAAAGACATAGTAGAATGTCCACTCATTTGGAAGAGCACTAATGAACTTTCTTGTGAGATCTCTAAGTTCAAGAGTGATCTTCACAAACTGAAGAGGAGAAATAAGATCCATGTACCTTAAATACTGCTGGTTGAGGGTCTCTCCAGCAATATAAGTTAATTTCTTGAACTACTGCTTCAGTGATTCCTTCTTGGAGTCGTTGGAGCTTGAATACATCTGAGGAAGTGCATCGAACAATTCTTTGGCAGACTTACAATGCTCAAACCCCACCATGATGGAGTTGGGTATTGTAGTCATAAGAATGGCCATTGCATTGCTGTCAATATCCATCTTCTTTCAGTCCTTGTTAGAATAATCTTCAACAGCCTTTTCTATCATGGCACCGTTTCCACCAGGTGTTGCCACCTTGGGTTTATACGGGCCGTTGACAATGGAGTTCCACATTTTGCTATCTTGGTATCTGATGAAGCCTTCCATTCTTCTGCTCTAAGACCTAAAGTTTTCAGGAGTAATGATGGGAGCTTTGGTCATAGTTCCCATCTCTATTTTGGATTTGTTAAGGGCCATTTTGAGAGAGTTGTAAGGAGGAGTGAAAAACAGGTTGATTTGGATGGTTAGATCTCACAATCAAGAGCCTAAAAAGCTCTGATACTAATTGCAGGATCGGTTTATATCACTAAACACTTGCTTTTCTCTCTCAAACTCACTTAAACAACACTCGGATGAAAGCAAAGTCTCTAAGAGTTGCTAACAATATAATAAGTAATAATCAAACACAAGAAGTAATTTTCAAGGTACTTGCATATATTGCTTCTCAACTCAAATGTTACAAGACTCTTACAAGCATACTGTTATGAGTTACAATGAGAAACTATATATAATACTACCTATAGTCGGATATACTTTGATACCAGCTGGAATCCTCTAACTAAAGCAAATACTACAAAGCTAAAGTTTAAGCTATCTCAAATAAAGTCTTATCTGAGATATGGTAGTCAGGACATGTCCCTGACTTACCTTTTGTCACCAACTAAAGTTGGTAACTTGTACTAACATAAAAAGGTGAACAGTGCAATAAAGTATGGTTAACTACATGGCTCTTTGAGAAAATGCCATGCAGTATCAGAGGTCTGCAGCGAAGTTTCAGAGACCATACTTATGTCCATTGGTTCATAGCAGTATCTTCCGAAGGTTAAATGGCTTTGGAAGAACAACTACTTCCGAAGCCACTTACACTTCGAAAGAAGCTACTTCTTCTGAGGCTTGAGGACTTCTTCTTTTCTTCATACTTCAGAAGTAGTCTTCTGATTTCTTTTTCTCATACTTGATCTTCGGAAGTAAGTTCTTTGACTTCGAAAGTAGAGTTTGTCTTCAGAAGTTAATCTTTCACTCTATCTTTGGAAGAACTCTACTTCCTTCGGAAGTTCCACACTTGGCTTCGGAAGCCTTTGTAAGTAGCACCAAATTTTGTCTATGTGATTTGGTTTTGGTTGCACCAGCCTTCTTCTTGATCCAACACTAATTGAGTCTCTGTGTATGATTAACTTGGATTAATGATTATAAACAAGAAAAGCATGTGTCTGTCCTTGTAAATACTTATAATATAAACAAATTATATTGCCTTTCTATCTGTGTCTTTTAATTCTACATAACATATGTTTGGGATATGATAGTACACTATGCCTTTGCTTTTTCCTGAATTCTTAAGAATCATTAAATTCTAATTAAGTTTATTGATATATGAGTAGGTTCATCCTGAGTGGAAACTACACTAAGTACACGCCAAACATAATATAAAATAAATGTTTGTGGGAGACTTCATGTTGAGGATATAACAAGTCTAATTCTGATATGACCAAATCACTCATCTAAGCACACTATGTACCAACACTTTATAATGTCTATTTTTGCAAATCATATTCCCTCTGTGTTGTGTAAACAAAGACCTGGGTGTATGAAAAGATCATGATCCTCATCAACCCTCTGTTTTGTGTAAACAAAGACCTGGGTTAATGGCACCTTTGTTTTACGGAAGTAAAGACCTGGTGCCTGTCGATGATTATATCTAAGCTCTTAAAAGAATCTTTTGTGATCAATTGTACATTAAATTTAGAGCTTCTACATCAATGCATTAATGAGATGTCAAATGCATCTTAAGATAGAACTTATAACTTAAAGTACATAGTTTCTAAGTGTGAAAAGGTGATGATTTGACTCACAAAGGGAAGACAAACACTAAGTGAATTGAATGTGAAGCCCATAACAGCTACCTCTTAATAAACACGAAAACATAATAAACAACATGCCTAGTTAACATAATACTCTTGTATGGATTTAAGTGGACAAACATACTTGCAATCAGAACTAAATCAGGTATGAATTTATCAAACAAATCAATCAGGAAGATGATTAGTGTTATTATATGATTCCATTCTATGTGTATATATGCTTGTACATAGCACTCATTTCAATTTTATGTATTTTAAATTGATTTCTTTATGTTTGGCATGTTTGGACAGACATGTGTGTTTCATGATATTCTTCTTATAAATTTATGATGAATGCTTTTGTTCATTATTGATCATCAATTTAGGGAGAGTAGAATCATGAAATTAATTAACAAAAAAATTGTCTAATGAATTGTCAATATAAAGGAGCTGGAACTTGAGCACTAACTTGGTTTTTGGATACATGAAGCCTTTAAAAACCTTCTTGTACACAATTGTCATGAATACAAAGTCAACAAGGTCCAATAGCAATAAATGGTTCTATCAGTTGATTAGAACCATACAACAGATTAGTTTCAATCGTGGCTTGTTAAACATCAACAGAAGCTACATTGCATTGTAAACATCAACAGAAGCTACAGTGCAAAACTTAAGGGGGAGTACAATATGACTATCCGTAGATTGATGAGTAATCGATTTTCAAGGGAGCACAATGTGTGCGCATTCTTATATCATGACGACCCTATTTTAGAAGGATGTCGAGACATCATCCGCTATCTAAGAAGATCGAGGCTGTTTTATGCCTTATCAGCGGAGCCGGTGATACATCAATCTCACATTGTTGATTTCTTGAACTTGGCTAAAGTAGAAAAGGAAGGAGATGATGAGGTGATACATTCAGATATTAGGAATGAATAGTAAGGATTGATGAACAATGTATCAGGATAAATCTCAACTTGGGGGATGTCGAGATAGGTCATCCAGATGTGTTCGAGAATGAATACATAGAAAAGATATTCTATCTGATGGTTTATGATGGAGATTTTGACAAAGGTGAGATCAAGAAAGGAAGATTATGCAAAACTTATAGGTTCCAGTGTCACACCTATCTGAAATGCATGTCAAACAGGAAGTCTGGACTAAACAGATTTTCAAGGCACATATCATCTGTAATCATAGGTGTATATGAAGGGAGAACATACAATTACTCTAAGTACATCCTTGGATGTTTGTGTGATGAAATGAGAGTTCAGAAGGCAGATAAGATGTACATGTTTCGAAGGTTTCTGCAACTGATCATCAATGGTGAAATGCCTGCAATAGCAAGAGATGGAGATGTATTTGTGCAAGCACATTTGGGAAGATCTCTATTGAACAAGAACAATGGGAGATATGAAGGAGAAGACATGCCTATGTTTGTGTGACATCCGGTAAATTTCCATTACCAAACTCCGTTAGTTCCGTTAAGTCTTGCATACACGTGTCGTAAACACACACTAGTTGTCGTTTAACGTTGGTGACCTAATAATAATGAATAATGTTAAATTAATGAGAATCTAATTGGTTATTTGATTATTTTGTTATGTTTATGTGTTTACATGTTTTTAAAATGCTAATTAGAAAATTTATCGCGTAACGCGGAAACGTGCCTATTTATTCGTATGTCTTGTGTTTTTATAAAGATAAGATATATAATGATTTTCATTAGTTTATATCTTTATATTATTAAGTTAAAAACACTTTACAAAGAGTTTAAAGCCAAGTTTTTATAAAATACAAATTACAAGGGTTAAAAGGGTAAATATGTAAATTAAAATTAAACAAAACACACTAACCCTAATCCCCACCCCCCCCCCCATCGGCCGCAAACACCCACACACACCCCTCTCCTTTGCGAGATCAGCCAAGAACAAACAAGAGAACTCAAAATTGGATCAATTTCAAGGCATACAACTTGTTGGAATCATCAATTACAAGCTATAACACGTTTAAAGGTTAGATTTTTCATGTTTTTGTAGGTTTTTGTTGAGGGCCGAACCCTAATGCGACTTTGGGTCTTCATGGAGTCGAAATGATGTTAGTTGGATTGATTACATGTTGTTTAACGTCGATTATGTATGAATTGTATGTTTTTAGTGGATTGATCATGAACTTTGGTTATAGGCAAACCTAATTTGAAAATTGGTAGGATTATGGATGAATGGTGATTGTTTGATGAATGTTTGATGATAATAGGTTGTATGAATGCTAGGTTACATTGATTTTGTAAGAAATTGATGAATTGAAGTTGGTGTTCGTAGGTTACTATAATAGTAACTTTATTTTCATGACATGATGATCTAGTGATGGATTGATGTTATTGATGTGTTCATGATGATGATTAGATGCTAGATTGTTGTTATGAATGCTAGAAATCTTTGAATGGATGTTGTTGTTCATAGCTTGCCAAAAGTAGAAACTTTTGTTCATGAAGATTGTTAGATTATGGTGATTAGGTATTGTTGATCATGTCTAGATATTGTTATGAGCTTGAGGTGGTATAATTATGATGAATTCATGAATACATTGGGTGGTTGATAGATGTTGGGATGTACTTTCTAAAAAGGGAAACTTTAATTTCATAAAGTCTGAAAAATGATAGTTTGAACATGTTTGGGATGTTAGGAGCATGTTAGTATGATCATAAATGAATTCTAATGTGGTAGAACATGGTAATTTGGTTGTATGTGATGTTGGGGTAATCATGAATGATATTTGGACATTTATGATCATGTATGATTGGATGTTGATTAGTAGTAGGACATCATGTTTAGGACTGGAAATTGATTATTGTGGTGTATGCTGGATGTAATGAATATGATTGTGATCATTATACACGCGTGTGAATCTGAGGCCCCTACTTAGTAGGATTGGTAGGGTTTAGGATGTGAAGTCGTGAGTGGCTTCACATGGCATGTGGTGTGTGATTTGATCTTTGTGTGGCATGTTAGTTATGTTATGACTAGTAGACATGTTAATGTTCTAGATTCGCATGACTTGTATGATACTTGGTTGTATGATGATCTGAGTGATATACCTAGATAGTATAGCATACATATGATCCATTTGAATGTTAACCATGTATGATATATGTGTTTGAATTGCTAGAATGGTTTTACAACACATGAAGTCACCAACGGGTCAAACGTGTCAACTAGGTCAAACCTGTCTGTTTTGTTTGAAATCTTGAGTCCTTGGTTGTAGTGTACTTAGGGTTTCACATGTTCTTTGATTACACGTACTCATGTACTTACATGATCTAGGTAACCTCTGAAGGTTGTCTGTCTATTCTGTTTGACAAGTCAAACCCTAAGTATCTATACGCATATCAAGTGAGTTCATGCCCCACTCTTTATTTAATCTCTTTTGGGGGAGATAGCATACTGGTAAATCATAAACGCTTTATATATTCAAGTTGTGTATAATATTATATAGTGTTGATATCATGGAAAAGTCCTCACACTTCGAATTGTTAATATTGAATAGCGGGGAAATTTGGGTAGTACTACTGGGTTTGACGAGCCCCACCTGTATGACTCGAGGTCAACCGGGTGCAATTTGTCCTAATAAACATTGTCACGACCTGTTAAGTCGTGACAGGAGGCAACAACATAACACAGTCAGCTTCAATTGCGAAATCACTATGAAATAATATTTATTGTTAATGGACTAGCTATCTGTTACAATGCAGTACTTTTATATCTCTATTATTAAACTGTTTATGTCTGAATATCTCTTGAACTCACCGACCATTGTGTTGACATTTTAGTATGCTATCCTCAGGTCATTAGCTTGCTTGCCATAGGAGCACTGCATGGTTCACTTGCATTCTAAGACTCGGTTCTCAAGACATTTTTAGTATTTTAATGATTATTGTTTACTCTTTTGGGTTGGCATATGTTTTGCCATAGTTATACTTTTATTTTTTTGGGTTGTTTTCAAAACCCTTCCGCACTGTTTAAAGTTTGTACTTTGGTTGATTTTATTTAAATTATGGCATATAGAGTCGTTCTGAGTACTGTTGACTGTGATCCTGGTTTGTTCACACGCCTCGCGGTAAAACTCCGCAAGTGGATTTTGAGGGTGTGACAGATGTGTATCAGAGCCATTGGTTATAGGGAACTAGGTTGCATACACACTAGACTATAACCGCACACAGTTAATTAGTTACCTGTGCCTTATTCTCATCTACTGTATACTCATTGGCATACACGTCACACTCTCTGCAGCATGGCATCGTCATCGAGAGCTCCGGGAAAACGACCTGAATCACCTTCATGATCTGAATCCCCACCTCCTGCACCTGTACCTGATGATGGATTCGATTGGCCCCAACTGGCTTATCCTCGAGAGGAGATTGACTGGGATCAACCCTTTGCATTAATGAAGCGTGACCCTCCGCGAGACTGGCGTTTCTATCCTAGATTTGTTGATCATATCATGTTTAGGGAGCGCGTACCTGTCCCGAGGCCCAGGACTAGGAACAATGCCGACCAACCAATGCCTTCACTCCCACGGACGGTGCAGTCCAACGAGCAACTGATTGCTGCACTAGTGGCTGCACTGGACACTGAGCAGCATCGAGTAAGGCGGCTCACGGGTGATGTTTGTACACTGCAGCAAGAGGTGTACAAACTGAGACATCAATTGGATGAACTCAAGGAACAACACGGGAAGACCCTAAACGGGTGTCACCATATGCCAGATGGTCTCATGGCACTCCAAGGGCGCGTGACTGCTCGTGAACAGCGGGACGCCATAGCTGATAATAGGATTGCCATTTTAGAAGCTCAACTAGCGGCACTTCAGATTGCTATAGCTCCTGCTCCTGCAGCAGAGCCTGAGGATGAAGAGGATCCCGAGGAGGGACCCGAAGAGGAGGAACCGGAGGAGATGGAGGATGACAGTGATGGGTCAGATGTTGTCAATTGACTTCTTTATATAACTTAGACTACGTAGTGTTTTTCTTTTTGAAACCTATGTGGGAAGGGTTGTTTCCCCACACGAACGACAAACTTAAATTTTGACATTGATAAATACATTGTGACTCATTTACAATTTATTTACTTTGGTTATTATTTTTGTTATGAATGTTGTGGTTGTGATTATTCATTATTTCTGTTATTTACTGTTTACTGTGCTTCAATGAGATAAATGTGTTTGCTGTTACTCATTATTGTATTTGTGAATGTAAAGTGGAAAGGATGGACGCCTGTGGACATGGACGTGGATGTGGTCGTGGACGCGGACGTGGACGTGGCATCGGAGAACAGGGCGGTAGTGCTATTAACATGACCCCCGCAGAATTACCTGCTCTAATTAATGAGCATGTTCAAGCGGCAGTGGCTGCTGCCCACGTGGGTCAGCCAGCAGGTAAACAATGATAAAAAGATAAATCTGATATCCTTCATAACTATATGGGATGTCTGATTAATGTGTGTTGTGTTAAAACAAGACCACTAGTGCGTACCTACAAGTCCTTTATGGACTGTAAGCCACACACCTACAGCGGTACAGAGGGTGCTGTAGGGCTTGTGCGATGGTTCGAGAAGACTGAGTCTGTCTTCTCTAAATGCAATTGTCCACCTGCGGATCAAGTAAAGTACGCCACCGGGACTTTAGAGGGTGCTGCTCCGTCTTGGTGGAACGCGCAAGTCCAGATGCTTGGACAAGCAATAGCGAATGGACTTCCATGGGATGGGTTCAAAGCCATGATGACTGAGGATTACTGTCCTCGCAACGAAGTGCAGAAGTTAGAAATGGAGTTCTGGCAATTGAAGATGCAGGGCTCGGAAATCGAGGCTTACACCACCAGAACCCATGAATTAGCAACTATGTGCCCGGAATGGTGAATGAGGTGCATAAAAGGGTAGAGCGTTACATATGGGGATTGGTACCCGAAATCGAAAGTATGGTAACTGCTTCCAATCCAGCCATAATTCAGCAAGCCATCCAGCTAGCTCACAGGCTAACTGACCAAGCCATGGAGCAAGGACGTCTACCCAAACGGGGCGTTGTGGCAGGCGTGCCCGACAACAAAATAAAGTGGGATAATTCCAACAACACCAAAGCATCATCATCTTCTAGCGGTCAACCTCAACCTCAACAGCAACAACAGTCGGTTCAGCAGCAACGGAGGTTCGACAATAACCGTAACTTCAACCAAACGCCTGCAAATAATCAAGGACCTAGTGGTTATGGTGGTAGGCATCCGAAGTGCACTCAGTGTAATTACCATCATGTGGGAAGGTGTGATAGCTTCAAGTGTCAACGTTGTGGAAAAATTGGACATGCTGCAAAGGATTGTCGTGGTGAACTGGTAAGGACGCCACAACAACCTCAAGAAACTCCCAAGGGTTGTTTCGAATGTGGGAAAGAAGGGCATTACAGGCGAAACTTCCCATAACTAAGGAGGAACGGTAATGGCAACAACAACAATAACAACAACAACACCAACAATCACGGTAACAACAACAACAACAGTAATAAAAACAACGGTGGAAATGGTACTGGTAATGGTGGCAATAAAGATGGAGCCAAGGGGAGAGCCTTCGTCATTGGCTCAGGTGAGGCTCTAAATGATCCAACAACTGTTACCGGTAGATTCTCTGTTAATGGTTGTTTTGCTACGGTACTATTTGATACTGGAGCCGATAGGAGTTTTGTGTCCTTAAAGTTCTGTAGTCTTTTAAGTGATATACCCTCTGCTTTAGAATCTAAATACACTGTGGAATTAGCCAATGGTAAACAAATCCATGTAACGCATATCCTTAAAGACTGTAAGATAGAACTTGCTGGTCATACTTTCGCTATAGATCTTATGCTTGTTACGCTGGGGAGTTTTGATGTTGTGATAGGCATGGATTGGCTCTCTAGCAAGCAAGCGGAAGTCATATGTCATGAGAAGATCATACGAATCCCTGTTGATGATAAAATCCTTACCGTCATAGGTGATAGGAGTGGTGCTGTGATAGGCATCATCTCATTCATGAAATCTCAAAAGTTGTTACGAAAGGGTCATGTGGGTATCCTAGCACTTGTAACCAATAAGCAGGCAGAAGAAAGGAGAATGGAGGATATTCCCATAGTACGCGATTTTCCAGAGGTTTTTCCAGAGGATCTTCCTGGATTACCACCTCACCGCCAAGTGGAATTCCAGATTGAGTTGACTCCCGGCGCAGCTCCGATTGCTAGGGCACCTTATCGATTAGCACCGAACGAACTACAGGAGTTGTCGTCACAACTCCAGGAGCTTTTAGATAAGGGCTTTATTCGACCTAGCACATCACCTTGGGGAGCTCCTATTCTCTTTGTTAAGAAGAAGGATGGCACATTCCGGATGTGCATCGATTATAGAGAGTTAAACAAAGTAATAGTCAAGAACCGATACCCTTTATCTCGTATCAACGACTTGTTCGATCAGCTCCAAGGATCAAGCTATTATTCGAAGATTGACTTGAGATCTGGTTATCATCAACTTAGAGTTCGAGAAGAAGACATTCTCAAGACTACGTTTCGTACTCGATATGGTCATTATGAGTTCTTGGTCATGCCTTTTGGGTTGACTAATGCACCTGCTGTGTTCATGGACCTCATGAACCACGTGTGCAAACCTATCTTGATCAGTTTGTCATTGTGTCATCGATGATATACTATATATTCTAGGACCAAGGAGGAGCATGAAGAGCACTTACGAATGATCTTGGAACTGTTGAAAAATGAGCAGCTATATGCCAAATTCTCAAAGTGTGACTTTTGGATAAGAGAAGTGCAATTCCTAGGTCATATTGTTAATGAGAAGGGGATACATGTCGATCCTGCCAAAATTGAGGCGATAAAGAATTGGACTACACCCAAAACGCCGAGCGAGATAAGACAATTTCTGGGATTAGCAGGATATTACCGACGATTCATAGAAGGATTTTCTAAGATCGCACAACCTCTCACAGCCTTGACTCACAAAGGAATGACATACAAATGGAGTGAGAGTCAAGAATCAGCTTTCCAATTATTAAAACAAAAACTCTATACTGCCCCGATATTAGCATTACCAGAGGGAACGGATGACTTTGTGGTGTATTGCGATGCATCCATTCAAGGATTGTGTTGTGTCTTGATGTAACGAGATAAGGTGATAGCCTACACCTCGAGACAACTAAAGGTTCAAGAGAAGAACTATACCACCCATGACTTCGAATTGGGTGCAGTGGTTTTTGCCTTAAAGATCTGGAGACATTACTTGTATGGTACCAAGTCCACTATCTACACCGATCACAAGAGTCTTCAACATATCTTCGAGCAAAAAGAGTTGAATATGAGGCAGCGACGTGGGTGGAACTATTAAACGATTATGATTGCGCTATTAAGTACCATCCGGGAAAGGCGAATGTAGTTGCCGATGCCCTAAGCAGGAAGGAAACAGCTAAACCCCGACGGGTGCGAGCTTTACAGCTTACTATCAGTACCCAACTGCCCGAACAAGTTAAGGAGGCACATATAGAAGCTTTAAAAGCAAAAAATATTGGTTCTGAGTCATTAAGGGGAATGGATAAACAGCTAGTGGTGAAAGAGGATGGAATTCGGTATTTCATGGATAGACTTTGGGTGCCTGTTTATGGAAATCTGAGAGATTTAGTTATGAGCGAGGCACACAAATCTAAGTATTCTATACATCCTGGATCCGACAAGTTATATCATGACCTAAAGGCGCACTATTGGTGGCCTAACATGAAAGCGGATGTAGCTACGTATGTGAGCAAGTGTTTGACCTGCTCGAAAGTAAAAGTGGAATATCAAAAACCATCCGGACTGTTACAACAACCTGAGATACCAATGTGGAAATGGGAACAGATCTCCATGGATTTTATTACTAAGCTACCCTGGACTAGTACTGGTTGTGACACGATATGGGTTATTGTGGATCGATTGACAAAGTCTGCTCACTTCCTTGCAATTAAGGAAACTGACAAGACGGAGAAATTAACTCGACTGTACCTTAAAGAGATCGTTTCGAGACACGAGGTACCGATCTCAATTATTTCCGATCGTGACGCTCGTTTCACGTCACATTTCTGGCAATCATTGCAGAAATCTTTGGGTACACGGTTGGATATGAGTACTGCATATCATCCACAGACGGATGGCCAGAGTGAGCGTACCATACAGACGTTGGAGGATATGCTACGTGCTTGTGTGATTGACTTCGGGAATAACTGGAAATTCACCTGCCATTGGTGGAGTTTTCTTATAACAACAGTTATCATACTAGTATACAGGCATCACCTTTCGAGGTGCAGTATGGGAGAAAATGTCGATCACCAGTTTTCTGGGCAGAAATTGGTGATAGTCGGCTAACAGGTCCCGAGTTAATTCATGAGACAACTGAGAAGATTATACAGATACGGAACCGTATGGCTGCAGCGCGAGACAGGCAAAAGAGTTATGCTGACAAGAGACGGAAACCTTTAGAGTTTCAGGTTGGTGACAAGGTTTTGTTGAAAGTCTCACCATGGAAAGGCGTAGTTCGGTTTGGTAAACGAGGGAAACTAAATCCGAGGTATGTTCGACCATTTGAAATAGTGGAAAGAATAGGTCCAGTAGCCTATCGACTAGCCCTACCTGATTCGCTAAGTGGAATCCATGATGTGTTTCACGTGTCAAACCTGAATAAGTGCATAACTGATGAAACAATTGTCGTACCACTAGAAGAAATTCAAGTGGATGAACAATTGCGATTTATTGAAGAACCAGTCGAGGTGATGGACCGTGAGGTGAAAACACTTAAGCAAAGCAAGATACCTATTGTTAAAATCCGTTGGAATTCGCGACGTGGACCGGAATTCACATGGGAACGAGAAGATCAAATGAAGCTTAAGTACCCTCAACTATTCGAAAGGACGATGCCAGCAGACGAAGGTATTGATTTAAATTTCGGGACGAAATTTCTTTCAACATGGGGATGATGTGACAACTCATCCGAAACTCACTCGATTTCGATTTCTGTGTGCCAATGCAGTGGACCAGTGATGGAACACTCTCACCATGTAACGCAATTTTCGGGATGAAAATTCTTTCAACATGGGGATAATGTGACATCCGGTAAATTTCCGTTACCAAACTCCGTTAGTTCCGTTAAGTCTTGCATACACGTGTCGTAAACACACACTAGTTGTCGTTTAACGTTGGTGACCTAATAATAATGAATAATGTTAAATTAATGAGAATCTAATTGATTATGTGATTATTGTGTTATGTTTATGTGTTTACATGTTCTTAAAATGCTAATTAGAAAATTTATCGCGTAACGCGGAAGCGTGCATATTTATTCGTATGTCTTGTGTTTTTATAAAGATAAGATATATAATGATTTTCATTAGTTTATATCTTTATATTATTAAGTTAAAAACACTTTACAAAGAGTTTAAAGCCTAGTTTTTATAAAATACAAATTAAAAGGGTTAAAAGGGTAAATATGTAAATTAAAATTAAACAAAACACACTAACCCTAATCCCCACCCCTGCCATCGGCCGCAAACACCCACACACACCCCTCTCCTTTGCGAAATCAGCCAAGAACAAACAAGAGAACTCGAAATTGGATCGATTTCAAGGCATACAACTTGTTAGAATCATCAATTCCAAGCTATAACACGTTTAAAGGTTAGATTTTTCATGTTTTGTGGGTTTTTGTTGAGGGCCGAACCCTAATGCGACTTTGGGTCTTCATGGAGTCGAAATTGATGTTAGTTGTTGGTGTTAGTATGTTAGTTGGATTGATTACATGTTGTTTAACGTCGATTATGTATGAATTGTATGTTTTTAGTGGATTGATCATGAACTTGGTTATAGGCAAACCCTAATTTGAAAATTGGTAGGATTATGGATGAATGGTGATTGTTTGATGAATGTTTGATGATAAATAGGTTGTATGAATGCTAGGTTACATTGATTTTGTAAGAAATTGATGAATTGAAGTTGGTGTTCGTAGGTTACTAATAATAGTAACTTTATTTTCATGACATGATGATCTAGTGATGGATTGATGTTATTGATGTGTTCATGATGATGATTAGATGCTAGATTGTTGTTATGAATGCTAGAAATCTTTGAATGGATGTTGTTGTTCATAGCTTGCCAAAAGTAGAAACTTTTGTTCATGAAGATTGTTAGATTATGGTGATTAGGTATTGTTGATCATGTCTAGATATTGTTATGAGCTTGAGATGGTATAATTATGATGAATTCATGAATACATTGGGTGGTTGATAGATGTTGGGATGTACTTTCTAAAAAGGGAAACTTTAATTTCATAAAGTCTGAAAAATGATAGTTTGAACATGTTTGGGATGTTAGGAGCATGTTAGTATGATCATAAATGAATTCTAATGTGGTAGAACATGGTAATTTGGTTGTATGTGATGTTGGGGTAATCATGAATGATATTTGGACATTTATGATCATGTATGATTTGGATGTTGATTAGTAGTAAGACATCATGTTTAGGACTGGAAATTGATTATTGTGGTGTATGCTGGATGTAATGAATATGATTGTGATCATCATACACGCGTGCGAATCTGAGGCTCCTACTTAGTAGGATTGGTAGGGTTTAGGATGTGAAGTCGTGAGTGGCTTCACATGGCATGTGGTGTGTGATTTGATCTTTGTGTGGCATGTTAGTTATGTTATGACTAGTAGACATGTTAATGTTCTAGATTCGCATGACTTGTATGATACTTGGTTGTATGATGATCTGAGTGATATACCTAGATAGTATAGCATACATATGATCCATTTGAATGTTAACCATGTATGATATATGTGTTTGAATTGCTGGAATGGTTTTACAACACATGAAGTCACCAACGGGTCAAACGTGTCAACTAGGTCAAACATGTCTGTTTTGTTTGAAATCTTGAGTCCTTGGTTGTAGTGTACTTAGGGTTTCACATGTTCTTTGATTACACGTACTCATGTACTTACATGATCTAGGTAATCTCTGAAGGTTGTCTGTCTATTCTGTTTGACAAGTCAAACCCTAAGTATCTATACGCATATCAAGTGAGTTCATGCCCCACTCTTTATTTAATCTCTTTTGGGGGAGATAGCATACTGGTAAATCATAAACGCTTTATATATTCAAGTTGTGTATAATATTATATAGTGTTGATATCATGGAAAAGTCCTCACACTTTCGAATTGTTAATATTGAATAGCGGGGAATTTGGGTAGTACTACTGGGTCTGACGAGCCCCACATGTGTGACTCGAGGTCAACCGGGTGCAATTTGTCCTAATAAACATTGTCACGACCTGTTAAGTCGTGACAGGAGGCAACAACATAACACAGTCAGCTTCAATTGCGAAATCACTATGAAATAATATTTATTGTTAATGGACTAGCTATCTGTTACAATGCAGTACTTTTATATCTCTATTATTAAACTGTTTATGTCTGAATATCTCTTGAACTCACGACCATTGTGTTGACATTTTAGTATGCTATCCTCAGGTCATTAGCTTGCTTGCCATAGGAGCACTGCATGGTTCACTTGCATTCTAAGACTCGGTTCTCAAGACATTTTTAGTATTTTAATGATTATTGTTTACTCTTTTGGGTTGGCACATGTTTTGCCATAGTTATACTTTTATTTTTTGGGTTGTTTTCAAAACCCTTCCGCACTGTTTAAAGTTTGTACTTTGGTTGATTTTATTTAAATTATGGCATATAGAGTCGTTCTGAGTAACTGTTGACTGTGATCCTGGTTTGTTCACACGCCTCGCGGTAAAACTCCGCAAGTGGATTTTGAGGGTGTGACAGTTTGCGCTTGTAGCTGACCCCAATGCCAACATTCCACAAGAACTTATATGGGAAGAAGCTCAAGAGAATTCATCTACTAACTTTGTGGAAGCCTCATCTTCACCTCCTTAATCACCCATTCACCAACAACCTCAAACACCCCTATCATAATCACTAGCCAGCCAAAACACTCAACCAATCTCTCCAATCCACCCATTATCACCAAATCAACCTCAAACACCCCTATCAATCACCAGCCAGCCAAAACACTCAACCAATCTATCCAATTCACCATCATTCACCAATTCTTTCTTCAACTCCAGAAAAGCAATCCACTGAGAGCTTTTACACCAGGAAGACAGTTTTAGCTTCATAAGCTAGTACAGTTCAACTATCACCAACCAAGACTGAATCCCTTGTCCTCTCAAATAATACTAAACCTGTCTCTCTAGTCATTGAACATCAGCAACAACAACAATCAAATCAAGAACAAGCAGAGCAAGCTGTTGAGTCCTGTTCATGCTCAGCTAATGTAGCCCCTGAAGATATGAATGATGATGAGATTGTTGCTTAACATCAGGATGAAGAAGAAGAAGCCAACTTTGTTGATGTGATTGGTTACAATGAAACAGATCTCAGTGATGATGATATCCCAGTCAGCAAGAGTTATTTGGTTGTTGAATACAACAAACTTGTTATCAAGTCAAACAGTAAAAGGCAAAGAAATCAAGAGTTGAAGGGGATGATGAAAGAAAGAATGTTTAGCTGCTGAAGCAAGAATCTAGCAGAAAAAATATTAAGAGAAATCATACAAGAAAACAATGAAGTCATTGATGCTCTGCATGAGCTTGTAAAACAACAAGAAGACTCAATTGCACGTGAGAAGGCTAAAAAGGAAATACTTGAGTTGGAGAGCAACAAAGCAAACAAGACTCTACAAGAACAACTTGATCAGCTGAAAAAGGAAGGATGAGGAGATTAAAAGATTGAAAAAGAAGATGAAAGAAATTGAAACTAATGCCCTTACTAAAAAACCAACAAAAGAATCTGTTGAAGCTTCAATGCCTATTATTCAATATTCAAGGAAAAGGAAGTACATGGGTTTCATAAAGAAAGAAGTGATTGAAGTACAAAATTCACCTAAAAGATCAAAATCTGTTGAATCTTCAACCTTAAAGCCTTTGTCTCCTGCTGAACCAGAAAGTGATGCTGAATGGATTGAGCTCACTGAAGATGAGTCTCCAAAGAACAAAAAGAATCACGAGTTGAGAAACTACCGACCACCAAACACATATTAGAAGAAAGGCTTGAGTCAAACATGTTTATGACCCTTATTAACCATGGGTGTCCTTTTGATCTGGTTGAAAGGATGAAGTGACTGAGATGAAGGATCTTCTGAAAGAATTTAAACTTGCTACATTCATGATCCCAAATTGTGACTATGAAGCATTCACTACATTTCAAGCCATTCATAAGATCACGAAAGAACTAGGCCATTATGATACAGCAAAACTTAGCAAATACAATCTGTTGGTTACAGGGTCACAACTACAAGGCACGTGAGCTTAAGGGAAGAAATGTTCGTGAGCTTAGGAGAATGATGGATCATGTAATGGCGGTTGAGCTTGACACAAGAGTGAGATTCAGAACAGAAGCTCCAAATCCATCATATGAGCAACAAAGCAAACTCCCTGCTGATCCTACAACTGTTGAACCTAAAGATCATGAGTCTTGATATTGCCATATGAATTGAATTATTTTCAATCTATTTAATCAATCTATATATGTATTCAAACCTATGTATTCAAACCTGTGATTACTCACTACCAAATTCGTTAGCTGACTCGTTACTCTATCACATAATTTCAGCAATGCTGATTAGTGGAATTTTCATGCTCATTTAGGATCTGGACCTAGTTTAATAAAAGGTTTTCTGTTATATTTATTTGGTTTATTGTTTAATTGTAATGTGTCATTTGATTAGTATTATTCAATGAAGATGTCATTAATATTATTTCAACGTATTCTCTACAATGTGGTATGAACAATCGATTTACATTCGTTCGCCCTAATGATTTTGTCATCTGTCAGGGTGTGACAAGATGTAATTGTTAATGTTTCTTTATTGAGACAATAGTATCATCTTTACACATATCATCAATATGTTGATGCATTTGATCTCATGAATATATTAAAGGTTTAAATTATTACAAACGAATTTGAAATGAAAGATAATATTACATTTATGTATTAGTCAGCATACAAAGAATTTTTATGCATCACTCAATTTATAAAAAAGATGTTGAAACATGTAGTATAATCTAGTTATCAATATGCTTTGACTGAAATATTTGGATATAACGCACATGTATAATTGATTCAATGAATATCTCTAATCATCTCATATAAAAGGTATGATATTATTTTAGGACTAATTTCACTATGTTAAAGGTTAATGCGTTTCTAGCAAGCAGATATCAAAAACGGGTAGAACCAGTATTTGAATACCATTAAGATTATACTTTACTAACCTATTGAAAACAGTTTGGTTAATCTTTTTATGAAAGGAACATAATGCAACAAGATCATAGATCTTGTGGTATTTATTTACGAGATGAGTCAATTCAAGTCTTGGATGAAAATTACACATCATTACACTACATAAAAAAATTGTCATTAAAAGCTCAAGCGGTGAATTGTTAACTACCAAAGTCTTGGAGAAACTTTTTGTTGAATTTCAAGACCCGTCAATCGATGTTATATAAATCAAGGAGAGTAATAAGCATTGCACTCTCTTTTTCCTTAGCTATGGTTTTGTCTTATTGTGTTTTTCTAATAAGCTTTTTAACAATACAATATCTTTAAAAATATTGATAACCAAGAAAGAGAATTATAAATATTTATAAATGTGGTTATCAATACCACTTTGTAACTTTTAAATTCATTATGTTTATATTAATATTAATGGGTTTTGTATATGATATTTTATCTCAATATGATAAAATTATTATACTTTGCATAACATTTTCTCCCTATGATCATATTTTTCCTATATTTATGTACTCCATGTATTAATTGCCAGTAGGTACTTAGTTTCACAACAAACCAAACAGCTTTAGATGTTTTGGTTATTTTTATTTTCTTGTTTAATTAACTTTATGTATAAATCTTTTTAGGCGATGTAGTTGGACGTCACAACGGAATGTTAGATCAAATAAATTCACCAATGGCCTTTTCCACTTATACACCATTATTCTTTTGTCTTATATTAACACTTATGGTACTAACATTTTGTACCAGGCAAACTACAATGACGTATAATAAGATCTCTAAAATTAAAGCATGTGGCACCACTGATCCGATTAAAGTGCGAGTCATAAGGAAATTGTTTCTTTTGTTGCAGAAAATATAAAAAATAGATATTAACGTCTGCTAAGTTGAGATTGCAATATAACATCCTACGTCAAAATTTATCAACATTTTGTAAAATACGAGATATCCGTGCATAATGACGTGATGTGAAAGAAAGTAACGCAACGCACAAGATAACCAAGTTTTACTTGAAAGTTGATAACCGGATATTTTAAATGTGTATGTTAATCAAGTTTCAAGTGAACGCTTATATAACCTGTCATAAAGAGACTTTTGAAGTGTTATTGAGCGTTCTCAAAAGTATAACACGTGTAGAACAAACATAATATATCTAATGAAGTAAATATTTTTATATAAGACTTTTTTCGTATTTCGGTGTGAAAATTTAATAGAAACATTACTGTGGAGATTTTTACACACTTAGATCGAGTACTACACATTTTTCTAATACCAATACTATAGAATGACTATGTGGTAATAACCAGGTTAAATCAAATGTGTGATCCTAGAAGAAAACAATGAACACAACCAAAATAAAACTAAACACACTTAAAATTACACACTTGTTAAATATTAAGAGGCAAGGGTGCCTCAGCTACAACACAAGTCATATAATAGATAGATAAACAAGCCTTCTCTAGAAGTAATAAGACATTAAAACTATAATATTCTTGCATCACCTCAATTCTCTTAGCCATTGCATCATAAATTAAGTTGATCTTCATCTAATTCTCAGCACTGCTTTGCAGACCACTAACTGATGATTCTCAATGTCACCTGCACAAATAGTAATCTTAGCTTTTGGTTTTTTGAGGTTAAAGACTGGAAACTGTTCTAAAACACCATGGTAACACCTTATATCAGCTGCAGGCTTGCATGGGTCTTGCATTTGTGAAAGCCTTTGGAGTATGTCTGCTGTGTGTTTCATACATTGGAATCGGGTTCTGTGCAGGAACTGCAACCGGCATCACCTTCTCGAAAGCTTCAACAAGCAATGCAACTTTTCTCTTTCGCGCTGGTGCAAGTGTTGTAACTGCTTGCTGTAAAGCAAAGTCAACCATCCATTCTTCTGCATTCTTTCTTTCATCTATCATCTGGTGCCTCAAATCCACTGTTTCTGCATCTGGGGCTGGTGTTTCTGGCAGGAAGTTCGGTCCTCGTGGGTTGAATTCGCGTGAATCATCCCCAGTTTCTTCTCCTGTCTTCTTGCCGCGCATCAGCTCTCTGAGATTTATGCAGGGGTCTGGCAACTGTTCATTTGATGCACTCTTTTTTATATCTGTTTCAGATGTGATTTCATCAGCTCCATGTGTTTGATCCTCATCTGATCTGATTGCAGGTTCTTCATCCATGTATGTGACAGCATCCATGGAGTTTGATTGATCGCAAGCTTCATATTCATTGCATTCTTGCTCAGAACAATCTTGTTTTTCAATTGCGTTCAACGGCTCAACGGATGCAATATCTTGAACATGTTCTTCATCTTCAACCATTGATTCACCTCACTAGCTTCATCGTCTTCATTACTCAGGCGCTGTTCTTCCATGGTTCCTCTGTCTCCAATATATTAGCAGCAACAGAAGTTGCAGGTACTTGCACAGTGACACTTTTATCTGTCTTATCCGAATGCCCTGTTTTCTCCATATTGACAAACACAGATATGTTAAACTGTATGATGTTGTAGATAATCGTGGTGCGATTCTTATCGGCCTCATCCTTTGATTTATCTGCAAAATCAGGGACATCCTTCGACTCATCAGATGTTTCTTCTTGCTCGTAATTGATATTCTCAGCTCCGATCGCATGATTTAACCCCTGAAATTCATCCATTTTACCATTTACATCAAATTCTTCAGCTGATAACACCTCAAAAGCATCATAGTTCACATAATCTTGATCAATCTTCATCTGTTCACACCAACTGTCAGATGCAGAATCACCATCTTCTTCCGACCAGGCCCCCGAGCTCACACTTTCTTCATCATACAACTCTTGATGATCATCATACAACCTATCAACAGTCTTCTTCTTCTCGATTTGATCTTCATCAGCAACACCACCGTCAATCTCCTGCAACTTCAAACAATCATCACCTGAATCAAAACAATAACCCTCCTCCCAATCGATGTCAGAACACTCCAAATCATCACCACCTTTGTTTCCCCTGTCTTTACCGTAGATATCAATAAAGAAACCTCTGTTTTCTTCCTTCAAATCTACTTCATCTGAAGCTAAAATCACCGAATCTGTAACGTTGGTTTTCTTTACAACAGGCTTAATTTGTCGAGGAGATAAACACCCGAGCTTAAACCCCTTGTGCGTCTTCATAGCTCGTCTTCTTGCCGACAAGAAGCTCTTCAATGGCGGAACAGGAGCATGATGATGACCATTGAGTGAACAGTATGTATAAGGGCATACTTTCATGGCAGAAGTCCCATCTAATTCAGTCCCTCCAGGATTCAACTGCAGGTAATTCGGGAACTTGGATTCTTTAAGTGTCGAAGAACACGTTGCTCTTTGAGCATCAAGAACATCTTCACATAAGATCACCTTCTTCGAAGACCTCAACGGTTTAAAGCTGGTAGTTTTCGTTAAACTCCGCACCACCTTCAAACTCGATGATCTTGATCCTTTAACCCCAGAAGCTGCTGATTCCTTCGTTTTTGAGGTTCTTGACCCTTTTGGGGTCTTGGGTGATTGCTCCTTTCGTGCGTCAAAGCTGCTGGTGGATTTCATGTAGTTTGGTGACTGTTTCTGTGGCGTTGCAGGTGATGAACTCCGTTGATCGTCATGCACCGGTGGTGTTTTCTTCTTCCTGAAGGGCGACTCATCGGACCGTTTGATTGATCTGGATTTCTTCATGATCTTCTTGAGCTTTTCATGGGTTTGAGAGGATGAACAAGAAGATGAAGAAGATGGTGATGGTGATGATGGTTTAAGGTTAACCAACTTGGTATCTAGTTTAAGGAGATGGGGTTTGATACCAATCTTGTTGGCAACCTTTCTTTGAACCATCTTCAAAGGAAGAGCACTAGCAGAAGCATAAGGAAAGTAGGCAGATTTTAGGGGAATCGTGTTTTTCGAGAGAGATTAGAGGATACTGATTATGGTGGATCCTTTGTTTGATAATGGGAAAGGTGATGTTAGTGAACAATTTGAAAATTGATTTGAATATGTATTATGAGATAATGGCCATGGGTGATGGTGACTTTTACTTATGGGCGGTTTGTGTGGGGCCTTTGCTTTCTTTTTGTTTGGCTATTTATAAAACTTTAATTGAAAATGTTAATCAAATTATTAGAGCACCAATAAGGTGTTATACGGAATATTAATTTACAATGGATTAAACTTTTTCACTTTAGTCTTACATTTCTCCATCACTATTTAACTCCTTACATTTATTTTTTATAATTAAGTGGCTTATAATAAATCAAACTATTGGAATAATGTAATAAACCTATATTATCCATATATGACTGAATAATTATCCATACAATTTAACATATGAATTATATTTGATTTTCTTTTTATAATCAGTGGACTCACTCTTATCCATCTTGGATGCATTTGAGATTTGAATCCCGTTATATATCATCAAAGATGAGAGAGGTTGTGGCACCGTCCATCCTTCCACCACAATGCAAATGTTGTTATTGTTAGTTTATCATGAAATTATATCACTCAAGGGTTATGATGTGTTTATGATTATGATGGTATGTAATTCATGATATCGGTGTGCTCGTTAGATAAGGCTAGAACAGCATATGCATTGAATATATAGCATACAAGGAGATGTAGTATTCCGAGTAAGGGTTCTAAGTGCAAAGGCAATGAATCATTATTCTAGGAGAAAGTGATGAGAGAGATTAGGTATGAAGTGGTTTGGTTTTGGTTAAAAAGAAAATACAAACTAATCCGTTTGGTTTGGTTAGATATTTGGTGTTGGAATATATTTGTTTTTTCAAACAATCAAATATGTATCAAATTGGTTTTTTACTATGAAGTTCTTTGCGCAACGATGTGTGAAGTAATTCTAGTTATTATAAAAAGATACATTTTTTCTTTTTTTAATATGTGATGAACTTTAGGATCCATTATCCTGTTATATAGCAAAATAATAATATTATGAAAAATGATAATGCCAACCCAAAACCCTAACTAAAAAGTTATATGTTCAAATAAGCATCTAATTTGTGTTTGTATCAACATAATCCTTATTGCCAATAACACATTTCATGCACTAAATTATATGTTCGGTATTCCATATTAAAAGTGTTAGTATGTTAGTTATATAGCATGAACAATTTAAAAAAAATCGTATTGGGTATGGACATTATTGTGTGGCTTGTTTCATAGATGTTATCTTAAATAAAAATGGAGGAAGGATGTGACAAAATTAAATTATATTTTTATACAAGGGCATTGTACCCAAAATTTGCACCATTATTAGCAATCATAAACCTAACTTTATTCACTTTACAATATTTTAATACCACGGATGCACATTTGACATCACATACGATACCCCTTTGAAATGATAGATAAGTAAAGGTGGTTGTATCCTTTCAGTTATGTTACTTTTAATTTAATACATTTTGTGATTTAGTAAATTTCAAGTTTGTTCATTTTATTCATTTATTTTTTCTACAGAAGAAAAATATTATTTGCAATATTGAATAATCTTTTTTCTTATTAAAAAACTTTCCAAAACTTTTAATGATATTACTGTATATTTGTTGGTAAATTCAAATTTAAAAATACAGATGTACCAATAAGACAAATTATACAAAATGTATTCAAGAACTTTTGTACGGAATCATATTTACTTACACTAAACAATGTTCTTCTTCTTGCTAATTAAACCCATTTAGTTAATGGTCAACCATTTGTTCTAAAGATTTTGATAACGAGATCTCTAGCCAAGCTCTTTTTTATCTCAAACTAAAAAAACTTTTTTTTTCTATTTCAAATATGTTAATAACTAATCACATTATCTCGTTCACTTGACTAATTTATTAAATTATTCAATTTTATTACCTCCAAACAAAAATATTGTACGTGGTTTAATAGGCTACAAAATCGTTCAATCAAGAGAAAAACAACCATAACCACTATGAAACTACACTTTTGCAATGTTTTTGTTTTCAGCATGCGTCATAGATAGGCCCTTAGTCACATGAGAACAATTTTAGTCGTAGTAACATCATAATACGAAAACTATATCCTTCCTGCCTCCAATCCTATAATTTGACCACTTGTTACCCTTAACTTCATCTCAACTACTCTAACAAACCCCTTCACAAATCGCAGTCTCGAGTTATACTCCTCTAAATATGATAAATATAGTAGAAAACAAAATGAAACCCCATAAATATATTTAATGGGTATTTGTGGTGGTTTTTCTTTTTAAGATCTTATTGCTTGTTGTATTTCCACATAACTAAATAGCACTAGCTTTAAGGTGTATAAATACCAAATATTCCCGATGCATTTAGCTTATTATAGAAAGAAATGTTCTTTTAAAAGTACTTGGTTTTACATACTTATATTACATGTTTTCTATGTTGTCATAAACAATAAGCCAAAATATGAACATATAGATTTAAAAACTAGCTAATGACCTCCAAAAATCTCATAATCAATGTGTATAATGTGTATATTATGTATTGGTGTATGGTTTCACTTGTTAGTGCAGGGTGGCTAAAATTTGTAAATGAATAAATGTAACACTCGGCTATTTTTACAAATCAAGATATAAAGAATAAAAGCAAGAAAGGCAATAAAGTCCAAGTGGAGGGACTAAAAGTGTCCAAAAAAACAAAACTTTCAAAAGTTGGTGTAAAGGGAGTATGGCCGCCCACTCTCACCTCACTTCAGCATTTGTCTTGGTTTTAGAGAGAGAGAGCAGAGAAAAAAAACTCTCGGTTAAAGATAGGAAGAAGAAGAGAAGTCGAATTCAAGGTAAGAATTCAAGGTTTTTATGCTTTTATGTCGGGTTTTATCCCGGTTATGTGTTTGTATGCTTATGGGATGTGTTTGTGCTCGGGTGTGTGTGTTTTTGGTGTTATTTCTAGGTGTTTTGAACTCTTTGCAAGCGGGTTAAAAGGAAGAACACCCAAGTTGCACCAAGTGAGTTCTGGACCCCGGTTTTTACATGTTTTTAAACTGTCTTTGGGACTGAAAACGTATTAAAATGATTTTACAAAGTTTATGGGTGAATACCCGTATGTATGTGTATGTTGGATGTTAGTTCTGGATGGTTTGTAGGCTACTCATGTTTAGAATAGCCACATTATGCTTAGAACAGATGGGTTCGATGATTAGGAAGGAAAATATCCTAGAAACATGTTTTTACAGAATGCTCATGCGCCTAGATAAGCGTTCATACGTCTGAAAGTGCCTTAGAAAGAATTAAGTGTAAGCCATGCGCTTAAACAGTAACTCATGCGCCCAAAATTTACCTTAGAAATGTTTAAGTTCTGCTCATCCGCCTGAACAGTGGACCATGCGCCTAGAAATGTTAGTCGAATGACTAAGGGTAGGGCCATGCGCCCCAATAGTGCCCATGCGCCCAGTGGCCCATGCGCCTAAGTGTTCATGCGTCCGAATAGTATCCATGCGCCTAGATTGGGCTGGAATTTACTAAGTGTTCAACGTCCGGTAGTCCCCATGCGCCTAAGTGTTCCCCATGCGCCTGAATAGTGTCCATGTGCCTGCATAGTGCCCATGCGCCTAGGACTTAGAATATTTTTCTGATTTTTAGGGAAAATACGTAAAGTAAGCTTTGACTTGGGAAATTCCCGGGGGACTATAAATTGACTTTTGGGGTCATAGATGGTATGATGGGCATGTATGATGATGATGATGATGTTGATGTTGCATGAATATGCATGATGTATGTTATGTATGTATGATGCCCTGTGATGATGTATGTGTGGTATGTTATGTTATGTTCCTATAATGATGAATTTTATCTTTCCATGGCTTTACGTGTATGTTAATTAATGAACCGAAAGTATTATGTACGTAAAGTGAAAGATAATGAAAGAGGAACATGATGAATGAATGCATGCATTAACGAATGAATGAACGTAAAAAGTCTTGCAAGCAAATATATGGAGGTTCACACCCAATGAAGGGTGTTAGCTCAACTGTGTGCGGGTTAGCTACCCCAGAAGGATGCACATTGGGGTCCAATCCTTGTGATTGACCACATGTATGGGATCCTTGCCGCTTGCACCAGGTACTGGAGTCAGCTTCGTGCACAATGTTCGGGGTCTATGAAAGACCTCAGGCCCTGTAACCAGCTTCGTGCATAATGTTCGGGGTATAGCATATGACATTGATCCGGAATGAAACAAAAAGATGAACGGTGAATGTACTTGCCTCAGGTACTGGAGTCAGCTTCGTGCATAATGTTCGGGGTCTATGATAGACCTCAGGCCCAGTCACCAGCTGTAATGAATGAACGAAGGTTAACGAATGTAATGAAAGATAATAACGATGTTATCTGTATGTACGTATGATGTATGATCATGAATGAACGAAACGTATAGTATGGTCTCTATAAAGAAATAAATAAAGATTTTATGTATGTTTTATTATAAAACTAGAACTCACTCAGTGACGCTGACTTTTATACGTTTTCAGTTGGCAGGTAAGCGTTGCTGAGGATGGCACGAGGCGGCTACTTAGCTCTTTTGGATGGCATCCATTTAATTAACGCTTTGATGTAATACAACGATATAATTTTGTAACCGTCAAATGATGCATTATTTTGCAAAAGTTTTTAGGATGAAATGAAATGCAATGTGTTTTATGTTTTTCGCTGCAATGCTTTGATGAATAAATGTAAAGTATATGTTTTACGTGAGATGAATCACCAGCTGTAACCGTCCCGGGAACGGGGCCTTACAAGTTGGTATCAAAGCCAAAGTTTAAGTGAAATGGGTAAATTTTCAAAATAAACCTTAACTTAAACTAAGAATGGGACGGAATGGGAATGGGATGCCAATCTGAGTAGCTGCGTGCCATCAGGTATTTTCGTAATGTTAACGGTTTATGTGCGCATGGTATGTGGTTATGTGTTGAATGTAGATTTAAATACTGATGTAGTCAGGACAGTAATGCTCGGGGTATGAAGAGTAAAGTAAGTGGCTAATCACAACTGGCCACTGTAATTAGGGACTTACTATACTTGACATAAACTAAGTTGTTCCCTTGAGTGACCATGTTGGTGTTTAAATCTTTCAGTGTGAGTTAGAGGATGGTCGGTGGTAGATCTTCGAAGGTTTCTTCAGGTGAAGATTGTGGTGGACGTGGTGCTGGACCGCGTGTCACAAGAAGTATGGCTAGGGCTGCTGAAGTAGCACTCAAAGAGCCTGAGATCCATCACCGGAAGCCGGTGAAGATAGTGCTAGTCTGAGGACCCTGTTGACAGAGGCTGTTGTCGAGGGAGTTCAACAAGCCATGCAAACGATTCGTCCGGGTATAGTGACTGAGGTAGTTAAGGCGGTGAAGGAGACAACCGCGATGGAAATGAACAAGAAGGGTAGCAATGACAAGAACTGCAACGGAAAGCGGGTCGAACTTGGGGGTTACACCCCATATAAAAAGGTTGCCAGGACGCATAACCGGTGTGTAGCTTCATCCGGTGCGGGGATAAGGAAGTGTGGCAGATGTGGGAGGGAGCATACCGGTGAGTGCAGGATTGGGATGAATGTATGCTTCAGGTGTGGTAAGCTTGGCCACATCGCTAGAGACTGTAAGAAGCCATGGGGCGAGAGTTTTGGCACAATAAGGATGACTGGAATTGCGGGGTCGAACAGGTGTGATAAGTGTGGACGCAGGCACCCCGGGAAATGTAGATTGGGGAGCAATGTCTGTTTCCGATGTGGAAGAACCGGACACGTAGCGAAGACCTGCGACATGAGGTGGTGCTTTTCTTGTGGTGAAGAAGGTCACATGAGCAGGGACTGTAAGAAGCTGAGGGCGGAAAGCTCTGGGGCAAAGAAGAAGCTGGAGGAAGGATGGCAGAGAGCAGGTGCTAGAGCTTACACCATGACCCGGGGAGGAGGCCAGAGCTGATCCCGATGTCGTGTCAGGTATGTTTCTAGCAAACCAACTTATGCATCTGTATTGTTTGATTCTGGTGCTAGCAGGAGTTTTATTTCCACTACTTTCTGTGCTGAGTTAGCTGTTAGTAGTAGAAAGGTCAGTGCACCATTCGATGGGGAAACTGTTATCGGCAAGTCCACTAGAATTACTGAGGTGATAGAGGACTGTGCCATAGAACTAGAAGGCCATAGGTTTGCTGCTAGGTTACACGTGATACCCCTAGGTGGATTCGATGTAGTGCTAGGGATGGACTGGTTAGCAACCTATGAAGCAAATATCGTGTGTTACAAGAAGATGATCCGACTGACGACGCCTGAGGAAATGAGGTGACGGTTTATGGTGATCGCGTCACGACAATCCCGAGGGTGATTTCGATGGCGGTGGCGGGAAAGTGCATGAGACGCAGATTTAGTGCCTACTTGGCATACATAAAAGATGTGGATGCGTCAGTACCGCAATTATCCGAAGTACCAGTGGTGCGCAACTTCCCGGACGTATTCCCGGAAGACTTACCCGGTGTGCCACCAGATCGCGAGGTTGAGTTCCAAATTAACTTGATACCCGGTGCTCAACCTGTTGCCAAGGCACCGTACCGGTTGGCTCCGACTGAGATGAAAGAGTTAATGGAGCAGTTGCAAGAACTGCTGGATAAGGGGTTCATTAGACGGAGTATCTCTCCATGGGGTGCTCCGGTATTATTTGTGAAGAAGAAAGACGGTAGTATGAGGATGTGTATTGACTACTGAGAGTTGAACAAGTTGACGGTGAAGAACCGATACCCCTACCAAGAATAGACGATCTGTTTGATCAGCTCCAAGGTGCCAGTTGGTTTTCGAGGATAGATCTCCGATCTGGGTACCATCAACTAAAAGTGAAGGAGCAAGACATTCCTAAAATAGCTTTTTGCATGTGCTACGGTCACTATGAGTTCCTCGTTATGTCGTTTGGATTGACCAATGTGCCAGCTGCTTTTATGGATCTGATGAATCGAGTGTGTCGGCCAATGTTAGATAAATCGGTGATTGTGTTCATTGACGATATCCTGATTTATTCGAAGAGTGAGATTGAGCATGTCAGCCACATTTAGGAGGTTCTGGAGATGTTAAGAAGGGAGAAGTTGTATGGAAAATTCTCCAAGTGCGTGTTTTGGTTACGCGAAGTTCAGTTCTTGGGTCATGTGGTGAATTCCGATGGGATTATGGTGGACCCGGCTAAGGTAGAGGCAGTGACGCAATGGAAGTCTCCAGAGACGCCATCCGAGATTCGTAGTTTCTTGTGTTTGGCGGGCTACTATAGGAGATTTATCCAAGACTTCTCTAAGATTGCTTCTCCACTGACTAAGTTGACCCGGAAGGATGCAAAGTATGTATGGGGTCAGGCTCAGAAAAAGGCATTCGAGGAGTTGAAGACGAGGTTGACTCAAGCTCCTGTCTTGTCGTTACCCGATGGAAGCGAAGATTTGGTAGTGTATTCAGACACTTCTTACTCGGGGTTGGGGTGTGTGTTAATGCAAAGAGGAAAAGTTATAGCCTACGCATCCCGACAGCTGAAGGTTAATGAGGTCAACTACCCTACTCATGACTTGGAACTAGCGGCCGTAGTCTTTGCACTAAAGATTTGGAGGCACTATCTGTAAGGAACAAAGTGCACCATTTTCACCGACCACAAGAGCTTGAAGTACTTCTTCGAGCAAAAAGATTTGAACATGAGGCAGAGGCGATGGTTGGAGCTTATAAAGGATTATGATTGCGAGATCCATTACCATCCGGGCAAAGCCAACGTGGTGGCCGATGCTCTTAGCCGGAAGGAGAGGCCCGAGCCGATTCGGGTGAAAGCATACCAACTAATCATGACCTCTGACGTAATGAAGCAAGTCAAGGAGTTTCAGGATGAGGCATTAAAAGAAGATCATCTAAACTCTGAAAGAATGAGAGGTCTGGTTAGGGAATTGAGTGAAAACACACTTAGTGTTAAAACTCAATTTAGACGGTGTGGATTCCTCGTTTCGCGAATCTACGTGTGAAGATTATGGACGAAGCTCACAAGACCCGATACTCTATCCATCCCGGTGCCACAAAGATGTACCAAGACATGAAGAAGGATTATTGGTGGCCGGGTATGAAGCGTGATATGGTGGAGTATGTGAGCATGTGCCTTACTTGTTTGCAAGTGAAGGCAGAACATCAAAAGCCGTATGGGAAGATCCAACCTTTGGATATACCAGAATGGAAGTGGGAGCACATCACCATGGATTTCATTACGAAGCTGCCACGTACTCCGAAGGGGTACGATGCCATATGGGTGATTGTTGACCGTTGACGAAGAGTGCCCACTTCCTACCGATCCGCGAGACATATTCATCCGAGAGGTTGGCTGACCTGTTCATCAAGGAGATTGTAAATTGTCATGGTGTGCTGGTGTCTATTGTGTCGGATCGTGACACCCGGTTTACATCTAAATTCTGGAAGAAATTCCACGATGCCATGGGGACGAGACACATATTAGCACGGCTTATCATCCCCAAACTGATGGTCAGTCAGAAAGGACCATTCAGACATTGGAAGACATGCTTCGGGCATGTGTGATTGATTTTGGGGGAAGTTGGACGACCACTTACCGTTAGCTAAATTCTCGTACAACAATAGTTATCATGCCAGCATTGGTATGCCACCATACGAGATGCTATACGGTAGGAGATGCAGAACACCCGTTTGTTGGGGGTGACATTGGTTAGAAAGAGTTGGGAAGCATCGAGGTAATCGAGGCTACGACCGAGAAGCTGGAGAGGATCAAAGCCTTCATGAAGGCAGCTAAAGATAGACAGAAGTCGTATGCCGATAAACGACGTAGACCGATCGAGTTCCAGGTGGGTGACCGGGTTATGTTAAAGGTCTCACCTTGGAAGGGAATTATCAGATTCAGGAAGTGGGGCAAGTTGAGCCCAAGATATATAGGCCCTTTTCTGAATCATTGCTCGAGTAGGAGAAGTGGCCTGTAGGTTGGAATTACCAGATGAGTTAAGTGGGATTCATCCGACATTCCATGTGTCTCATCTGAGAAAGTGTATAGCTGATGAAGACATGATTGTTCCACTAGAGGACATTGAAGTTGATGAAAGGCTCAATTATGTAGAGCAACCAGTGGCAATCAATGATCATAAAGAGAAGAGACTGAGGAATAAAGCGGTTCCTCTTTGTGCGTGTACAGTGGAAGCACAAGAAGGGATCCGAGTCTACATGGGAGACTGAGGAGGAGATGAGGCAGCATTATCCTTATATGTTCGAGGAATAACAGGTTTCAGGGACGAAACCTATATAAGGGGGGTGGACTTGTAACACCCGGCTGTTTTTACAAATCAAGATATAATAATAAAAGCAAGAAAGGCAATAAAGTCCAAGTGGAGGGACTAAAAGTGTCCAAAAAGGACAAAACTTTCAAAAGTTGGTGTAAAGGGAGTATCGCCGCCCACTCTCACCTCACTTCAGCATTTGTCTTGGTTTTAGAGAGAGAGAGCAGAGAAAAAAAACTCTCGGTAAAAGATAGGAAGAAGAAGAAAAGTCGAATTCAAGGTAAGAATTCAAGGTTTTTATGCTTTTATGTCGAGTTTTATCCCGGTTATGTGTTTGTATGCTTATGGGCTGTGTTTGTGCTCGGGTGTGTGTGTTTTTGGTGTTATTTCTAGGTGTTTTGAACTCTTTGCAAACGGCTTAAAAGGAAGAACACCCAAGTTGCACCAGGTGAGTTCTAGACTCCGGTTTTTACATGTTTTTAAACTGTCTTTGGGGCTGAAAACGTATTAGAATGATTTTACAAAGTTTATGGGTGAATACCCGTATGTATGTGTATGTTGGATGCTAGTTCTGGATGGTTTGTAGGCTACTCATGTTTATAATAGCCACATTATGCTTAGAACAGATGGGTTCGATGATTAGGATGGAAAATATCCTAAAAACATGTTTTACAGAATGCTCATGCGCCTAGATAAGCGTTCATACATCTGAAAGTGCCTTAGAAAGAATTAAGTGTAAGCCATGCGCCTAAACAGTAACTCATACACCCAAAATTTACCTTAGAAATGTTTAAGTTCTGCTCATCCGCCTGAACAGTGGCCCATGCGCCTAGAAATGTTAGTCGGATGACTAAGGGTAGGGCCATGCGCCCCAATAGTGCCCATGCGGCCAAGTGGCCTATGCGCCTAAGTGTTCATGCGTTCGAATAGTATCCATGCGCCTAGATTGGGCTGGAAGTTACTTAGTGTTCAGACGTCCAGAAGTCCCCATGCGCCTGAAAGTGGCCCATGCGCCTAACTGTTCTCCATGCGCCTGAATAGTGTCCATGCGCCTGCATAGTGCCCATGCGCCTAGGACTTAGAATATTTTTTTGATTTTGGGGAAAATGTGTAAAGTAGACTTTGACTTGGGAAATTCCCGGGGGACTATAAGTTGACTTTTGGGGTCATAGATGGTATGATGGGTATGTATGATGATGATGATGATGTTGCATGAATATGCATGATGTATGTTATGTATGTATGATGCTCTGTGATGACGTATGTATGGTATGTTATGTTATGTTACTATGATGATGATTGTTTATCTTTCCATGGCTTTACGTGTATGTTAATGAATGAACCGAAAGTATTATGTACGTAAACTGAAAGATAATGAAAGAGAAACATGATGAATGAATGCATGCATTAACAAATGAATGAACGTAAAAAGTCTTGCAAGCAAATGTATGGAGGTTCACACCCAATGAAGGGTGTTAGCTCAACTGTGTGCGGGTTAGCTACCCCAAAAGGATGCACGCTGGGATCCTTGCCGCTTGCCCCAGGTACTGGAGTCAGCTTCGTGCATAATGTTTGGGGTCTATGAAAGACCTCAGGCCCAGTAACCAGCTTCATGCACAATGTTCGGGGTATAGCATATGGCATTGATCCGGAATGAAATGAAAAGATGAACGGTGAATGTACTTGCCTCAGGTACTGGAGTCAGCTTCGTGCATAATGTTCGGGGTCTATGATAGACCTCAGGCCCAGTAACCAGCTTCGTGCACAATGTTCGGGGTATTGTACATGTCACAAGATGTAATGAATGAACGAAGGTTAACGAACGTAATAATGATAATAATGATGTTATCTGTATGTACGTATGATGTATGATCACGAACGAACGAAACGTATAGTATGGTCTCTGTAAAGAAATAAATAACGTTTTTATGTATGTTATATTATAAAACTAGAACTCACTCAGCGGCGCTGACTTTTATACGTTTTCAGTTGGCAAGTAAGCGTTGCTGAGGATGGCACGAGGCAGCTACTCATCTCTTTTGGATGGCATCTATTTAATTAAGGCTTTTGTGATGTAATACAACGATATAATTTTGTAACCGACAAATGATGCATTATTTTGCAAAAGTTTTTAGGATGAAATGAAATGCCAGTGTTTTATGTTTTCCGCTGCAATGCTTTGGTGAATAAATGTAAAGTATATGTTTTACGTGCGTTGAATCACCAACTGTAACCGTCCGGGAACGGGGTCTTACAATAAAGTAAAAAGAAATAGGGTATTTTCAAATTTTAATGTTAGAAAATTGAATCGAACGTGAAAATATATAAATTATAATCATCAAACCCCATGAAATAAAAATATGTGAAAACAAGTTAATAGAACTTTATCCGAATCACATGAGTATGTGATTTCTTGTACATAGCTATGTAATGAAAAATGAACTTACAACATGAGAGCTCTAGCCAATTTGCACCATTACATAGTTGTGTGACGCAAACATAATAAAAAACCTTGTTTATAACCAACAAAGTAGTACACTATTTTTTTCTATATATACTCATGAGATTCTTTATTTTAATTGTTTTGTATTTCTTATTATACGAAAAATGCATATCTAATCTTTCCAGTATCATGACCCCGCAACCCCGACAAGATGCTATCAATTTATATTGCCACAGGGAAAGAAGAAATTTGTATGGTGTTGGTGATAGACAAGGAAGGATTACAGACAAGACTTTTGAAATAGGTAGAACTTACCTACCCACCTCTCGAAAAGTTTACACTTCTCTGTGCATATGCATCAAGACGTATGAGATGACACTTCTAGGCTCATCAATTAAAGTTAATCACTGCACAACCTATGAAGGATATATAAAGCAAGCCAGAGGTGACTGATAGCCTAACAAAATGGGTAGTAGAATTAGGCGAGCATGCCATATCTTAAAGCTTTGCTCCTGAGCAAATTTACCATGGAAAACCCAATGGATTGTGGCAATATAGATCTGTGTAATCAAAAGAGGAAAATAAAATAAAGCAACAAAAGAAATAATACAATCCTAATTGTTGAAGATAGATCCTCGATCTTGTTCACAGACGAAGCCTCAAGTGCTGAAGACATGGGAGCATCCTTGGTCTTCATTGATCCTAATATGTTTGAATTAACTATATTCTACAACTAGCTTTCCCATCTACCAATAATGAGTAGAGTTTGAAACATTCATAACAAGGTTATGTATTGCTTCCCAACTGAAGGGACAATGCTTGTAGATGTTTGTGGGATTCATTACAGGTGGTAGAACATATTGATAGGAAATATGAAGCCAATAAGCATTCTATGAAGAAGTACAAAGAGTAATTATAGAACCTTATGATATTTCTACTAGCTAGGTTATGCAGGTGTCAAGGTCATAAACCAAAAGAACATACATGTTAATCAAGCTAGCCTCCCTAGCCTTTGATCACCTAAAAGGGATATACTAGTCCAAGTCCTAGAAAAAGGACCAATTAATAGAAAAAAGTATATGACATCGTACTATAGGAAAAGGATACATGGATTACTCCTAGGGTTAAGTACATAGTATATGGCTCCTAGCAGACAAACAAGGACATGACCTAAAGGATAATATTAAGGCAAGATAAGACATAATCAAAGAATGAAATCTTTAAGAAAAAAGTCTTATGCCTCCACTTTACTTAAATGTGTAGAGCCTTCCTCAAACTTTTGGATTTAAAGCCATGATACATGTTGAAATTAGAATATCTACCTATCGAAGCAGCAACATTGATAAAAAGGTCCTTGAGGAATCAAGGATGACTTCCACGAAGGAGCATACTAGTTGTGTATACTAGAGGGAAAAGCAAATTGAGAAGGTTTTAAGTGTAAGAAACATGATGAATTAGCAAGGCAAAGGCAAGGGATGTTTGTAAAAACAACTATTTTATCCTAGGAAAGGATGCAATGATCTTTCTTTAAACATATCTTTTGACTTAGTACCAAGATGTTGGCATTGCATATGATTGCACTTTTAATGGTCTTACAACCAAAGTATCAATGAAAATTGTTTCATTTGCATACAAGGGTAACATAATGAAATCCTTTATCGACAAAACAATACACACTAATAACTCTATCTCATAAGATCTAGCATTATCCTACTCATGCTCGAGCTTGGGATCCATAAAAATGTAGTGTCCTATGAGATCCAATATTGCCCTACTCATGTAAAGCTTAAGACTCCCTAAAATAATATTTTCTTAAAAGTGTATTAGTCTTTGTATACTCATAAAGGTACAGACTCCCTAACCAATATTATCACATTGATACTTTGTGTAGCCCAACTCGCGTAAAGGATGGGCAACCTAAAACAAGTATTCCCTACAAAAAATGCTCTCATCCACCTCAAAAGTTGATTGGGCAACCTAAGATAGAACTTTTTGATGGGTGTGATTTTCATGTCGCTCATAAAACAAAACATCCTATCAAAAATACCAAAGACTATTTGTTATGTTAACAAAGAAGAAGTACACTTGTTTGATACTACTATAAATTCAAGCACCAACAAACCTAGGGATTCAAGAGGACTGCACCCTCTTGGTACGGGTTTGGGGAAGCAAAAGGGATCCAAGGGGTGCAACCCTTGATTGGGGTCTTATTGCCTAGTTATTAAGCTATGAACATATTGAAAAATGTTTCTATAATATTAGTGAAATGATACTGGAAGTTAGTTTAGATTTGCATAGTTGTTGGAAAGTTGCATGGAAATTGGTCATCGATAACATGTGTGCATTAATAGTAAGTTACTGCTTACCACAAATAACATGTCGTGCATTAGCAACTACATAAGGATTAATAACAGTAACTGAGTTACTGCAAACAGTCCAATTATCAACAATAATTGAGTATCCTTGCTATATATCAACTTGAATTAGCATAACTGAGCTCTAAGAAAAAAACAAGTACTACACTTCGATTTAAGTTTAGACGATTGTAAATTTCAATAATATCAACAGTACTTTAATTTGAAACTTAATAACACCATCTACCCTATTTGTGAAATATAAAAACTTAAGGATATAACATAATGGCGTCCATATATCTCGTTTATGTTAATTTCCACATCACTGAAGTCAGAAGCATTCCTAACAATGCTAGCCACAGGGGAATAATAGCACCACTCCATCGGTAGTCAATGTTGAAGTTAACGAGGTGATGACAATAAATTGAAAAATTACATTTTAATGTTCATAACATAGTACAAACCATAAATCAAATAATAATAAACTTTAAAATACACTAAAAAAGTTAGTAGAAGCAAAGATGTTTCCTTACAACAACTAATAAAACATCTGCGCAAATAGTTAAACTAAAATATCCATACTACACTATATAAGGTTTGGACATTACAATTACAACGTTCATGACACACATATGTAAGTATGTGTTTATATTCTTAAGAGAAAGCAAAGAAGAATGAATGCATATATAATAACCCGAGTATAAAAGCTTGGACGCATACTTTTCACACTCAAGGGTGAGGTACCTTTAGTGGTACCGCGATCAACCAATGCCAATCTTTTTTGCATTTTATGTAGTGAGTATAATAGTGGGATTCGATCGACACCAATTTTTTTCTAACGAATGACATGTTTGTTTTTATTAAAAGTTAATATAAACGTTTAACTAGAAGGAGTATCGAATGACATGTGGGTTTGATGTTGTAGATCGAAATTGAAGCTTGAAATATATCCACTTATCAATATACAGTTTAATTCTTGATTTTTGTGTGTTTGTTTAAAAAAAGCTTAGTTTTAGATAATAGGCACTAGTGCATCATATAACTCATTCATTTGTGTTTTTTTGATTGGGCTGATATTCTTGGTAATTTTTAGGGACCTGATTAGTTTAATGTTTTGTAAGCGTTAATTTTAAAAATAGTACTTAGTTCCTTTTCAAGTATTTTTGCTATGATATTGATTTGTCTTTGGTATATAATAATTTGCATGTTAATTACATTGTTTCTCCTTTCGACCTTATTTATCCTTGTAAGTAGTTTTTTTTGTCTATTAAAGCTACTCGTGAAATTTCTATAATTGTAGTTGTTATTTTACTGAAATTTAAGTGATAAAATCCCACAGGCCCGAAAATTCTAACGATGTATTGATAGATGTCTAGACACTTAAAAGTCCAACACCGGTATAAAAAAATCCTGTTCACGCGCGCCAGTGTGCACACGACATATATGGCACGCACAGTTCGTTTTAAGCTAACCACGTGCAACTGAAAATAAAACCCATAGTTTCACTGTCTAGTATAACATTTACGATATGATTTTTCAATTCATCACACTTAGTTAATAAGAATATTGATTATTTTCTTTTGTTTAATGTTAATTTTGATACTATTTGGCAAGCAGAATACCTTGTATTATGGCATGTAAAGATGTGGTTATGTTGCTTAGAATGAAAGCAGGTGGGTGCTTTAGAAGGAGGGTGGCATCTAAAATCGTCGGCCAAAAAGGTGCAATCGATGGTGTGGTGGGTCAAAGGGGCCTATATGGAAATGGAATGGTGGCCTGGTGGGGTGCTACACGCTCCACTCCTCTCTTTTTGTAAATTAAAGTTGACGCCATCATATCGATCCCTTTAACTTCAATTTCACATTATATATATATATATATATATATATATATATATATATATATATATATATATCTATATATTGCATCGATAGCCATGAAAAAGGCAGTCTTTCCTTTTGAAATGGTAAATACAATTGATCTTTTTTTCTTATTTTTAGTTCAAACGTTGCTTTCATGGACGACAAGATTAATCAACAAAACACCAACTATGTCTTTCTACTTTATATCAATTCTAAAAATCAATTCCGTGTGCCTCATTCGGGGATCTTACAACCCGTTTTCTAACCTCTTGCTTTGGTGCTATTTTTTCACAACTTTTTACACTACATTTTGTACGTAGTAAGACTTAAATACTCATCATTTTGGAGGACTTAATTTATTCCTTCTGTACTAACACCAACCTTTTGTTGCAAAACATGATATGAATTATGAGTGTATCAATTTCGCTACCATTCATTTTTTTCCTACATATATAAAATTTTGTTTTAAAATAATTATTCATTTTTTGTTAGCTAAAATGAGTATACAAGCAAATTTCATTTATTAATATAACATATATGTAAGTGATGTCTAGCTTATATTACCTGCATATAACTTACATATGTGTAGAAGAACCACAAATGATGGTATTTACCGATAAGAATCTTATTTTGAAGCTCCATCGAAAATATGACCATGGATCGGAAATATCGCCATGGATTATATGATTTTTGACAAATACTAAAAAAGTATTACCAATAGATTAGATTACCAAAAGATAGTACTAGTAGATCAGATATATATAGCTCACCTGTATATTTATTAACAAGATTAAGGTCTAAAATTCTCATTATTTGACAGAGAGATTCCAATCATTGTTTTTTTTGTTTTTTTAATATTATAAAAATTGGCTTGATAAAATTAAACTATTAACTATTAACCAAGATTAATTCTAATTAATAATTTAACCTAATTCAGAGTTTTTATTGTGTTACTTATAAAATCCTTGTCTAACTGTTCACTAATTTACCGTGTTAGATATTGATAAAGTATCATGTATCGTGGCTCGTGATGTGACGTATAACATAGCTACATTTTAAAATATAAATATATTACTCACTTCTTTTTTTTATAAAAGATTTATTTATTGAAATTACTTGATGTAACCCTTTTGTCGATTGTTGAGTAGCTTGTAGACAAAGGATACATAAAAACTAAGTGATATATTTATATTTTTTATTTTAATCATGTAATACAACATATCACATCACAAATCATAACCAATATCACATGCATGTCATAAAAAACTAAACAATGTTAAAGAATAGTTAGGCTGGTGGAATAAAATTGAAAGTTATGATTAATATTGATTATAATATTGGCCATTAGTCAACAATTTAGATTATTAAAATTAGTTTTCTAATAAAAATACTTTAATTAAAATATTTATTTTAGAATATTATATTTTTATGATATTTTAAAATTTAGAAATATGATTTATTTAAAATTAAACACATTAAATGTTTACTATAAATAACAAACTATGTAAAACAACTCTATCACCGGTCTTGATTTACATTATAAAATTAACTAGTTTTAGCAAATTAATGTGTTACATGGGTTGATTAAATAAAATATTAATATAATATATTTATTAATTATAAAATGATATTCTAAAATATAATATAAGTGAAATTATATATATGAAGTAACTATAAGTAATAAAAAAGATATATTATTTTTTTTAAATTGATTTAAATTTTTCTTAATTAGATATACATTAATAAATAGATCTATTTATTAATTCAGTGAATTTTAATAAAGTTTTAATATTATCACTAGTAATGAAGTTATTTATTTAATAGGAGAGAGATGAAAAAATTTTAGTGAGGATGATTGTGGTGTTGACACGTGTTATATCAAGATATTTTTTTATTAGAGTAGGAAGATGATTCTTTTGGTTTTGTTTAATCATATATAGGTCTGTAAAGATCGTACACGCACACACACACACACAGTAGTAGAGGAACCATGTGGCGTGGTGGCGGAGAATTTACAACGTGATGCTTGTTTATGTTAGCTCATCATTCATTTCCTTCTAATTGTATTATACGTTTGTTAGTATTCTTATTTGTAACGTTGTGAAGATTATGTAGCTCAAATTGTAAGGTAGGCAAAGGTTTAACAAAAGTCTTGTTGGAAATTTTTAGTTTTTATACTATGTATAAAGAATATGAGAGGAGTATTTTAACATACCATAAAATTTATGAAAACTTACTATATTCAAGGCATACAACCATTTTTAGGGTAAAATAATATATATAACATTATTTACAAATCACCCCTTATAATTAGTTACATAATAACCTTACACGTACTAGCATATGCATAAAATTTTATATTATTTACTCATAAACCAAAAAAACTTAATATGTTTTAAGATTTCAGCTATATCTTTTAATCTATCACATTTTAAAATATTTTGAGACTACAACTTAACCTGTGTTTTTTTCAAATGTTTTGGTGTAAAGTTTGCTAAATCAAATTTTCAGATTCAATGAACTTGGATCTTAGGATTCATCACGTTCATATCTAGAAATCAAGATTAAGATGGGTGTATGTGTGTGAATCAAAGAACAAAAGGATGGATAATAATAATATTACGATTTCATTGATGTTGATAAACAAATTACAATGAGAATCATAGATGGTTGGTGAAATCAAACCACCAAAGGAGAGGATTTCCCCTTGGGTGGTGATTTAAGCCATGAGAAACACATACACAAGAGCTACACATGCAAAAATATACTAGTGGGTCTATTTATATTATTATTACAATATGATCTAATTTTGCCTGCTCTATTTGACTTGATCTTGACTTTTTCATGTTGAATTGTCTTGTATTATTGTTTTTTATTGTAGTCAACTTGGTCTTTAAACTTGTATAATGAGATATTCAGTCAGTTTTAATTATCATTTGGTAAGCTTCAACTTATTCTATTATTGAACCCAACAATACTCCCTCTAAACTGATGCTTGCCAAACCTTGAACTTGAAGATCTTCTCTGTCACATGTCTTCTTGAGTAACTAATGTTTTTGACACAATTCACTGATGTTCCCTCGTCAGATTAAGTTTCTCCTAATATATTTCTAACAAAGGTTAGAATCTCTTAAGAATATTTATTTGTATTGGATATGGATTGTATCAATCTTGGATTACAGTTAATATCACAAACTCAAGGATTAGAATGTATTAAGCATATGGTGAGGCTTTGGACTTCAATAAATTGCATCAGAAACATGAATCAATGTTGAACACATTTTCATTTTTTTGAAATATCTTGATGGATGACATTCTTCAGATAATAAGTATTCTCCTTTGATTAAAGTCTGTCTAACTGTCCGCTCAGTAGTCAGACACGGCTGCAAAACATTATTAATGAATGTGAGCCCAAGTACTTAGAAAGGACATCTGATAGTTGTACAAGTCCTTGGATGAATATGTTGAAAAAGTGACCATAGTTGATTTCTATACTTTTTTTGATTTCATGATCAAAATGGATGTGCTTGTTGGTTGTAATTATCCACGTTCATATTTTTCTTTTCTTTTTCAAGTCCTGTTCATCAACATTTCTTGCAACACATCTGCATTTTTTTTGCTAACTCATTTGCATTTGTTTGCAAAGCATCCGTATTTGTTTGCAAGGCATCCGCATTTGATTTCAATGCATCCACATTTGTGCTTAAAGTACCCACATTTGTTTACAAGTCAACCGCATTTGGTGACAAGGCATCCGCATTTGGTGACAAGGCATCCGCATTTGTTGATAAGTCATCCGCATTTGGTGACAAGTCATCCACATTTTTTATAACACATCCGGCATTTGTTGATAACACATCCGTATTTGTGTATGACACATCTACACTTGTGGATAACACATCCGCATTTGTGTATAACACATCCACATTTATGGTTATTTCATCCGCATTTGTTCAAGCTTCATCTGAATTTGTTCTAGCTCATCAGCATTGTTTTGAGACTTGAACAAAATTCGGTTTCATACTGCAGTGCAGGTCGAGCAATTAGCAGTAGCTTCTATTTCTTCATCTTTTTTTCATTTTTTATTATAATCATGTTTAATTGTATCGAATTTTGAAGGAATAATCTAGGAAATTATTATATTTCTTCAAATCTTACCATATTAGAATAGATATGTTGTTTTTTCTTCTTGATTTTGAGATGAACAGATAAATTTTCTTCATTTTTGATGATAATCTTGTTCAATTGCATCGAATTTCGAAGCAATAATTATGAACATGTTTATGATTCTTCAAATCCTACCAAGTTTGAACAGATCTTGTTATTTTTCTTTTGTGTTTTGTGATGAACAGATGGGGTTTTGATAAACAACGACCTTTTTCTTCATTTTTATTGTTGCGTTCTTTGTTATTGGCATCATAAAGTTGAAATCAGATTTAAAAACTAGATGAATCCAGCAACCATCGACTTTGATACCATTTTGCTAAATCAAAATTTCAAATTCATTGAGCTTGGATCTTAGGATTTATGGTGTTCAGATCTAGAAATCAAGGTTAAGAAGGGTGTATGTGTGTGAATCAAAAAACAAAGGGATGGATAATAATAATTTTATGATTTCATTGATGTTTATAAATAAATTATAATGAAAATCATAGATGGCTCGTGAAATTAAACCTATCCAAATGATAGGATTTCTCCTTGGGTAGTGATTACATCATGAGAAACATACACACAAGAGCCACACATGAAAAAATACACTAGTAAGTCTATTTATATTATTATTATAACATGACCTAATTTAGATTTTTTTATTTGACTTGATCTTGAATTTGTCATGTTGAATTGTCTTGTCTTGTTGCTTTTTGTTTTAGTCAACTTGGTCTTTGAACTTGTACAATGAGATCTTCAGTCGGTTTTGATTATCATTTGGTAAACTTCAGTTAAGTCTATTATTAACCCCAACAATATATATATATATATATATATATATATATATCTATATATATATATATATATATATATATATATATATATATATATATTGAATGTTTTAATTTTAAAGCATGAGAGGGTAATTTGGACAATTGTTATGTAGGATATTAATTAGGTTTACCGTTATTTTTCAAATCTCTTTCTTTTTCAAAACCATTTTTTTAGAAATAGGGTAAACAAATATGAGATATAGGTGAAAAATTTGTGATGTAGGTGACCAAATATTAATGCAAGTGAAGGAAGGTTAGATGCAAATAATCTGAATGTGACAATTCTTACCAAGTTAAGTCACATTCGGATGAACAAATCTTGAATAAAGATGAATTGAATTTAGATGTGGATGAACAAGCCAAGCTACATGTTACACTCCAACAAAGGAGGCTAGTCATGACATTTAATATCATACATACACATCGGACCTGTAACTTTGTGGATTTCACTTAAAGAAATTTCATCATCAAAATTATTGTATAGCTATTATTGTTTTAAGATGTGTTTGTTTAGAACAAGTTGGTTGTAGGTATCTTTTGTGATTAATTTTAGTGGTTATAAAGGCAACTTATTACGTGGAGCAGTAACCATGGATTTCACTAAATGAATCAAATCTAGGAACTTATTTCATGATTAAAGATGGTAGATTCAGAGTGGGTTGATATAATATAGGCATCAAGTATGCAATGCTCTAGGGCTCGACGAGCACATACATGCTGATCTTTTTGTAGGGAATCTAAGTAGAACTTTGATTTTATATGTAGGAATGATGTAGTCCTCATCATACATGCAATTAATAATGCAATGATAGAGTAGATTCGTTGCTGGTGAGTCTGAATGCTTAACCCCCAAGGGCTAGTGTTTGTCAGTCATATATCTGCATGAAAGGGGTGTGAACGAATAGGGTTAGCGATGGTGTGGCTAGACGTTTACGCCTGCACAAAAGAGTTGAGGAAACTATTGGTTGCTTCAAATCCTTAAATGTTAGTATTTTCCATGATCGGAAGAATATGTTGTCACGCGCCACGGAATAAGATAACATCACCACTTTTTTGACTTCCTCCTTTTCCAAGGCTACTTTAATTGCAAGATTACCAATATAAGTTACTTTGTTATTTTAGTCAGTTCCATTATAACATTGACCATATCCCATAAGTTAGCCATTTATCTCCTAAAGATTGTTTCAAGCTCGGTAGATCTTCTTAGAAGACCAAATCTTCACCTTAGTTGTAATCGTACCATAAAGTATGTAGCGCTTGATTAGTCTAAACTTGTAAAACGTGAACTGCAGAACTTCAACCAAACTTAGAAGGTAGGAACTTCATTCCATATCTGATAATAGGTGCTAGTTTCTATTCTATAAGGGGGTTCATGAAAAGTTTAAATGAATTTTAATCCTTATTGTAAAACCTCAGAAATTCAGCCCAATAAAAGACCTTAAAATATAATAGGGCCAATAAAGGCCCAGATTGATTTGGGCTTACCGAAGAAAACTTAGATAAGAAACTAATATTTCGGGCCCATTCAAGGCCCAATACACATTTACCATCTAAATAAATAAATATTCATAAAATAATGAATTGGTATGTGATTCGAAGTAACTATGATAAGATCCAACTAAACAGATTCAAAACCCATACCGTGTATGTAAGGCCTCGTTCCCGGGACGCTTACAGCTGGTCAATCATTGCGCATAAAACATATAATTACTTTAACTTGATAAAAACATTGCAGCAGAAACATTTAAAACCTCTATTTCGTTACATTACAAAAGCTTTTGCAAAATAATACATTGTTGTCAAATTACAAAATACATGTTACATTTCAACACAAAATCATTGTAAATATGGATGCCATCCGAAAGACTCAAGTAGCCGTCCCGTGCCATCCTCAGCAACTTTACTGCTAACTGGAAACACATAGAAGTCAGCGTTGCTGAGTGAGTTCTAGTTTATAATAAAACATATTTTACTTTCATTAAAACCGTACTTTATTTTTGCATGTGATCACATGTCATACATACACATATATAATAGTTATTATCTTCATCATCGTTCATCACATACTTTCTTTAACTCTTTCATTCTCCATCACATTCATTATCACTTTCTGGATCAGTGTCATCAGCTATGCCCCAAACAAATGGGGTACTGGGCCAAAGTTTATAATTGACTTCCACACTGCACAAAGCCTGACACTAGCACCGGGGTAAGCGACAAAGATCCCAACTATATACTACACCCCCAACATTATGCATACTCGGGTACCGGGCCGAAGATCAAAGATTGACTTCCACATTGCACATAGCCTGACACTAGCATCGAGGTGGGTAACCACTATAAACCACTGTATACAACACCCCCACATTATGCATAACTCGAGTACTGGGCTGAAGATCATAAGATGACTTCCACACCGCACATAGCCTGGCACCAACATCGAGGTGGGTAACCACTATACACCATGTACCCCACCATTGGTTAGTCACAAAGACTAGAACCCCTGCGTATATCCTTAAGGGTTAGATAAACCATACGCAGTTGAGCTTACGACATTTTAGAGTCGTGCACCTCTGTACATTTTGCTTGCAAGCCTTTCTATACCTTCACTTTCATTAATGCATGCCTTCTAACATTATGTTCCTCTTTCATTATCTTTCACTTTACATTACATAATACTTTTATCATTTCATTCAAAACTAAAACACGTAAAGCTACGGGAAAGATAAACATACATAACAGGAACATAAACATAATCACACAAAACATCACCATACAAGGCATCACATACATACATAACATACATCATACATACCATCATAAACATACAACATCGCACATCACCAGTCCATCATCATCATCTATAACCTCAAAGGTCAAAACCTACATCTGCACTTTCCCTGAAAGTCAGATAATAAACTATGTTCATTCGGGCGCATGGACCCTATTCAGTCGCATGGTCTTCCATGCATATGAGAACACTTAGGCGAATGGACTCTATGGGCGATTGAACACTTAGGCATATGGACATCCAGTCGCATAGCCTCCGGTTGCATGACTCCCATGCGTATGAACCTCAGTCGCATGATCTTCATCCGTATTTCCTTCAGTCGCATAACCTTAATCCGTATTTCCTTTAGTTGCATGGCACTCATCCGCATTTCCTTCCATCGTATGACCATTATGCGTATGACTCTCAGTCGCACGACTCACATGCGAATGAACTTCAGGCGCGCTCCTTTCGGCTTTATGGCCTCCTGTCGCATACCATTCGGTCGCCTAGCCCTAGCTGATGTAGAATGCAGTTCATCCCGAACCCAATCTGCACTTTTCGGTCTCCAAACCCTCTCAAACCTATTCTAAGCCCAAATCAACCATCCTAAACCTTAGGAATACATACCACAACACCATTCTAGCAGAACAAGCCCGAAATCAAACCCCACCCGCATCATACACATACACATACAAACGGGTTCAACACACACAGTTCAAAAACGGGTTTTACTATGTGTTCCAGCCCAAATCAGTTGAAAATGTGTAAAAGAGGGGTCCTAGAACTCACCTTGAAATCCTCTTCGAGTAGAGTTCTCACAAACTTGTTTGTCTTTGACTTTTGCACCTCGATTTTTTAAAAACCCTAGGTTTTGCTCTTTCTTCTTTCACTCTCTCTCTCATACCGAATGAAAAAGGGAGAATGAGGGGAGAATGGGCTGCCATGCCCTTTTATACCCCTACTCCTCTAATGATTTTCCAATTTTGGCAAGTTTGGTTGTCACACCGTCAAAATCCCCTGCGGAGTTTTACCGCGAGGCGTGTGAACAAACCAGGATCACAGTCAATAGTTACTCAGAACGACTCTAAATGCCATAATTCAAACAAAATCAACCAAAATACAAACTTTAAACAATGCGGAAGCATTTTGAGAACAACCCAAGTCAATAAAGTATAATTATGGCAAAACAAGTGCCAACCAAAAAGTAAACTATAATTATTAAAATGTCAAATTGTCTTGAAGCATAGTGTCTTAAAATGCAATGAACCGTGTAGTGTTCCTATGGCAAGCAAGCTAAGGACCTGAGAAAAGCATACTAAAATGTCAACACAAAGGTTGGTGAGTTCAAGAGTTGAGTTCAATAAACATGTAAACAGTTGCGATAAATATAAGCAGTGTATGGTAATAGATAGCTAGTCTATTATCAGTAAATATTAACACATAGTGATTTTGCAATTGAAGCTGACTGTGATAGTGTTGCCTCCTGTCACGACTTACCATGTCGTGACAATGTTAAATAGGACAAATTGCACCCGGTTGACCTCGAGTCACACAGGTGGGGCTCGTCAGACCCAGTAGTACTACCCAAGTTTCCCCGCTATTACATATTAACAATTCAAAAGTGTGAGGACTTTTCCCATGGTAAACAGCACTATATTAATATTATACACAACTTAAATAATAAAAGCGTTCGTATAAATACCAGTATGCTATCTCCCCCAAAAGAGATTAAGTAAAGAGTGGGGCATGAACTCACCTGATGTATGCAAAGGTACTTAGGGTTTATTTTGAGAAATGAGAGGATAGCCAACCTTCACAGGTTACCTAGATCATGTGAGTACATAAGTACGTGTAAATAAAAGACATGTGAAACCCTAATCATACCAAAATCAAAGACTCAAGCTTCCAGACAAATAGACACGTTTGACCTAGTTGACCCGTTTGACCCGTTGGTGACATTATGAGTTATAATTCAAATAAAGCCAATGAGCACATACAACATACATGATTAACATTCAAATAGTATCATACATATGCTATATCAACCAGGTGTATCACTTAGATCATCATACAATCAAGTACTATACAAGTCATGTGAATCTAGAACATTAACATAACCATTAGTTATAATACAACTAACACGTCACACAAAGTTCAACCATTCATCACATGCCATGTGAAGCCACTCACGACTTCACATCCTAAACCCTGCCAATCCTACTAAGTAGGGGCCTCAGATCCGCACGCGTGTATAATGATCATAACCATATTCTTTAGCATATGCATTGCATTCACAACATCACAACAATCAATTACCAGACCCAAGCATGATGTCCTACTACTACACAACATCCAAACCATACATGATTACCAAGTCCAAATATCACCCATGATTATCCAAGCATGCCATACAACTAATTTAACATGTTCTATCACACTAGAATCTATCCTTGAACATAATAGCAGGTTCCTATCATCCCAAACATGATCATAACACATACTTCAACGTTTACACAAAAAAAGTTTCCCTTTTGGGAAAGAATATCCCAAAATCTATCAAACATCCAAAATATACATGAATTCATCAATAATATACCAATTCAAGCTCATACTAATATCTAACATGATCAACACTTAAACACCTCAATCTAACAATCTTCATAAACAAAAGTTTCTACTTTGGGCAAGCTATGATCAACATCATCAAATTAAAGATTTCTAGCATTCATAACAACAATCTAGCATCTAATCATCATCATGAACTCATCCATAACATCAATCCATCACTAGATCACTACTACATGCCAAATAAAGTTACTATTCTTAGTAACCTATGAACAATGCATCAAAATCCCAACTTTCTTGCAAAATCAATGCATTCTAACATTCATACAACTAATAATCATCAGAATTCATCAAACAATCATCCATCATGCATAATCCAACAATTTCGAATTAGGGTTTGCTTCATAACCAAAGTTCATGATCAACCACTAAAAACATAGAATTCTTGCATAATCGACGTTAACTAACATGTATACAATCTAACTAACATGTTAACATCATCAAACAACATCCAATTCGACCTAAAAGGATGAATTTGAGTCTAAGGTTCGGCCATAATGAAGAACATCACAAAACACGAAAAATCTAACCTTTAAACTTGTAATTGCTTGAAATCGATGCTTCCTAAGTGTTATATGTCTTGTAATCGAATCAAAACCACACGAAATTGCTTGTTCTAGGCTGATTTTCGAAGATGGAAGGGGTTAGAAGCTTGATCGCGGCCGAAGGTGGGGTTTTGGAGGCTAGGGTTTGTTTTATTAATATTTTATTTACATATTTACCCTTTTAACCTTTGTAATTTGTATTTTATAAAAACTAAGCTTTAAACTCTTTGTAAAGTGTTTTTAACTTCATAATATAAAGATATAAACTTATAAAGTTCATTATATATCTTATCTTTATAAAAACACAAGACATACGAATAAATAGACACGTTTCCGCGTTACGCGATAAATCCTTTAATTAACCGCTTATAAATGTGTAAACACATAAACATAAACCAATACTCACATAATCAGTTAGATTCACAACAAATTAACATTATTCATTATTATTAGGTCATCAACGTTCAACGACAACTAGTGTGTGTTCACGACACGTGTACACAAGACTTAACGGAACTAACGGAGCTTGGTAACGGAAATTTACCGGATGTCACATTATCCCCATGTTGAAAGAATTTTCTTCCCGAAAATTGCGTTACATGGTGAGAGTGTTCCATCACTGGTCTACTGCATTGGCACACAGAAATCGAAATCGTGTGAGTTTTGGATGAGTTGTCACATCATCCCCATGTTGAAAGAAATTTCGTCCCGAAATTTAAATCAATACCTTCGTCTGCTGGCATCGTTCCTTCGAATAGTTGAGGGTACTTAAGCTTCATTTGATCTTCCTGTTCCCATGTGAATTCCGGTCCACGTCGCGAATTCCAACGGATTTTAACAATAGGTATCTTGCTTGCTTAAGTGTTTTCACCTCACGGTCCATCACCTCCACTGGTTCCTCAATAAAACGCAATTGTTCATCCACCTGAATTTCTTCTAGTGGTACGACCGTCGTTTCATCAGTTATGCACTTCTTCAAGTTGACACGTGAAATACATCATGAATTCCGCTCAGCGAATCAGGTAGGGCTAATCGATAGGCTACTGGACCTACTCTTTCCACAATCTCAAATGGTCCAACGTACCTCGGATTTAGTTTCCCTCGTTTACCAAACCGAACTACGCCTTTCCATGGTGAGACTTTCAACAAAACCTTGTCACCAACCTAAAACTCTAAGGTTTCCGTCTCTTGTCAGCATAACTCTTTTGCCTGTCTTGCGCTGCAGCCATACGGTTCCGTATCTGTATAATTTTCTCAGTCGTCTCATGAATTAACTCGGGACCTGTTATCTGACTATCACCAATTTCTGCCCAGCAACCGGTGATCGACATTTTCTCCCGTACGACGCCTCGAAAGGTGCTGCTTGTATACTAGTGTGATAACTGTTGTTATAAGAAAATTCCACCAATGGCAGGTGAATTTCCAGTTATTCCCGAAGTCAATCACACAAGCACGTAGCATATCCTCCAACGTCTGTATAGTACGCTCACTCTGACCATCCGTCTGTGGATGATATGCAGTACTCATATCCAAACGTGTACCCAAGGATTTCTGCAATGATTGCCAGAAATGTGACGTGAAACGAGCGTCACGGTCGGAGATAATTGAGATCGGTACCCCATGTCTCGAAACGATCTCCTTGAGGTACAGGCGAGTTAACTTCTCCATCTTGTCGGTTTCCTTTATTGCAAGGAAATGAGCAGACTTTGTCAATCGATCCACAATAACCCATATCGTGTCACAACCAGTACTAGTCCGGGGTAGCTTAGTAATAAAATCCATGGAGATTTGTTCCCATTTCACATTGGAATCTCGGGTTGTTGTAATAGTCCGGATGGTTTTTGATATTCCACTTACCTTCGAGCAGGTCAAACACTTGCTCACATACGTAGCTACATCCGCTTTCATGTTAGGCCACCAATAGTGAGCCTTTAGGTCATGATACATCTTGTCGGATCCAGGATGTATAGAATACTTAGATTTGTGTGCCTCGCTCATAACTAAATCTCTCAGATTTCCATGAACAGGCACCCAAAGTCTATCCATGAAATAAATACCGAATTCCATCCTCTTTCATCACTAGCTGCTTATCCATTCCCCTAACAATTCAGAACCAATATTTTCCACTTTTAAAGCTTCCATTTGTGCCTCCTTAACTTGTTCGGGCAGTTGGGTACTGATAGTAAGCTGTAAAGCTCGCACCCGTCGTGGTTTAGCTGTTTCCTTCCTGCTTAAAGCATCGGCAACTACGTTCGCCTTTCCCGGATGATACTTAATTGCGCAATCATAATCATTTAGTTCCACCCAACGTCGCTGCCTCATATTCAACTCTTTTTGCTCAAAGATATGTTGAAGACTCTTGTGATCAGTGTAGATAGTGCACTTGGTACCGTACAAATAATGTCTCCAGATCTTTAAGGCAAAAACTACTGCACCCAATTCTAAGTCATGGGTAGTATAGTTCTTCTCATGTACCTTTAGTTGTCTCGAGGCGTAAGCTATCACCTTGTCTCGTTGCATCAAGACACAACCCAATCCTTGAATGGATGCATCGCAACACACCACAAAGTCATCTGTTCCTTCTGGTAATGCTAATATCGGGGTAGTACAGAGTTTTTGTTTTAATAATTGGAAAGCTGATTCTTGACTCTCAGCCCATTTGTATGTCGTTCCTTTGTGAGTCAAGGCTGTGAGAGGTTGTGCGATCTTAGAAAATCCTTCTATGAATCGGCGGTAATATCCTGCTAACCAAGAAATTGCCTTATCTCGCTTGGTGTTTTGGGTGTAGTCCAATTCTTTATCGCCTCAATTTTGGCAGGATCAACGTGTATTCCTTTCTCATTAACAATATGACCTAGGAATTGTACCTCTCTTATCCAAAAGTCACACTTTGAGAATTTAGCATACAACTGCTCATTTTTCAATAGTTCCAAGATTATTGTTAGTGCTCTTCATGCTCCTCCTTGGTCCTAGAGTATATCAGTATATCATCGATGAACACAATGACAAATTGATCAAGATAAGGTTTGCACACGCGGTTCATGAGGTCCATGAACACAGCAGGTGCATTAGTCAACCAAAAGGCATGACCAAGAACTCATAATGACCATAACGAGTACGAAATGCAGTCTTGGAATGTTCTTCTCGAACTCTGAGTTGATGATAACCAGATCTCAAGTCAATCTTCGAGTAATAGCTTGATCCTTGAAGCTGATCGAACAAGTCATCGATACGAGGTAAAGGGTATCGGTTCTTGACTGTTACTTTGTTAACTCTCGATAATCGATGCACATCCGGAATGTGCCATCCTTCTTCTTAACAAAGAGTACAGGAGCTCCCCAAGGTGATGTACTAGGTCGAATAAAGCCTTTATCCAAAAGCTCCTGAAGTTGTGACGACAACTCCTGTAGTTTGTTGGTGCTAATCGATAAGGTGCTCTAGCAATCGGAGCTGCGCCGGGAGTCAACTCAATCTGGAATTCCACTTGGCGGTGCGGTGGTAATCCAGGAAGATCTTCTGGGAACACCTCCGGAAAGTCGTGTACTACGGGAATATCCTCCATCTCTTTTCTTCCTTTTGCTTATCGGTTACAAGTGCTAGGATAGCCACGCGGCCCTTCCGTAACAACTTTTGAGCTTTCATATACAAGATGATGCCTATCACAGCACCACTCCTATCACCTTGACGGTAAGAACTTGATCACCAACCGGAATCCGTATAATCTTCTCGTGACATATGACTTCCGCTTGCTTGCTAGAGAGCCAATCCATGCCTATCACAACATCAAAACTCCCCAGCGTAACAGGCATGAGATCTATAGCGAACGTATGACCAGCAAGTTCTATCCTACAGTCTTTAAGGATATGCGTTACATGGATTGTTTACCGTCGGCTAATTCCACAGTGTATTTAGATTCTAAAGCAGAGGGTATATCACTTAAAAGACTACAGAATTTTAAGGACACAAAACTCCTATCGGCTCCAGTATCAAATAGTACCATAGCAAAACAACCATTAACAGGGAATCTACCAGTAACAGTTGTGGGATCATTTAGAGCCTCACCTGAGCCAATGACGAAGGCTCTCCCTTTGGCTCCATCTCTATTGCCGCCATTTCCAGTGCCATTTCCACCATTGTGTTATTATTGCCATTGTTGTTGTTGTTCCCATGATTGTTGTGTGTTGTTGTTGTTGTTGCCATTTCCGTTCCTTCTTAGTTGTGGGCAGTTTCGTTTGTAATGCCCTTCTTTCCCACACTCAAAACAACCCTTGGGGGTTCTTGAGATTGTTGTGGCTCTTCATTAGTTCACCACGGCAATCCTTCGCAGCGTGTCCAATCTTTCCGCAACGTTGACACTTGAAGCTATCACACCGTCCCACATGATGGTAGTTACACCGTGGGCATTTGGGATGCCTGCCGCCGTAACCGCTGGGTCCTTGGTTATTTGGGGCAGTTTGGTTGAAATTGCGGTTATTATCGAACCGCCGCTGCTGCTGCTGAACTGGTTGTTGCTGCTATTGGGGTTGTTGACCGCCAGACGATGATGATGATGATTTGTTATTGCTGTTGCTGGGAGCATCCCACTTCCTTTTGTTGTCGGGCACGCTCACCACAGCGCCCCGTTTGGGTAACCGCCCTTGCTCTACCGCCTGATCAGTAAGTCTATGGGCAATTTGAATGGCCTGCTGAATCGTAGTCGGGTTAGAAGCTGTTACCATACTTTGGATTTCAGGCACCAATCCTCGTATGTAGTGCTCGATTCTCTTATGTGTCTCATTAACCATTCCTGGACACAATGTGGCCAACTCATGAGTACGGGTCGTGTAAGCCTCAATTTCTGAACCCTTCATCTTTAGCTGCCAGAATTCCATCTCCAACTTTTGCACCTCGTTTCGAGGACAGTACTCCTCGATCATCATATCCTTGAACTCATCCAGGGGAGTCCATTTGCCATCACTTGTCCAAGCATCTGGACTTGCGCGTTCCACCAACACAGAGCTGCACCCTCCAAAGTCCCGGTGGCATACTTTACTTGATCCATTGGTGGACAGTTACATTGGAGAAAACGGACTCAGTCTTCTCAAACCAGCGTACAAGCCCTACAGCACCCTCTGTACCGCTGTAGGTGTGTGGTTTACAGTCCATGAAGGACTTGTATGTACACACCGGTGGTCCTGTTTTAACACAACACACATTAATCAAACATCCCCTACAGTTATAAAGGATATCAGATTTGTTTTTCTGTCATTGTTTACCTGCTGGCTGACCCGCGTGGGCAGCAGCCACTGCCGCCTGAACATGCTCATTAATTAGAGCAGCCAATTCCGCAGGAGTCATGTTAATAGCACCACCACCCTGTTCTCCGGTGCCACGTCCACGTCCACGTCCACGACCACGTCCACGTCCACGTCCACGAGCGTCCATTCTTTTCACTTTATATTCACAATACAATAATGAGTAACATCATACACATTTAACTCATTGAAGCGTAGTAAACAGTAAATGAAAGAAATAATGTATCATCACAACCACAACATTCATAACAAAAATAATAACCAAAGTAAATAAATTGCAATAAGTCACAATGTATTTAGCAATGTCAAAATTGAAGTTTTGTCGTTCGTGTGGGGAAACAACCCTTCCCACATAGGTTTCAAAAGAAAACACTACGTAGTCTAAGTCATATAACGAAGTCAATCGACAATGTCTGACCCTTCACTATCATCATCCATCTCCTCCGGTTCCTCTTCCTCGGGTCCCTCCTCGGGATCCTCCTCATCCTCAGAGTCTGCGACAGGAGCAGGAGCTATAGCAATCTGGAGTGCTGCTAGTTGAGCTTCTAGTATGGCAATCCTATTATCGGCTCTGGCGTCCCGCTGTTCACGAGCAGTCACGCGTCCTTGGAGTGCCATAACACCATCTTGCATATGGTGACAACCGTTCAGCGTCTTCCCGTGTTCTTCCTTGAGTTCGTCCAATTGATGTCTCAGGTTGTACACCTCTTGCTGTAGTGTATAGACATCACCCGTGAGTCGTCTCACACGATGCTGTTCAGTATCCAGTGCAGCCATTAGTGCAGCAATCAATTGCTCGTTGGACTGCGCCGTTCGTGGGAGTGAAAACATGGGTTGATTGGCATTGTTCCTAGTCCTTGGCTTTAGGACAGGTACGCGCTTCCCTAAACATGATGTGGTCACAAATCTAGGATAAGAACGCTAGTCTCGCGGAGGGTCACGCTTCATCAATGCGAATGGTTGATCCCAGTCAATCTCCTCTCGGGGATAAACCAGTCGGGGCCAATCGAATCCATCATCAGGTACAGGTGCGGGAGGTGGGGATTCAGATCGTGTAGGTGATTCGGGTCGTTTACCGGAGCTCTTGAAGACGATGCCATGCTGCAGAGTGTGACGTGTATGCCAATGAGTATACAGTAAATGGAGTAAGGCACAGGTAACTAATTACTGTGTGCGGTTATAGTCTAGTGTGTATGCAACCTAGTTCCCTATAACCAATGGCTCTGATACCAATCTGTCACACCCTCAAAATCCACTTGCGGAGTTTTACCGCGAGGCGTGTGAACAAACCAGGATCACAGTCAATAGTTACTCAGAACGACTCTAAATGCCATAATTCAAACAAAATCAACCAAAATACAAACTTTAAACAATGCGGAAGCGTTTTGAAAACAACCCAAGTCAATAAAGTAATATTATGGCAAAACAAGTGCCAACCCAAAAAGTAAACTATAATTATTAAAATGTCAATTGTCTTGAAGCATAGTGTCTTAAAATGCAATGAACCGTGCAGTGCTCCTATGGCAAGCAAGCTAAGGACCTGAGAAAAGCATACTAAAATGTCAACACAAAGGTTGGTGAGTTCAAGAGTTGAGTTCAATAAACATGTAAACAGTTGCGATAAATATAAGCAGTGTATGGTAATAGATAGCTAGTCTATTATCAGTAAATATTAATACATAGTGATTTTGCAATTGAAGCTGACCGTGATAGTTGTTGCCTCCTGTCACGACTTACCATGTCGTGACAATGTTCAATAGGACAAATTGCACCCGGTTGACCTCGAGTCACACAGGTGGGGCTCGTCAGACCCAGTAGTACTACCCAAGTTTCCCCGCTATTACATATTAACAATTCAAAAGTGTGAGGACTTTTCCATGGTAAACAGCACTATATTAATATTATACACAAATAAATAATAAAAGCGTTCGTATAAATACCAGTATGCTATCTCCCCCAAAAGAGATTAAGTAAAGAGTGGGGCATGAACTCACCTGATGTATGCAAAGGTACTTAGGGTTTATTTTGAGAAATGAGAGGATAGCCACCTTCACAGGTTACCTAGATCATGTGAGTACATAAGTACGTGTAAATAAAAGACATGTGAAACCCTAATCATACCAAAATCAAAGACTCAAGCTTCCAGACAAATAGACACGTTTGAACTAGTTGACCCGTTGACCCGTTGGTGACATTATGAGTTATAATTCAAATAAAGCCAATGAGCACATACAACATACATGATTAACATTCAAATAGTATCATACTATGCTATATCAACCAGGTGTATCACTTAGATCATATACAATCAAGTACTATACAAGTCATGCGAATCTAGAACATTAACATAACCATTAGTTATAATACAACTAACACGTCACACAAAGTTCAACCATTCATCACATGCCATGTAAAGCCACTCACGACTTCACATCCTAAACCCTGCCAATCCTACTAAGTAGGGGCCTCAGATCGCACGCGTGTATAATGATCATAACCATATTCTTTAAGCATATGCATTGCATTCACAACATCACAACAATCAATTACCAGACCCAAGCATGATGTCCTACTACTACACAACATCCAAACCATACATGATTACCAAGTCCATACATTACCACCCATGATTATCCAAGCATGCCATACAACTAATTTAACACGTTCTATCACACTAGAATCTATCCTTGAACATAATAGCAGGTTCCTATCATCCCAAACATGATCATAACATCATACTTCAACGTTTACACAAAAAAGTTTCCCTTTTGGGAAAGAATATCCCAAAATCTATCAAACATCCAAATATACATGAATTCATCAATAATATACCAATTCAAGCTCATACTAATATCTAAACATGATCAACAACACTTAAACACCTCAATCTAACAATCTTCATAAACAAAAGTTTATACTTTTGGCAAGCTATGATCAACATCATAAAGTTAAAGACTTCTAGCATTCATAACAACAATCTAGCATCTAATCATCATCATGAACTCATCCATAACATCAATCCATCATTAGATCACTACTACATGCCAAATAAAGTTACTATTCTTAGTAACCTATGAACAATGCATCAAAATCCCAACTTTCTTGCAAAATCAATGCATTCTAACATTCATACAACCTAATAATCATCAGGCATTCATCAAACAATCATCCATCATGCATAATCACAACAATTTTGAATTAGGGTTTGCTTCATAACCAAAGTTCATGATCAACCCACTAAAAACATAGAATTCTTGCATAATCGACGTTAACTAACATGTATACAATCTAACTAACATGTTAACATCATCAAACAACATCCAATTCGACCTAATAAGGGTCAATTTCGAGTCTAAGGTTCGGCCATAATGAAGAACATCACAAAACACGAAAAATCTAACCTTTAAACTTGTAATTGCTTGAAATCGATGCTTCCTAAGTGTTATATGTCTTGTAATCGAATCAAAACCACACGAAATTGCTTGTTCTAGGTGATTTTCGAAGATGGAAGGGGTTAGAAGCTTGATCGCGGCCGAAGGTGGGTTTTGGAGGCTAGGGTTTGTTTTATTAATATTTTATTTACATATTTACCCTTTAACCCTTGTAATTGTATTTTATAAAAACTAAGTTAAACTCTTTGTAAAGTGTTTTTAACTTCATAATATAAAGATATAAACTATAAAAGTTCATTATATATTATCTTTATAAAAACACAAGACATACGAATAAATAGACACGTTTCCGCGTTACGCGATAAATCCTTAATTAACCGCTTATAAATGTGTAAACACATAAACATAAACCAATACTCACATAATCAGTTAGATTCACAACAAATTAACATTATTCATTATTATTAGGTCACCAACGTTCAACGACAACTAGTGTGTGCTCACGACGTGTACACAAGACTTAACGGAACTAACGGAGCTTGGTAACGGAAATTTACCGGATGTCACATTGGTCCCTCCAGAGATTTTCCCACTTTGGCAAGTTTGGTCCCTTCCTGTGCTTCCATTGTACACGCACAAGTCGAACCACTTTTTTCTCAACCTCTTCTCTTTACTACCAATGATCGCAACTGGTTGCTCCACGTAATTGAGCCGTTCGTCCACCTCGATATCCTTCAGTGGTGCAACCATATCCTCGTTTGCTATACCTTTCCTCAGATGAGATACATGGAATGTCGGATGAATTCCACTTAACTCATCTAGTAGCTCTAGTCTATAGGTCACCTCTCCTGCTCTAGCAATGATTCGGAAAGGCCCTATGTATCTCGGGTGAATATGGCGCACTTCATCTCATATAAATAGTGCCTTCATGTCTTTAACGCAAAGACCACGTCTATAGGTCACCTCTCCTGCTCTAGCAATGAACTTTCAACTGTCGGTATGCATAGGCTATAACCTTTCCTCTCTGCATCAACACTGTAGAGATTAATGAAGAGGCTGATGCAACCTAAACATCTTTAGTCTCTCCTGTCTGCACAAGTGCATTGAAGTGGAATGCTTCGGAAGTTTCACATATGCAACAGAAATACTCTAAGTGTTAAATCTTCCGAAGCCAAGACCAACATCTTCCGAAGCCAAAGATGAAGTCTTCCGAAGCCTCAGAGACAAAGTCTTCCAAAGCTTCAAGTTCATGAAGACAGATTTCTTCCGAAGACTTTTAACATATGCTTATCTGATGTACTGTTCCATAAAGCTGGACACCTTTCCGCTGCAACTCTGCAAGTCACCAACTAACATGGTTGGGTGAAAAGGTCCATGCTTTTGGTAACTGTACATTGAGGTCTTGAGTCTGTATACTTTCTACTTTATATACTTTATCCTTTTTGTAATAAAAAGATGTGAGCTATGGCATGTCATAGTCACAAGTCAAAAGGCAATCTTCCTTTTGACTCTACAATTGATTTTGTTTGTGTCTAGTCAATTGTATCCAGCTGGCTTTCAAAGTATAGCCAGCTGTAGGATGTAGTATAAGTATCTCATGTTCTTGTATCTTTTATTTATGCTTTGTAACACTTGTAATAGAACATAGAGAAACCAATATACTGCATTCTTGAAAACCATATACTTGTGTTCTTTGTGTTCTGTCTCTTTCATTACTTGTGTTCTTAGTGTCTTATCTTGGTTAATCCAGTTTACTGTTTGATTAAAGTTTGGTTAATCTCCTCTTTGTGTTGTTGTGTTGTAACTCACACCTTCAACGATCCTGCATTTGGTATCAGAGCATTCAGGCTCTTGATATAAGATCTCACCATCTTAAGATCCCTCACACACACAAATACCAAACTTTTCAAATGGCAGCCATTTCCAAAACTGATATGGAAACTGGAACCATGAACAAGTCCCCACTAATCACTCTTGATGAGTTTGAAACCTGGTGTTTAAGAATGGAAGGTTTCATCAGGTCTCTCGATTAAGAATGTGGGAGTCTATTGAGAATGCCCTTTCATACCCAGCACACCCTCTGCTACTGGTGCTGGTATGATCCCCAAGGATGTGGCTAACTACTCTGATGAAGATAGGAAGAGAGTAGAGATAGACAGGAAAGCCATGACAGCTCTTCAAACTGCCCTTCCAAACTCTGTATACAGAGGTTTCAAGAAGTGCAAAACAGCTAAACAGCTGTGGGATGCACTAAAACTGATGTATGAGGGTTCTTCTGAAGCCAAGGAGAACAAGAAGGATCTCCTAAAGCAGCAGTTTGAAAACTTCACCTTCAAATAGGTGAGACCATGACTCAGCAATACTTCAGGTATGTTGAGATTGTGGATACCCTAGTGGATGGAGGAGTTGCTCTTGAGAATAGAGACATTGTAAGGAAGTTCATGTCCTCACTTCCTAGGCAATGGACACACTACTGTGTGGTGATTAAGAGAACTGAAAATCTCAAAACTCTCACTCTAACAGAGTTATATGGGATTCTCAGTGGCTACCAGATGGAGATGAACATGTAGGGTTCATTTGGCAACTCCAACAATCAAATGGGTTCAGCCCTACATGTGGTTGAAAGGGATAGCATAGAACCCAAACATCATCTTATATGCTACCCTGACAACTCACCCAAGGGTCCTTTCATCACCTTCCCAGAGACACCAAGGGAGAACTACACTCAAGGAAGCGCATTCCAAGAGACAAGCTCTTCTCAAGCATTTGTGTCTTCTGATGAAAGCAGTGGCAACTCTCTTTTCACTCTTGAAGACTTGGACTGTATCCATCCAGATGATCTGGAGTACATGGAAATAGTCCAGCAGATGGCTCTCCTCACTCACAGAGCCAAGAAGTTCTACAAGAGGACTGGAAGGAAGTTTCCAAGCAATGCAACCGGTGGAAAGTTTGGACTGGAAAAAGGCAAAGTCAAGTGTTACAACTGTAACTTGATGGACCACTTTGCCAGAGAGTGTAAGGCACCTAGAACCAATGGTGGCCAAACACAATCCAGACCAAACTACACTGACAAAGCTCTTCATAATGAGAAGTCAAAGCAGCAAGCTGCTGTTGCTGTTGAAGAAGGAGGCTTTGACTGGAGCTTTCAGGTGGAAGATGCTTCTCCAAACCAAGCACTGATGGTAGATCATGATGAAGCCAAGGTATTGGAACATCTCTGTACTCCTGAATGCATTGCTAAAGTTAATAGGTACAGGTCCTATAACTTGGAATTGAGATCTGATATTGAGTCCTTAAACATTTTAAAATTTGATTTTAGAAAGTCTGAAAATGATTATAAGCTGAAAATAGAGGACTTAGAGAAAACCATTTTAGTTCTAAAACATGAACACAGATTTTAGAACTCAAATTCAAGATCTCATAACCAAGCTAACTGAGTGCCAGGTTGAGCTTGTGATCAGCAAAGCCAGGACAGAAAAGAATGTTCTTGAAGAAGAGACCTTCAAGAACATGATATCCTCATCCCTGCACAACAAAGTGTGCTATCAAAATAGACAGGGACTGGGATCAATGAGATGCTCCTCCATACACAAAATTGTCTGTAAGACCCCCTAGGTGTGGAATTATGAAGATGAGCTTCCTCTCATAGATCCTATGAGTGAGGAGGATGAAGAAAAGATAATGAAGAATCCCTCTACTAAGAGTGAAGAGGAGGATTCCAAGAAGGGCCACTATCCTTCTGAGGAGAAAGTGAAGACCGTGATGACCAAGTCCATGAGAAAGAACTTGATCAGAAAGAGCAAAAGAAAGGCAAGGAAGGCTCAAGAGATCAAGGCTGCTTTTGACTCTAAGCAGAAACAAGTTTTTATTTCTGCAGGGTTTAAAGTGGTAGGGACTGAAGACATCAACCAAAACTCTTCTGCTAAGAGTTCTGGTTCTTGTTCAACTCATCTCAGTAGCAAGAAGAAGACTGATTTGCTGTGTACCACTGCTGCACAGCCTGGACCATCAAACTCCAAGCACAATCCTCAGCCCAAGAGGACTGTCTCAGCATCTGTAAAGATGAAGGTGGAGAAGGGATGTGACCAAAAACAGTCTTATTCTTAAGAAAAGGCTCTTGTGAAGAAGAAGATGAATTGTGTTATGTGTGACAGCACTACTCACATTGCAAAGGATTGTCCCTTCAATCCTAAAGGTACTGTCCACATGGCCAAAACAAAGGCTTCAAAGAGTTCCAAGAAGATTCAGGCTTCGGAAGGAAAACCAGTTTCCGTCGGAAGTCTCAAATCTAAAAAGAAGGGAAATGGAAAATTACCTTCAGAAGAAATATTGGTCTTGGAAGAAAGGAATTCTTCCGAAGCACTGAAATCTGCTGCAGTGTCTGCAAAATCTTCCGAAGTATCAGTCATCAAAACTTCCGAAGTTCCACAAACTTCTGAAGTTTGGAAGGTCAAGTCCAAGACTCCAAAGGTGGTGTGGATGTCTAAGAAAGACCAAGTGACTGAGATTTCTCCATCTACAACAGCTCAAGATCCTCTTAGTACAACCATAGGATCTATCACTGTTGAATTACCTTCTGTAAATATGCCCAAGACAAGCAAGGATTGGGTTTCCAGATGTAACTAATCATTCTCTTTTGTACAAGGACAGCTGAAGACAAACAAAAATGTTTGGATCATAGACAGTGGCTGCTCCAGGCACATGACTTGTAATAGGTCACTACTCCAGAACTTTGAAAGGATTGATGGAGGACCTGTTGCTTTTGGAGGAGATAAAGGTGGTTACATTTCAGGAAGGGGCAAGGTCACAAATGGTAAGCTCGGCATTGAAAAGGTAAACTTTGTTAAGGAGCTTGGATACAATCTTCTGAGTGTATCTCAATTTTGTGATCAGAGTCATAACATGCTCTTTACTGAGCATGTTGCATTGTTCTTAAGCTTGGTGTGGTCATTCCTCATGAGCATATCCTGCTTAGAGCCCCCAGGAAAGGAAACATGTACAAGATGGACTTGCAAGAAACCTCTCCCTCCGGAGAAGTTTCATGCTTTCTATCTAAAGCCAATAAAAGAATGTGCCATGTAAACTTTAAGAACATGAATAATTGATTAAGAATGATCTGGTAACTGGAATGCCAAAGAAAGAGTTTACAAGTGATGATCACTGTGTTGCATGCCTGAAAGGGAAGCAACATAAGGTATCTCATAAGCCTAAGGAAATAAACTCCATCACTACACCCCTACACTTGTTACATATGGATCTCTTTGGCCCCACCAGTGTAATGAGCTTTGGAAGGACCTCATACTGTCTAGTTGTTAGGACCTGGTATTTGAATGAAATACCTAGTGATTAGCGTGTAAACCAGATCAAATAGTGCGAAATCCTATTTGATTGGTGATCCAATCAGTGAGAACACACGAAGAATCAATCAAGAATTGAAACTCACATTAGAAATCGATTGGGAATCGATCTAATGTGTTCTATGAACTTGGAGAACAAATTGTGAGGCTTCTGGACGGCTAGGGTACGTCTGGAGTCGTAAGTAATCAAAAGCTCTCTATTTTTCACGAATTGGGTTGTATTTATAGGTTAGTATTATTCAATCGTGCGATGAACCATTAGTATGGTTCAGTCGTGCATTGAACCATGCGGTTGATTCATTCGCACGATTGAGTATTCAGTCGTGCGACTGAGTCAATCTCATGTTATAATCATACGACTGATCCAGTCTCCTGGTTCTGTCGTGCGACTGAGTCATTCGTATGAAGTTATTCATGCGTATGGTCCATTCGCATGGGCCACTCGCATGAGAACTTCATTCTGTTAAGTTTGAATGCATTAATTAATTAATATAACATTATGTATAACACTTCAAACAACCACAAATCTAATTAACCATTCAATGTCGACTCATTAATGAAATATGAAACATTATAAATATCAAACAAGCAATATCATTTCATTAATCATTTCAAGCATTACCTCAGAATCAGACAAACAAGATCTATTACATTCATATCATGATCTAGGGACATACATATATCACAACTCCCCCTTGGACCTAGATCTCTCTAATCTCTTGTTTTCTGCATAACCTCCTTGTATTTCTTGTACTTCTCCTCTTTTGTGACTCCCATGTGAATCTCAAACGCAAAGCAGAGTCATATAACGTTCTGGAACTGGAGGGCTTGTACAATATCATGCGTATCGTAGAACAGTGGCCACTTGTATAACGTACATACATCATTTTCCGACAAGTTTGTAAGCCACATCGGGTCGAATACCCTGATCGTATCCATTTGTCTCTCTTTGCTTAGGACTATGACCGCTTCAGCTGTTCTCCAATCGTAGTACCACCACTTAAAGTGTGGAGTAAAATCCTGTGGCATTTCCCTGAGTGGGATTGTTGACATTGTGCGCGGAGTATTCCACTTCAACACTATCTTGGGCTTGCCAGTAATGGCATCAACCTCAGACCTTCTGATATACCTAGTAGGCTGTTGGGGTCTGAAGTTAACCCATCTGGTGTGATACTCCTTCTTTAGGGCAGCCTCAAACCAGCCTGACATCTTCCTCGGATCAGCATACAAAAGCTTTAATTTGCCAGCTGGTTGAGCTCAAAACCTGGTAGAGTCTTCAGATCATGTGGGAATCTGAAGTACTCTATGCCCTGTTCTCTCTTAACCGCATAGCATTAAGATCCTCAAAATACGCCCATGCTATGATCCTTCCTGCCAGCTTGTGATGTTTCTTGACTCTATATAGTTTGGTGTAGGAATCTTTCTTTGGTGCAGTACGTTGGGCTCTAACTTCTTCAAAACATGCAGCCCACTCAGCCTTTCGAATGTTGACATCATCATTTGCGGCTTGGGCTGTTCCTACTGCTTTCTCTGTTTCTTGCTCCATATTGTTCAACACCTCAAAGTATCACTGACAAGGGATTCACCAAAATTGGGAACCACATTACCCTCATTTAGCGTACTGGGGGTAGTCCTCGGCAGTGACATCTTCGATCTCGACTCATCAACATCATTGAGCTCTTCGTCACTAGTCGAATCGCATGTCGGAGCATCTTTCACTATCTCATCTGGATTTAGCTTGAAAAGCTCTGCCAATTGCTCGTTTGATAGGTCATGAATTATTTCCTCTTCTTCAGGGGTATAGTTCACTGACCTTCTGACAATCCCTTGCAGATCAAGAATCATTGTTAGCTGAGTCTTGACCTGCTGAAGGGGAGCAACATCAAACTCATCTCTTTGGTAATTTGGATCTGTTTGATTTAAACATTCAACACATAAGTCATTAGTAATTAAACAAATATAAATGCATTCATTAATATAAACATTCATACATCGTTTTAATACAGGATTCAAATACAAAAGTAAATAATACATAAACTTCTAGTCTTTACTTTTATCCTGTATCATAGTATCATCACTTGGAGGAGCAGAAGTAGAAGCTGATTGATCTTGTCTGTTCTTTGACCTTTTCTCTTGACCTGTAGCAGAGGTCGATGCAGCTGCATCCCCTCCTCCTGCTTCATCATCATCGTCCTTCTCCTCTGTCCTATCTCCTTCGGTTTCTTCATTTTCCTCAGTATCACTCTCAACATCCTCATCATCATCTTCATCATCATCATCTCTGTCCCCTTCATTGATCTTTAATGGCTCCTCCTTAGATCCTTTCAGTTTTAACAGGATAGTCTTCCTTGCTTTTCCAACTCCTCTATTTTCTTGCTTGATGAGACACTATGTGATTTGAGTTGGGCTATCTCAGTGCTCTGAGCACCATCTGTTGGGCCTGCTCCTCTATAACTCGAGCCTGCTCTGCAATTTGGTGAGATTGTGCAGCAGTGAGGTCAGTAAGCTGTGGATCTGGGCTGCCTTTTCTTCATCTGCAGCAAGTAGAGCGCATCACCATTCTGTTAAGCGCAGACAGCTGTTTCCTCTACCCCGATTGGAGGTAGAGGTGATCCATAAGTATGTGAGGGATGGGCTGGGGGTATTTCTTGGTGTGAAGTGGTGGTGGTGGTGGTGGCTGTAGTAAAGATAGGTCTGTGAAATGATGGAGGTGATGTAGGAGTAAAGGATATGGTGGTGGATGGAGTCTGTGTTGTTATGGGAGGTATGGTGCTGGCTGTGGTTGTGTGTGGTGGTGTGGTGGGTGTGGTGGTGAGGAAGGTCACCCGACGCTTCTTCTTCTTCTGACCATGGGGTTTAGCCATTCTCTTCCTCCTCGTCCCTGTTAAGGTGGAAGCTCCCCCTACAACCCTGCCTGCGGACCCGGTGCATAGCTTGGGTCAGTATCAGTCTCTCGGAGTCTCTCGGGTGTTCACCAACCACCCTCACCCATGTTCTGTGGGAACAACTTTGCTTCCCACAGTTCGCGTTAGGGGCTCCTCATCCGATTCATCCTCCTCCTCCGCACCCTGAACAAAATCCTGATGAAATCCAGTTGACTCGGCTACTTCTCCAGCTCGGACTGACACTGGAGGAACAACATCAGACACAGTGCCTCTAGGTGGAATAGGCATACCGTCTCCAGCATCCCCACTGTCATCATCATCTGAGTCATGAGTGGGTAGAGCAATCTGTTCCACATCAGAGTCACTATCATCGTGGCGCCACTTTCTCTTTGCTGGCACCACGTAGTCATCCCGGCAAGATGACAAACAACCTCCTGACAGGAGGTTTCACTTGCTTCCCCCTGTACACTTTCATCCTCCCCAGGGTAGTATCATCCATCACCTCGAGGACTACCGCATCCTCCTTCTCCTTCGGCAGGGAGGGAAGCTTCTGATTATGATCATCTGCATAACCTCGGTACATACAGAAGCCTTCCTTCCCTTTCCCCTCGATGTTCTCCACCAGATAGGTGAAGATCATCTTGGAGAAGCTAAACGGATGGTTCAGCACAAACGCAACATACGCGTTCTGCATCTGGTCAGACAGCTCATCAAAACCTCCCTTCTGGAAGCTATGCACTTAAGCACCACGTGCGCAAGATATTTAAACTGGGGACAGAGGTTACTTTTGTTGAGTACCCCAGCATTTATGTCCCCAGAGTACTTGGCTCTAAGAAAGCATCCTCTACTGTGAGGGGGTGTAATCGAGTCGGACAATCAGTTTCATCCCCCAACTGTAATACGATCCTCAGATCCTCCTCTGATATAGTAATAACCTCTCCAAAGATGGTACTTCTGATGCAATGAGGCTCAGATGATCTATCGACTGTAGCGCCTTCCCAGAAGGCTTGCTAGATGGATCGATAAGAAGTACAAGGAGTAGATATGGCATGTGCAATCCTCGATCTCAGTAGAAATGTGATGATGCCAGAGAAATCGGCAGCGTTTCTGGATGTCAAGTCCAGATGAGCACATATTGTGCTTCGTGCTCATAATCCATCGACTCGCCATCTATTACACAAAAATAGTAAACATTAGTACCATTGGCTAAGAACGTCATGAAAACCTTAAATTTGAAGAAAATCTTTCTGTCATGCGATTGAGATTGTGCGACTGAGTTTAGTCGTGTGATTGAACATGCGACTGGGTTCAGTCGTGCGACTGATCCCATGCGTACCACTGAGTGTGCGACTGGGCTCATACGTATGTAACCTCATGCGGTTACACACCAGTCGGGCGACTGAACTTCATACGCATGGTTCAGTCGTGCATTAAGCAGTTTGAACCCTTCAGTCGTGCGACTGAGTTCATCACTCTGTCCATTCGCATGATGTACTGACTGTTCAATTCAAAACACTTTTTCACCATTTTTGAGTTTTAGACATCGTTATCTGGTTCATTTGACTCGAATACATTCTTATACCACCTAACATCTTTACTTTCGTTTGTTTGAGTCATTTAGGTAGGTTATTTAGTCACTTAAGTCTCGGTTCTTTTGCGAGTCCGAATGTACCGATTGTTTCATCATCAAATTTAAAGTTATGGGAGTGCTTCTATACCGTAAATTACCTGTAGAGTCGATGTAGATGGTCAGTAATCAAGAACGGGGGTTTAGAGATCAAATGAAATTTTTGCAGAGTTGTGTTAAGTCGTGCGATTCAGGGTTATTTTGAAGGTGGTGAGTCTCTGCGACCGACTCCCCCTCTATTTATACTAAGCCTAGACTCAATCGTGCGACTGAGCTCATACGCACCTTTCAGTCGTGCGAGTGGGACTCAGTCGTGCGATTGGTTCAGTCGTCCTTCTTCAGTCGTCCGACTGGATCTCAGTCGCACGACTGACTCACTCATCCGCCCTTAAGCATCCGACTGGGCCATCGTATGGGCATTCGGTTGGATGTTCCATATTCATGGTCCATTCGTGCGAATAGGTCCATAGTCATTAAATTTTCTGCCAATTTTAATATTTAACTTTTTTTTAAAACCCTTTAATTTCAGAAATTACGTTATGAGCATTTGTCATCTCAGACATGATCGTTTTGATTGAGTTGATCCCTTACTGATTTTCCTGATGTAGTCCGACAAACAAACACACTAAAAACGACTAATAAAAAAAATTAAAACAAAAAAAAAATTAAACTAAAGAATCAAATAAGAACTGTTTTTGCTTTTTGTGAGAGATAGTCCTGAGATGGAAATCTACTGGATTTGTTTCCGGAATAGACAGCTTCAACTTAGATTGACCACACCTGGACCAGGCCAATTTTGGAATCATACAGGCAAGTCAAATCATTTGGGACTTGTTTGTCAAAATCTTTTGATGCTCTATTCTTGGTTTTCATCCAGAGTCGTTAGCACTTTAGGAAATCATGCTGGAACTCTTAGATTACCACATTGATTTGAACTTTCAAGAATTGCAGCCACAATGATTGTCAATATGTTTTCCTCTTAAATCCATATGCAGACTTTTGACACAACTGGTGATAGATTTAGGTTTAATTATTTCAACTAACATTTGTGGATCCCACACTTATATGGTAATCAACATTCCTCAGGAGCTTTTGAGCGGTCTAGGTTACTTTTTACAAGGAGAGACTATTCTTAGAGCTTTCAAAGAGAAGCCAGTCCTCAGGTCAGTGCCATCGCACAGCAGAGAGGCGGCAAACAACAATGAATTCTAGAATATCTAGGTTATGCTTATCCTCAGGTCAGTGCCATCGCACAGCAGAAGGCACACAACCTATCTCCTTGTTAGAGCAGCTTAATTTTATTTTGCACCAAATGCACCAACAACATACGTCATTAGCTTGATAGCATTTTTCTTCATTTTTTTTTCTCGGCTTTGCTCTGTTTATGGTCATCCGCACACATTTGTGGCTTTACATGCTCATTACCCCTTATTGGAATATTGTTGATTGTGTTAACCAGTGATAAGATGGAAGCCCACAGTCAGTTGAACAACTTAGTTTGATCTTGAGATCACCAGTCAGGTCTAATCATCTATTGTGTGGAATCTACCGACATATCAATTGTGGTCTAGCAACCTCTAGGTCTACTCTCATTGTGTTACCTTAAGAGTTACCATTTTTCTATCATCTTCCCTTTTATATTGCTTAGACAACACAGACTTATACTTTGAATTTATGCACCTTTTCTAATTAAATTTTCAAGGTCCCTCTTGATTTGTTCCTGTGTACTATCATATTCCAAGGGTTTGAATCGGTATCACAGATACGATCTACCTTATATCAGCTTTCCACTCTTCTTCTACCTTTTTTTTTAATGTTACTTGCTGACTTATTCTCCCCCTAAAATGCTAAAATCATAACTGGTTTAATTATTTTAGGATTTTAATAGCAGCAAAATAACATGAGTTTAAATTAAACATACTAAAAAATCAATAAATAAATAAAAGGAAAAAAATTAACTAACCTACATCGGACTACACATGATCATCATCAGGATAACATCACTTTTCTTTTTAACGCCGTTGACCTCTAGCAAATATTGAAACGTGGTTTATCAAAGGCTTTAGTGTAGAGGTCAGCGCGTTGAAAATCAGTATTAATTTTTACCACATCAATTAAGTTCTTTTCAAAACAGTCTCTTATGAAATGTATTTAATACCGATATGTTTGGTCTTAGGATGTTGGACCGGATTTTTAGTTACTGCAATTGCAGCAGAGTTATCAACACAAATAGGAGTAGAGGAGAACTTTAAACCGTAATCCCGCATTTGCTGTTGAATCCAGATGATTTGTGAACAGCAACTTGCAGCAGCAACATATTCGGCTTCACAGGTGGACAATGCAACCGATGTCTGTTTCTTACACTGCCAAGTCACTAGTCTTCTCCCAAAGAATTGACACCCTGCGATGTAGACTTGTAGTTCATCTTGCAGCCTCCGTAATCCGAGTCACTATACGCCGTGAGCTCAAAATCATCATCATGAGGATACCACAACCCAAGTGTGGTGTACCCTTTAGATAGCGAAAAATCCTTTTGACCCCGATCAGATGATTGACCTTAGGTTTAGCCTGATATCTAGAACATAAACATGTAGCATACATGATATCAGGTCTTGAGGCAGGTGAGATACATGAGGGATCCAATCATTCCTCGGTACATCGTGGCATCTACAAGATCTCCATTTCATCAGGTGCTATGTCGTGATTCGTAGCAAGTGGAGTACCAGCAGCAGATGCATTCTCCATGTCAAAGCGATTGAGAATGTCTCCTACGTACTTGGTCTGATGTAGAAAGATCCCATTTGGTGTTTGATCCACCTGTAGCCCGAGAAAGAACTTCATCTCCCCCATAGCACTCATCTCAAACTCTTTCTTCATAACTGCTTCAAACTCTTTGCATAACTCTTCGTTCTTTGAACCAAAATTATGTCATCAACATAGATCTGTACGAGCAGTAGGTCGCCATCTTTTTCTTGAATGAACAGCGTGCAGTCAATGACTCCCCTGCGAAAGCCGTGTTTCACAAGATGAGTCGAGAGTTTCTCATACCAAGCTCTTGGAGCTTGATGAAGCCCGTATAATGCCTTGTCGAGCTTGTAGACTCTATCCCGATGATAAGGATCTTCAATCCCTCGGGTTGACTGACATAGACTGTTTCTCTGATTTCCCCATGAAGGAATGCACTCTTCACATCTAACTGATAGACTTTAATCTTCATGTACGATGCATAGGCAAGGAAGATACGAATGGCTTCCATCCTTGCCACAGGTGCAAACACCTCATTGTAGTCAATTCCCTCGACTTGGCGAAAACCTTGTACCACCAATCGAGCTTTGTTCCTGATAATGACCCCTTGGTCATCCTTCTTGCATTTAAAGACCCATTTGGTGCCAATTACTTTAGCACCTTTAGGTCTATCAACCAGAGTCCATACACCTAACTTCTTGAACTGAAGAAGTTCTTCTTGCATGGCACTCACCCACGCCTCATCATTTAGTGCATCACTGACGTACTTTGGCTCAAACTGTGAGACAAAACACCGATAAGCACCATCATGAATATATCCCATTTCCATAACTGAGGCGTAATCAACTGAGTATAGCTGATTTCGGTTTGCACTCCCGATCTGACATCCCCAATGACATTGTTTAGGGGATGATAGACGTTTAGTCGTGATCCTGGAGTGTAGGAACAGCTACCTCAGAGCCAAGATTATGAACATTGGTTCTGCATCTGAGGTAGTTGGAGTTTGAGGCTCTGAAGTCGAAGGTGCATCACTGATAGATGCTTGTGGACTTTCAGGAACTGGAACCTGTTCCTCCTGACTGTTCTGGTTATCTTCTTCAGCGTCATCTTCAGAGAGGAGTCACTGTCGTCGACTACTCCCCTGACTGAGTAGATGATTCTCCCTGTGAGCTAGATGTTGGTGTATTCAAGATATCATACATCATTCGTGTAGCTAACTCGTCATCCGAGGGAGAGAGAGAGATGTTGAAGGACTTGAAGAATCCATCATAGTCGAAAAAGTAAGCGGGTCCTTTGCCAGTAGGTGGTGTGGTATATCGCTGAACGTCAACATTACACCACACTTCTACTAGACCCGTTGAGTTGTTGTAAACTCGCTTGTTCGGTATGTTGTATCCTAGAAAGATGCCTTCATCTGCCTTCTCGCTGAATTTACCCTCTTGTGTCTTCTTCAGAAGTGTGCACGCGCGCCAAATGGTTCGAGATACTCCAATTCGGTTTGCGTCTTTGTAGGAGCTCGTAACATGTCTTTCCGTGGCGCTTGACTATCAGGACTCGATTCAGTGTATAACATGCATTCGCCACTGCCTCATTCCAGAATTGGATAGGCAGTTTCGAGTCTGCCAGCATAGTCCGTGCTGTCTCTATCAAGCTTCTGTTCTTTCTCTCAGCATGCCATTCATCTGAGGTGTAGGCAGAAGTGAATTGATGCACAATTCCCTTTTCCTTGCAGTAATCCTCCATCCACTGGTTCTTGAATTCCGTTCCGTTGTCTGAGCGTACTTGTCTAACTTTCAGCTTGTAAGAGATTCCAGTGTGGTTACCAACTCCTTGAATGATTCAAATGTTTCTGATTTGGATTTCAGAAACATTACCCAAGTGAACCTTGAGTAGTCATCAGTGACCACAAAACAGTACAAGTCGCCTGCAATGCTCTTTGTACTGACTGGACCAAACATCCATGTGAAGAAGTTCAAGAGGTAGTTCTATTGAATGAACTTTCTTTTCCGTATGAGACTTCTTTGTCTGTTTGCCTTTCTTGCAAGCTACACAAAAGTCAGGAAGCTGGAAGTTCTTGACATTAACTCCTCTCACCAGATCCTTCTGAATCAAGTGATTCATCTTCCTTTGACTAATGTGTCCCATTCTCCTATGCCAGGAGATGGAATCCTTTTCAGTAGCTTTAGATAGAAAACACTGAACCTCATGATCCGTTGTAGAAGCTGTTGACAGATCCAAAACATAAAGATCTTTATATCTTGAAGCAGTCATCAGAACTTGGTCCTCTGGGATCACGTAGTCTTTCTTTAGCACGTAACACTTCTTGTTGTCGAAGATGACTTTAAATCCCTTATCACATATTTGGGAAACAGAAAGTAAGTTATTTTGTAGTTGTTGAACGTAGTTCACCTTATCAAACTTAACTTTCTGATTCCCCACTTCTCCCTGGGCTGTGATATAGCCTCCCTTGTTTCCAGCAAACGAAACATGCCCTCCTTTTATTTGCTTGACGTTTGATAAAAGAGCCCTGTTTCCTGTCATGTGCCTGGATGCTCCGCTGTCTACAATCCACGTGTTAGTTTCAGCACTGTATCGAACACCCTGCACCACAAAGTAAAGGATTAGTTTGGGTTAGGAACCCAAGCCTTTACTGGCTTGGGTTTCCCAGAGGCATCACACATCATAAATTCTAACCATTGACCCTTAGAGGATGAGGGTAGCTCAGGTTCCTTCTTGTCATTATTATCAGACACTGAGGATGTCTTCTCCTTCCATAATCCAGATTTGTGCAATGCCTGTTTGTGATACACAGTCGACTGACTTACAGGTTGAATTTTAGGTTCACTAGTTCTTCTAGGTGGAGTCAGAGAATCCTCTTAGAAGACCTAGGCTTTGAAACCTGAAGTTCAATCTTCTTCCTAGGTGTCTGATAGAAGTGACAATAGGAAGCAATGTGTCCATATTCACCACAGTTGTAGCACGACCTGCTATCATTTATGATTAAACTTTCTTTGTGGAGAAGTGTGGGACACTCTAGTAACATTACTCACCTAGTTTTGACTCTGGTTCTTTGGTTGTTTTCTCTGGTTTAACAAAGTTAACTGTTTTCACTGTTTAACCTCCTTTTCTTTTTGGTTAATAGGTTTTTGACTTGAAGTATGTGAAAGTTACCTTAGAAGTCCTTTTAGGTTCTGATTTGACTCTGTTTGATCCTGACTTTAAGTTAACCCTTTCAAATTCCTTTTCCAGATTAACACAGACAATTTATCCTTTGCCTTTGAAGTGGCCTCCTTTTGTTTGTTTCCAGAGTCAATAGATGAACATAAGGAATCTGGATCACTAACAAGAGGAGTAGACACCACATGATCCTTGATGGGATTACTATTTATTGGTCTAGTCTTAGTGTTCATCAAAGTCTCAGGTAGTGGTGGAACCACTTTATAACCCAATCCCTCTCCGTTGTTCCTTTCTCTCACTAAGTGTTGGACTATGTGTGAAGAACTAGTCCAACTGTGCAGTTTCTGTTTTAATGAGTTTACTTCTACTTCTAGAACTGCCTTTTGCTTCTTAGTGTCTTCTAGGGAGTTTAGATAATACCTAATGTCATTAGCTTGGTTAAAGGCAACTACTTCGGTTTCCCTAAGCTGTTTAGTCAAAAGGTCTATCTTTTCTTTATAACTATGCTCATTTTGTTTTAATACCCTATTAGCCTCAGTGCACAGTTGCAAATCTTTTACTAAGTTTCATTATGATCTAATAACCTAGCAAAATTTTCATCTATGCTATTCCTAAAAGTATCACAATCAGAACAAGCATGATTATCAAACATTTGGTCAGTAGTACTTACCTGAGTTGATTCAGAGAGTTAGCCATCAACGCAGCATCAGATGTCTCTGGTTCTGGTGATTCTGTCTTTTCTTTCTCTGACGTGGTAGTCTCCTCTTTAGGCTGTAACTGACCTCGGTTGCAGTTGCTTCTTCACTATGTGACATCTCTATCTCAACTGCTAGATCTCCTTCACTAGCGGAATCACTGTCAATATCTTCTACACTTGCAATGTTTGATTCCCCTGGTCAATAACCTAAAGCTCCAATCCTGTCCTTCATCATCATGAGCAGTCAAGGCTTTGGATCCTTGCTTGATGAAGTAGATAGCTTGCTTGTCTTGACGAGTGAAGGACGAGAATGTTTCCCGTTACCCGTCTTCTTAGGCTTGACACATTCTCTTTTGAAGTGCCCCTTCTCTCCACAGTTGAAGCAGGTCACTTTGCTCTTGTCAAAGCCAAATGTGGTATCCTTAGTAGCTACCAAGTTCTGTCCGGTTTGTTTTACAAACTTCTTTGCCCTCCGGACAGCACTAGCTAAAGCCCACATTATATCCATCCTCTCAAGCTCCATTTCGTCCACCTGCTCGTAGTCCTCGTCTGCCAATGGCAGTTTCCTATCTTCCCAGCAACAAGTTCATCATAAGAATGGACCATTGCAGCCAAAAGATCCATGTGTTCTCGAGCTACTTCCACTGTCACATTTCCGAGATTCTCGGTCTTCAGTTTAGTAGCACTTGCTTCGGATCCAATATAGTGGGAACAAAGACGATGTGTCTGATCCTGAAGGAGATGCATGTGAAGGACCCGATGAGCTAGACACAAATGCAGTCTGGAGTGGTGCTCCAGATGTCTTAGCTTGAGGCGTGGCATTGTATAAAGCTGGATTTTGATTGTATGAAGACTTCTGAGCTCTGTACTTCATCCTAAGTGACTCTTCTCGCAACTTAAGAATGAAGTCATTAATATCCAGTTTTGCCAGCATTCCATTCTGTCTAAGATTAGACACGAATGAAGCCCACTTTTCAGGCAATCCGTCTGCAAAATTAGTAACTTTCTCTTCCATGGTAGTAGCCACCCCATGTGTATGCAGTTCACTCATCAGATGGTAGAATCTATCTATAACATCGTCCAAACTCTTATTTCCCATCGATGAGAAGTTATCGAATTCCTTCTTTAACTCCTTAGCCTTGATCACCTTCAACGAAGCATTCCCGTCGTACCTCTTTTCTAGCTCATCCCAAGTTTCTTGGACTGCTTATTTTCTGAGTACTGGTGGAATATGTCTTTAGGAATAGATTGTGTTATCAATGCATAAACTCTTTTTTCTGCATTGTATTTGACTTTCTGCATGTCCGTCATTCCTCCTAATGTTAGCTTAACTCCATCAGCTCCCACCGGTGTACTATATCCAATCTCGATGGCTTCCCACAGATTCGGATCCACTCCGTTGAGGTAGATCTCAAAACGTTGTTTCCAGTGGGAAACTCATCTAACGTCAAAGCTTTGGTGGTTTATTATGATTACCCACTCACTCTCAAGCAACAGCAGGTTCTGTATCCTAGAGTCCTTTCCAACAGTAAATGCTGACATTTGATCTTCCATTGCGAATAGCTTTAAGTCTAATAACTTGAAGTCTAATAAAACAAATTGTCACTGGGGCGACTGAAAGGTGCGAATGGTCTAGTCGTGCGTATGAACTCTACGACTGGTTCAATCGTGCGGCTGAACTAAGTGATTAGCTCAGTCGTGCGAATGAATCTGATGCATATGAACAGTATGCCCGAAAGGTTCAATCGTACGAATGGAGATGCGACTATGTCCAATCGTGCATCTGAGCAATGCGAATGAGGTCCAGTCGTGCGAATGGCTCACTCGTGCGACTGAAGCTGCTGTTTTGCGAAAATTTCTAGGTTAAACGTGTTTTAGCCGTAAAAATTCGAACTTTCGCAAGGTCTAATTGCCTAAGTCCGTAGAAACCAAACTTTGATGAGCAGGGAACGTCCAAGATCACTTTGACACTAAAGATTGCGTTTTTAGTGCAAAAACACAAGCTTTTTATCAATATTGATTGAATCACACGTAATCAAGAGCCTCGCGCTCTGATACCACTTGTTAGGACCTTGTATTTGAACGAAATACCTAGAGATTAGCGTGTAAACCAGATCAAATAGTGCGGACTCCTATTTGATTGGCGATCCAGTCAGTGAGAACACACGAAGAATCAATCATGAATTGAAACTAAAGTTAGAAATCGATTGGGAATCGATCTAAAGTGTTCTATGAACTTGGAGAACGAATTGGGAGGCTTCTGGACGGCTAGGATACGTCTGGAATTGTAATTAATCAAAAGCTCATATTTTTCACGAATTGGGTTGTATTTATAGGTTGGTATTATTCAATCGTGCGACTGAACCATTAGCATGGTTCAGTCGTGCGATTGAACCATGCGGTTGATTCATCCGCACGACTGAGTGTTCAGTCGTGCGACTGAGCCAATCTTATGTTACAATCATACGACTGATCCAGTCTCCTGGTTCAGTCGTGCGACTGAGTCATTCGTATGAAGTTATTCATGCTTATGGTTCATTCGCATGGGCCATTCGCATGAGAACTTCATTAAGTTAAGTTTGAATGTATTAATTAATGAACATTACGTGTAACAATTCTAACAACCACAAACCTAATTAACCCGTTTAATATCAACTCATTAATGAAATATTAGTCATTACAAATCACAAACAACCAATATTATCATATCAAATTACATATTAGAATCAGACAAACAAGATCTATTACATTTCATATCATGATCTAGGGACATACATGTATCAACACCTGGGATCATCTATACCAGTTGACTCAACTCCTTCAATGAGGATCCATAAGACTCATCCAATTGTCAACATCATTGGAAATCCTGAAAAGAGAACTACAAGGAGTCAATCAGTTGTTTTCTTTCTCAAGTGGTGCCTTCAAATATAATTACTGATTTAAAAGACAATAGTTGGATTGAAGCTATGCAAGAAGAGCTTCAGCAGTTTAGAAAATAAAAAGTGTGGTCTCTTGTTGATTTGCCTGAAGGTCAACATCCTATTGGAACAAGATGGCCATACAAAAACAAACTGGATGATAGAGGTATTATTGTAAGAAACAAAGCAAGGTTCATTGCACAAGGATACACTTAAGAAGAAGGAATTGACTATGATGAAGTTTTTGCACTAGTTGCAAGAATTTAGGCCATAAGAGTGTTTCTGGCTTATGCATCATATAAGAAGTTTACTGTGTATCAGATGGATGTCAAGTGTGCATTCTTATATGGGAAGATTGATGAGGAAGTTATGTATCACAACCCCTGGTTTTGAAGATCCTCATTATCCCCATAGGGTATACAAACTAGATATAGCTCTGTATGGTCTTCATGAAGCACCAAGAAAATGGTATGAAACACCATCATCTTTCTTGCTCAAGCATGGCTACAAAAGAGGAACTATTGACTAGACTCTCTTCCTCAAACAAGAACATCAAGATCTCCTAGTAGTTCAAATATATGTTGATGACATTATATTTGGTTCAACTAATAAGAGATTGTGTGTGTGATTTTGAAGAGCTGATGAAATCTGAATTTCAGATAAGCTCAATGGGTGAATTAACCTTCTTTCTTGGCCTTCAAGTTCATCAAAAATCAGATGGGATATTCATCAATCAAGAACAATACATACATCAAATTCTAAAGAAATACAATCTTGTTGAAGTATCCTCATGCAAAACACCAGCATCAACAATTGATAAGATTGCTCCTGATCTTTCTGGAAAATCTATTGATCAAAAATTATATAGATCAATGATAGGTTCAGTTATGTATTTAACTGCCAATAGACTTGATATTATGTTTGTTGTGTGTGTATGTGCTAGGTACCAATCTGATCCAAGGAGTCTTATCTTAATGCGGTAAAAAGAATTTTCAGATACCTCAAAGGAAAACCAGGACTTGGTCTTTGGTATCCAAATACAACTACACTCACTCATACTCAAACAGTAACTATGGTGGATGTAACAGTAACAGAAAATCAACAACCGGTGGATGTCACTTCATTGGACCAAGGCTAGTATCATGGCAGTGTAAGAAACAAACCAATGTTTCTGTATCCACAGCTGAGGCTGAGTACATTGCTGCTTCAGTGGATGTTCTCAAGTTCTTTGGTTGCAAAACCAATTACTTGACTATGGTTACAACTTCCTTCAAACCTTAATTTATATAGACAATTCTGCTGCTATGTTTATAACTGCTAATCCTGTGCAACATAGTACAACAAAAATATTGAAATAAGATACCATTTTCTGAGAGATTGCTCAGAAAAGGGTTGATTAAATTAGTCAAAGTGGATACATCAAATCAACTTGCTAATTATTCACTAAAGCTTTTGATTCAATCAGTTTTAACTTTCTGGTTAGTTGCTGGGCATGATTAACTTAGATTAATCAAGTCTAAACAAATGAAATATTGTGTGTAATGATGCTTCAGCATGACATATGTATGGGGAATGATAGTACACTATAGCTTTGCTTATTCCTGAATTCATAAATAATAATAAATCTCAACAAGTTTCTTGATATGTGAGTAGATTCATCTTGAGTGGAAACTAATCTGAGTGCATGCAAACATAATGCTAAAGTGATTGTTTGTGGGAACTTCATTTTGAGAATACAAGGTGAGTCTTTTTCTGATGTGACCAAATCACTCATCTAAACACACTATGTACCAACACTTTATAATAGCTATCTTTGCAAATCATACTCCCTATGTTTTGCATATACAAAGACCTGGGTGTATGATCACCATACTGAAATTCAGACACAAACGGTGAACAGATCATGATCCTCATCATCCCTTTGTTTTGTGTAAACAAAGACCTGGGTTAAAGGCACCTCTGTTTACGTGAGTAAAGACCTGGTGACGTGATGATGATCATATCTAAGCTCTCAAAAGAATCCTATGTGATCAATTGTATATTATCTTAAGCTTTTACATCATTGCATTAATGAGATGTCAAATGCATCTCAAGATAGATCTTATAACTTAAAGTACATAGTTCTTAAGTGTGAAAAAGTGATGATTTGACTTGCAAAGGGAGGACAACATCTTTGTAAATTGAATGTGAAGCCCATAACAGTTATTTCTAAATCAACATGAAAACATGATAATCAGCATGCCTAGTTGATACATGAGCTCTTGTATGGATTTAAGTGGACAATATACTAGCAATCAGAACTTTGTTCAGGTATCAATTCAACAAAATAACTCATCAAGAAGAGGCTTAGTATTATAGTATGATCCCATCATATGTGTATACATGTCTTATCATCATCATACAATTAAAAATCATGTTATTCCTCTTAAAGAAATTTATGATAAATGCTTAATTCACCATTAATCACAAATTTAGGGGGGTAGAATACATGAAGTTAAGTTTTTCAATCAGCAGCATTGTCTATCTCATTATCAATTTGAAGGAATTGGAATCTAAGCATCATCCTAGCTTCTAGATACATGAAAATTTTCTTAAAATCATTTTAAGCTTTCTTGTGCTAAATTGCCAATGGACTTGGACCATACAAACAACAATATTTCTCTGCATTGTGCTATCTTAAGCATCAGTAGAAGCTACAGTGCTGTCTTAAGCATCAGTAGAAGCTACAGTGCTGTCTTAAGCATCAGCAGAAGCTATAGTGCTATCTTAAGCATCAGCAGAAGCTACAATGTGGAAATCTTAAATGTTTATCCGTAGATTGGTAAACTACGGATAAACAAAGATCAACAAATGTAATTTAATTTTAAATTTTCATCAGCAGATGTTGTCGATCCGTAGATGTTTTGTGGAAGAATACATTGAGGGTCCCACTTAATAAATGAGATAAATAAATGTGTCTGAGAGTATAAATAATGTGGTTTGACCTCTCAAATTCATTTTCACTTTTTCAGCTCACTTTTCAGACCTAGAGAAAACCACTCTCAACAATGTTTTTTCCCACTTCTCAGTATTCAAATTTCATCAAATCAAAACATTAAACAAACATATATTTGTGTTCTTAACCGCTGTTATATAAGGTAAAACATGTTGTAATATTCAAGAATGAACCATTTGATTCTTGTTTATCTCACAACTATTCGTACTCTCATATCAATAATGTGATTTTAACGAAGTCTTCTTCTTATGAACAGATGGATAATCGATTTGTGAAAGAACACAATGTGTGTGCCTTCTTAAACCCTGATGATCTTGTCTCAGAAGGGTGTCAAGAACTTATCAGATATCTAAGAAGATCAAGGCTATTCTATGCCCCTTATCAGCAGAGCCTGTGATTTATCAATCACATATGACTGATTTCTGGAACTCTACACGCATAGACGAAGATGGTGAAGCTATTGTGACTACTGTGAAGAATCAGCATCTGAGAATCGATGAACAGACAATAATAAGGGTTCTTGAGTTGGGAGAAGTCGAAGCTGGTCATCCTGATGTGTTCACGATGAATACATAGAAAAAGTATTTCTAGTGATGGGATATGATGGTGATTTCATTAATGGAGAAATCAAGAAAGGAAGACTTTGCAAGCCGTACAGATTTCTCTGTCACACTTATCTTAAGTGCATTTCAAACAGAAAATCTTGTCTTGACAGATTCTCAAGGCACATTTCCTCTGGGATTATTGGTGTTTTTAAAGGAAGAACCTACAATTATTCCAAGTACATTTTCAACTGCTTAAGTCATCACATCAATGTGCAGAAGGCTTATAAGATGTACATGTTCCAAGGTTTTTGCAACTGATTATAATGTTATCTGCCTGGAACTTCTGTGGATGGTGGTGTGTTCAGTCAAGCACACCTTGGCAGATCTGTTCTGAACAAAATTTCGGGGAAATATGAAGGAGGTGATATGGACATATTTGCATATGTGATTGATGCTGTTGCAAATATCCCTGAAGAGCTTGTGTGGAAAGATGAACAAGAGAATTCTCCAACCAAGTCTGTTCAAGACACTTTCTCACCAGATACATCACCCATACATCAAAAATCTCCAGCCAGCCAGAATACTGAACCAATCTCTCCCATCCACCATCCATCACCAATTCATGAACAAACACCTCAACCACAATCTTCAGCCAGCCAAAATACAGAACCAATCTCTCCCATCCAACCCCACTCACCAAAGAGTCTTTACACTGGGGAGACAGAGTTAGTTCCACAAGCAAGTACAGTTGAACTGTCATTATCCAAATCTGAATCCCCAGTACTCTCAAATGAAACTGAACAAGTGTCTCCAGTCACTGCTCATCAGCAACAACAACAATCACAACAAGAACCAAAAGTTCAAGCTATTGAAATAAGTTCAAGCTCAACAGGTGTAGCCCAGAAAGAAGTAAACGATGATGAGATTGCTTCTCAACATCAAGAAAAAGAAGAAGAAGTAAACCATGTTCATGTAATAGCATACAATGAAGAGGATCTAAGTGATGTTGATATCCCTGTCAGCAAGAGTTATCTGGTTGCTGAGTACAACAAGCTGGTGCTGAAATCAAATAAAAGAAAGCAAAGAATACAAGAGTTGAAGGGAGTGATCAGGGAAAAGGATGAAGAGTTGATGAAGCAAGAAGCTAGAATAAAAAGATTGAGAGAAGATGTCGTGTGCAATAATGAAGTGATTCATGCTCTTCTTCAACAAGACTCTGAACTCAAAGAAGAAGTAAAGAAAGAGAGAGAAGAAAATGAGAAGCTAACAGTGAAAATTGATCAAATCAATGACACTCTGTATGATCAATCTGCTCTATTGAGAAGAAAAGAAGAAGAGATTGATGAACTGAAAATAAAGTTATGTGTTCTTGAATCAAGCCCACAAAAGAAACCTGCTGAATCTTCTAAGAATCTCATTCAATACTCAAGGAAGAGAAAGTATTTGGGCCCAATAAAGATTCAAGTAATCAATGTTGAACACTCTCCTAAATGATCAAGACATACATCTTCTGAGCACACTCCTTCTGTGGAAAATTTAACATCAAAGCAAGCCGCTAGTGATGAATCTATGAGTGATGCTAAATGGAAAGAGTTGATTGAAGATAGACCTGACAAAGCTCAAGAAGAATCAAAGACTGATGTTCTTCTTACATCAAAAGACATCATAGAAGAGAGGCCTGAATCTACTATATTTATGACCCTGATCAACCATGGATTTCCATATGACATGGTTGAAAGGATGAATATGTCTGAGATGAAGAACACATTGAAGGAGTTTGAACTTGCAAGCTTTATGATTCCAAATTGTGACGATGAAGCTTTCAGCACCTTTCAATCCATCTAGAAGATAAAGAAGGAGTTGGGTCATTATGACACAACTAAGCTGAGTAGATATAACATGACTTGCTGGTTACAAGGCCATAACTACAAACACATGAGCTTAAGGGAAGGTTAATAAGAGAACTTAGAAGAATGATGGAGCATGTGATGAAAGTTGAGCTGGATACTAGTGTAAAATTTAGAACTGAAGCTCCTCATCCATCCTATGAGCAAGAAAGTAAACTTCCTGCTGAACCTATAATAGTTGAACCTAAAGATCAGCACAAAGGAAAGGACAAACTGATCAGAGAACCAAGAGAAGTAATTCCCGGAAAAGTATGGCAACTGGGCACTATAGTGAGGGAGAACACTGAACAGAAATCCACACTGATACAACTAATAGACCACCTCACGACTCCCAATTCTGTGGATGAAAACAGGATCATGGCCTAGAAATATGATCCAGACTGGGATTGTGCTATTATTAAAAGAACATCCAGAAGAATTGAATACTTCCATGATATATTGTCAGTGATGTGTCTACCAGAGAATGACATCAAAGATCTTCAAAGCCTGATCAACTGCAATTATCCAATTCACCCTAGAGGAAGAGACTTCTCAACTCTCGTGGGAAAGTTCAAGACAAAGTTAAAGATGATGTCCTAAGTGAAGCTAAAAGAGAAGATGCAGAGCATCAGAAGAGATCAAAGGGCTTAAAAGATACAAGTCCAATGCCTCAGAATCTGTAGATGATGAATTCTTGAAGAGGGTTGGATACAAAAGTAGAACTACAGCAGCAATCAAATGTATTGAAGGAACTCAATTCATATACCCTATAACTGAATGGGGCTATGTTGAGAAAACAAAGGAGTTGGTGTTGTTAAGAAATGCTGAAAACAAGAAAGCTAACGTATCAGGATCTTTGATCCTATGGAAATCAAACTACTTCATCCCAGCTACACCTCATACTCAATGACAAATTCTTTCCCAAATTGGCCGATGAAAAAGCACAGAATGATTTGTTCCTACATGTCCATGTTATCCAAGTGATTGACAAATTACATGCCAAAGCCTACAAAAGAAGAAGATACAATGCTAGACTGCTAAAGGGAACAACTTTTGATGAAGTAACCGAACTCAGAATTTCAGAGCAAGATGAGTTAGAAGTGATGTATAACAATAATGTGTTAAACACACTACTACGGAGGAAGATGTTTTGGGGATAAGCTTTGAGACTCTGAAGAAGTTCAGCAAGATGAAGATCAACTACAAGTATGATGATCAGAAGACTGTGTGTTACTTCTACAATAAGATCATTGCCAGAGTCAGGAACTTTCAGTGTTGAAGAACTGATTGCAAGTATCTAAGCCTAAGGGGAGTATTGTTAGGTCTAGTTTCAGTAGATCTAGTTCATTATGTATAGGCTTAGTACTTGAATTAATATTGTAATGAATGTTTGTAATTCGTTATTGGGTATGCATTAAATATATAGGTTAACCCATTTTCATGTGTGTTGATTTATGTATGGTTGCAGGTACAAACATTATACTCGATCAACTTATGAAATTGACCAAATGTAAGAAACATCTACGGATGAACATTTTGTTCTTCCGTAGATATTTTCATACATGTGACATTTGACCCTTTTGTAAACCGAACCCGATTGGGTGGTTATCAATGAAACCATCATGTTTTCGCTTTTATTGCTAGTTTAACGAATTGTATGAAACCCGTTTGGCGTTTATTAATTTTCTCAAATTATTTAATAAGTTTCACAAACTTAATTAAATGTAGATATTATATATTAATAATAAAACAATAATAAAATAATATTAATAACAATAATAAAGTCATAACATAACATGTACAAATTCAGTTTTTATAAGTGTAAAGGGTTATAAGATTTAGTCATTTAAAACCAACTTTTATCAAAATTGGGGCCAAAGTTTAAAACTTAAAAACTAGTTTAGCCAAATATTAAAACCAATCCAAACACCAAGGACCATTTGTGTAAATGTAATTAAACACCAACCACCCCCCCCCCCTCTGCCACCCTCGTCCCCATCCCCGGTCGCCGCCGGCGACAGCTCCGGCGAGCCCCAAGGCCACCGAAATCAGCAAAATTAACCCAATTTGACCCCCCTGCACCCGTCGCCCTTACCCCTCGTACTCGAGTGCACCATTGATTTGAAATCTGACCCCTTGCGCACCGCCGCCCCCCCCCCCCCCCAACAACTGAACCTTAACCTGCAAAATTCATTCGAATTGAGTACCTATAACGTCAATCGATGACCGTACCACGTTCCCCTAAGCCTATCGACCATCACCCGGGTCCCCATTCCCTTCCAAAGCCTCGAATTAATCGAACCCGGACCCCCCCTCCCGAAACTTAGAAATCAAGGTAGTTGTTGGACCTCATCCTCAATCAATTGAACCCCATAAATAGAGGGCAAACGCTCCTTTGCACTCGCCTAAGCTCCATGCACAATCAATTTCACCTCACACACACAAATACTTCGAAACCGATCACCTCCCTGTCGCGGCTCAAGATTGAACTCAAGCACCCTCCAACCAAACAATCTGGTAATTAAACACACTCATAAGTTCGTTTTGTGTGGGGAACAAAAGCCCCAACATAGATCTCATTATCATAATCGAATGGATGCTCGATTTCAGTGATCTTCATTCTAGGGTCTTGGGTTGATTTGGGGTTTTATAAATATGTTTAAGTATCATTTAAATCAAATAATTACCACTAACAGGCACATAGCCTGATGGTAAACCCACGCCTATGCATCCTAGAGGTCACGGGTTCAAACCCGGGCACCTCCACAATATTTTTCCTTCCTTTCTTTAATTTATTCAAGTGTTAAATGTTTTAAGAAATTTCAGAAAATAGTTAAAAGTCATAAAAATCAAATAAAATTATTTAACAAAACCGCAAATTCCACTCGAACCTCTAAACCTATTTCTGATTCACAAATTCGTTATGATCTTAACTCTCGAGACACCTTTCCTTAGGTTTAACGTGAGGATTTTCATAGGTGTCTAATCTATCTAAATAAATCTCGATAAATCAATCCAAGTGAGTATTCATAGCCCCTTTCTATTATTTCATATTTGGGGAAATCATGTGACACAATATTCAATCATGTTGTTATTCTATCGTTATTCATTTTAAATTCAATTCAAAACAGGTTATGTTATTACTTCAATTATGTGTGCATACTATGATAAGCGGGACAACAGTTTGAACCCTAATACAATCAATCGATCTTGGTATCAATGGTAGATCTACTGGTTTTGGATAACCCACCCCACATGAATAGTCGAGTGGTGATTGTGCCGGAGGCAAATAGTCAATCTATGGTGTGTGTGTGCAAGTCTATTATATGCAAAATGTCAAGTCAAGGGGTTTATATTGTGTCGGTTTTCTACATGCTATGCTATTGCTTTATAAGCCTTAACATTACCTTGTGAGTTGGATTTTTTTTCTCAATCAAACAATCGATCTCTATGTAAATCAAACTGTGATTACTCACCAGCTAACTCGTTAGCTGACCTTATTTTCTCATATGATTTCAGGACATGCTGCATAGTTGGATTACTGCAAGCTTACAATTAGGACTTTTGGACTTAGCTAAAAATGGATATCTTTTGTGACTGAAACTTTGTATTTGCATATGTAATCTGTGCTGTTTTGTAATATGATTTTAATACTATCACCACTATAGACGACCATGTGTCAGGAACAATCAATCATTCCCTCGTCCGCTCCGATTATTCCGTCGTCGGTCGGGGTGTGACAGATTGGTATCAGAGCCATGGTTATAGGGAATTAGGTTATTAGAAATGGAATGACCTAGACTATACTAAGCACCTCACGTATGAGTCCTATCATGTAATCTTACATGTTTAGAAAAAAAATTGTGTGCCTTACCTCTTGATGATATATGTGCTAATTGTTTAAGGTTGCTAAGTAATAATTGAGCCTTAGGTATGTAATTGACCCTTAATCCAGACTGATATACATATAAATTGTAAGTCAAGCCTAAGGCGTTGTGTGCCTAATCCAAGTGTTTTCAAACTCCCAAAACTCGATTGTTATTAATGGTTTTCAAATCCCATCAAAGTCAATGTCCCATAACTGGATTCATGTAATGCTGGAAGAGTTGGATACCTGTATCTCGGGGTGTTCTGTCTAGGCAAGGTATCGTATAAATCCAAACCAAACGATGGATCTGTCTACCTTACCTGGGAACCCTCGGGATGAGTATCTGCTTATAGGTACGCATGTCTTCAATAAGGTTGTGTTGGACATAATACTTTGATCAGTCAACGTATATGTTTCGGATTGCGGACCGAACGTCTACACTCGAAACATCTCATTGTTATTATTCTTTTCTAAACACTGCTTTCACGATACATGTAACCCAATTCTCACCAAATCTCATAATAAACTTTCAGAATGTCTTCCCGTTCATTACGATCAAGGTCAAGGAATCCCAATCGCAAGATTGCCTCTATGGTGGCACAAGAAGTTGCTGCAGTCGTTCCGACTCTCTTGGCACACTTAAATCAAGCCACCACTCCCACTCCAAGCATTGTCGTCCCCGAACCTCCTCGAGCATGCACCTACAAAGACTTCAACTCTTGCAACCTCTCTAAATTTAATGGAACCGAAGGAGCTACTGGATTACTACAATGGTTCGAAAGCATTGAGAACACTTTCCTAAACAGCGAATGCCCTGAAAACCTCAAAGTCCGGTATGCCACAAGTGTTCTCAAGAAACGAGCACTCACTTGGTGGAACGGGGAGAAAAGAACTCGAGGTCCTGAAACTGCTCTAGCATTAACTTGGGCTGAAGTTAAGGAGCTCATGATTAGAGAGTTCTGCCCAGAAATGAATCCGGAAGCTGGAAGCTGAATTCTGGAGTTAACCCAAGACAGTGGCGAGAACCTAGCATACACTAACCGATTTCACGAATTGAGCCTTTTTGTACCGCACCTTGCTACTCCTACCTCCCGAGCCATCGAGAAATACATTGGGGGACTACCCATGCAGATTCAGGATACGGTGTTAGGAAGGAATCCTTCGACACTAGAAGATGCGATTAGACTGGCTGCATAGTTAACCGATAATCATGTGAAAGCTGGTTCTTTAACCAGGAAAGGGTCGAAGAAGAAGGCCGATAAACTTCCTACCGAAACCGACAAAACCGACCAGCCGAGTCTTCCAAGAACAACAAGGAAGGATAAATCTCAAAACTTTGCTGTAATTACCCCGCTGTGCCAATTAATCAAGTCCCTCCAACTCGTCAACAGTAGTAAACAACCAATCGTTGATGAAGAAGCCATACGCTGGATCCTTCCCGCAGTGTAACAACTGCAAGTATCACCATCCCACTAACGTTCAGTGTCGTCAATGCACAAACTGTGGCCGTTTTGGTCACACATTCAATCTGTGCAAGAATACTGCAAGGGTTCTAGTTACGACACCGACTGTTCAGCATACCCCGGCAATCACGCAAGCAAGAGCATGCTACCAATGCGGGGATCCTAACCACTTCCGCAACCAATGTCCGAAGCTCCTCAAGGCGTCCCTGTAGCTCAAGGTAGAGCATTCAACATCAATGCTCAACAAGCTCAAGTTAGCAACGACGTGGTGAACGGTATGTTCCAAATTAATAATCAATACGCCTCGATTCTGTTTGACACCGGTGCCGATAAAAGCTTTGTATCCTTAGACTTTGAGCCCTTACTTGCTAGTGCCCGAACCAAGCTAGACAACCCCTTTACGGTAGAAATAGCTGACGGAAAACCGTTACCATTAATTATGTCATTCCCGAATGTACCTTGAATCTAAGCGAGCACGATTTCCCTATCGATTTATACCATGCAACTGTGTAGTTTCGATGTCATAGTAGGCATGGACTGGTTATCAAAGAATCATGCCGAAGTGGTTTGTTACGAGAAGATCATTCGTATTCCTCTTCCGACCGGAATCATACTACAAATCTTCGGGGAGAAGCCTTCCAAAGGGCTTAGGCTCATGTCATGCACGAAAGCTCAGAAGTACCTCCGTAAACACTATGTGGCATTCCTAGCACACATTGTGAAGACGGACGTAAAATCAAAGGGAATTGCAGATATCCCAATCATTCGGGAATTTCCTGAAGTCTTTCCCGACGACTTAACTGGATTACCCCCTGTTCGTCAAGTCGAATTCCGGATTGACCTTGTACCTGGGGCTACCCCTGTGGCGAAATCACCTTATCGTCTTGCACCTTCCGAAATGCAAGAACTTGCTAGCCAATTGCAAGAACTGTCAGACAAAGGATTCATTCGCCCGAGCTCATCACCATGGGGAGCTCCAGTCTTATTAGTGAAGAAAAAGGATGGTTCTTTTCGCATGTGTATCGATTATGGGGACTCAACAAACTCACGATCAAGAACCGTTACCCATTACCCAGAATCGATGATCTATTTGATCAACTTCAGGGTGCCTTGTACTTCTCAAAGATTGATCTTCGCTCTGGTTACCACCAACTCCGTGTGCACGATGATGACATTCCAAAAACCGCTTTTCGTACAAGATATGGCCACTACGAGTTTACAGTTATGCCTTTCGGGTTAACCAATGCACCGGCAGTATTCATGGATTTGATGAATCGTGTGTGTAGGCCATATCTAGACAAATTCGTGATCGTATTCATCGACGACATCTTGATATACTCCAAATCCAAATCCGATCACGAGAACCACCTTCGTCTAATACTCGAACTTCTGAGGAAAGAGAAACTCTACGCCAAATTCTCAAAGTGTGAATTCTGGCTTAATGAGGTTCAATTCTTGGTCACATAGTAAACAGCAAGGGGATTCACGTCGATCCCGCAAAGATCAGGCAGTAAAGAATGGGGAGAACCTAAGACTCCTACAGAGATTCGTTCATTCCTTGGTTTAGCCGATATTACCGACGTTTTATTCCTAACTTCTCGAAGATTGCTGTGCCACTCACTTCCTTGACCCACAAGGATAAGCCTTTTTCTTGGGGGCCCAATCAAGAAAAAGCATTTCAAACCCTCAAGCAAAGGCTGTGTGAGGCACCGATCCTAACACTTCCTGATGGCAACGACGACTTTGTTGTCTATTGTGACGCTTCAAAACAAGGTCTAGGTTGCGTTTCATGCAACGAGGCAAAGTTATAGCTTATGCCTCAAGACAATTGAAGATTCATGAGAAAAATTACACGACGCACGATCTTGAATTGGGAGTTGTTGTATTCGCACTCAAAATCTGGAGACACTATCTCTATGGCACTAAATGTGTGTATTCACCGACCATAAGAGTCTCTAGTACATCTTCAACCAAAAGGAGCTTAAATGAGGCAACGACGTTGGTCGAACTACTTAACGACTATGACTGTGAGATTCGTTACCACCCCGGTAAAGCTAATGTCGTAGCCGATGCATTAAGTCGTAAGGGCCAAGTTATGCTTCAAAGTGTCACCATTCAAACCGACCTCCTGACCCGTATACTCGAAGCTCAACACGAATCAGTCACCAAGGGCAACATGTATGAGGAAATGTCATGCGGTGCTGAACTCCAATTGGAAACCAGGTCGGACGGACTACTGTATTTTCTAGATCGACTTGGGTTCCGAATCGCGATAACCTTCGAGCAACCATCACGGATGAGGCTCATAAGGCTCGTTATTCTATTCATCCGGGAGCAGATAAGATGTTCATGAATCTTCGAAACCAATATTGGTGGCCTGGCATGAAGAAGGATATAGCCTTGTATGTATCTAAATGCCTCACATGTTCCAAAGTCAAAGCCGAACATCAACGTCCCTCTGGATTACTCGTACAACCCGAGGTTCCATTATGGAAGTGGGAAAGCATATCCATGGATTTCATCACCAGGCTGCCTCGTATCGCTAGTGGTCACGATAGTATGGGTTATCGTTGATCGATTGACTAAGTCAGCTCATTTCATACCAATTCGTGAGGGAGTACCGAGTCGAGAAATTGGCTCGTATTTACATCAATGAAATAGTCAGTCGGCATGGTGTACCTTTAGATATCATCTCTGATCGCGATGGTCGCTTCATCTCTCGCTTCTGGAAAAGTCTCCAATCAGCTCTCGGAACTCAACTGAATCTTAGCACAGCCTATCACCCGCAAACCGACGGTCAGACTGAAAGAACGATACAGACCCTTGAGGATATGCTCCGGGCTTGTGTCATCGATTTTAGTGGATCGTGGGATTCTCATCTTCCGTTGATCGAATACTCTTACAATAACAGTTATCACACCAGCATCCAGATGGCACCATTTGGGGCTTGTATGGCCGAAAGTGTCGATCTCCCATCTGTTGGTCGGAAGTGGTGAATCACAAATTACTGGACCGGAATTGATACAAGAAACAACTGACAAAATTCATAAGATCCGTGATAACTTGATCGCTGCTAGAAATCGTCAAAAGCATTATGCTGATAACATACGTAAGCCCATGGAATACAAAGTCGGCGAACTCGTACTTCTTAAGGTGTCACCCTGGAAGGGAGTGATCCGTTTTGGAAAGAAAGGGAAACTAGCGCCTCGTTATGTGGGTCCTTTCAAAATTCTCGAGCATATTGGGCAGGTTGCTTACAAGCTGGAATTACCTCAAGAAGTTAGCAATGTTCACCCTACATTTCACGTGTCCAACCTCAAGAAATGTCTTGCCGATGAAAACCTCCACATTCCACTCGATGAGGTTCGCATAGATGAATCCATGCACTTTATTGAGAAGCCTGTGGAAATCATGGATCGAGAGGTCAAAACACTCAAGTGTAGCCGGATACCCATTGTCAAGGTCCGCTGGGAATCTAAACGTGGCCCAGAGTTCACTGGGAACGTGAGGACCAAATGAAATCGAAGTACCCTCAACTTTTCGCATCAGCCTCCTCGTGATTTAATTTCGGGACGAAATTTCCTAAAGCAGGGGAGACTGTGACATTTGACCCGTTTGTAAACCGAACCCGATTGGGTGGTTATCAATGAAACCATCATGTTTTCGCTTTTATTGCTAGTTTAATGAATTGTATGAAACCCGTTTGGCGTTTATTAATTTCTCGAATTATTTAATAAGTTTCACAAACTTAATTAAATGTAGAGTATATATATATTAATAATAACAATAATAATAATAATAATAATAATAATATAAAAATATAAAGTCATAATAACATGTACAAATTCAGTTTTTATAAATGTAAAGGGTTATAAGATTTAGTCATTTAAAACCAACTTTTATCAAAATTGGGGCCAAAGTTTAAAACTTAAAAACTAGTTTAGCAAAATATAAAACCAATCCAAACACCAAGGACCATTTTTGTAATGTAATTAAACACCCAACCCCCCCCCCCCTGCCGCCCTCGTCCCCATCCCCGGTCGCCGCCGGCGACAGCTCCGGCGAGCCCCAAGGCCACCGAAATCAGCAAAATTAAACCCAATTTGACCCCCCTACACCTGTCGCCCTTACCCCTCGAACTCGAGTGCACCATTTGATTTGAAATCTGACCCCTTGCGCACCGCCCCCCCCCCCCCACCCTCCCCGACCAACCTTAACCTGCAAAATTCATTCGAATTGAGTACCTATAACGTCAATCGATGACCGTACCACGTTCCCCTAAGCCTATCGACCATCACCCGGGTCCCCATTCCCTTCCAAAGCCTCGAATTAATCGAACCCGGACCCCCCCTCCCGAAACTTAGAAATCAAGGTAGTGTTGGACCTCATCCTCAATCAATTGAACCCCATAAATAGAGGGCAAACGCTCCCTTGCACTCGCCTAAGCTCCATGCACAATCAATTTCACCTCACACACACAAATACTTCGAAACCGATCACCTCCCTGTCGCGGCTCAAGATTGAACTCAAGCACCCTCCAACCAAAACCAATCTGGTAATTAAACACACTCATAAGTTCGTTTTGTGTGGGGAACAAAAGCCCCAACATAGATCTCATTATCATAATCGAATGGATGCTCGATTTCAGTGATCTTCATTCTAGGGTTCTTGGGTTGATTTGGGGTTTTATAAATATGTTAAGTATCATTTAAATCAAATAATTACCACTAACAAGCACATAGCCTGATGGTAAACCCACGCCTATGCATCCTAGAGGTCACGGGTTCAAACCCGGGCACCTCCACAATATTTTTCCTTCCTTTCTTTAATTTATTCAAGTGTAAATGTTTTAAGAAATTTCAGAAAATAGTTAAAAGTCATATAAAAATCAAATAAAATTATTTAACAAAACCCCAAATTCCACTCGAACCTCAACCTATTTCTGATTCACAAATTCGTTATGATCTTAACTCTCGAGACACCTTTTCTTAGGTTTATCGTGAGGATTTTCATAGGTGTCTAATCTATCTAAATCAATCTCGATAATCAATCCAAGTGAGTATTCATAGCCCCTTTTCTATTATTTCATATTGGGGAAATCATGTGACACAATATTCAATCATGTTGTTATTCTATCGTTATTCATTTTAAATTCAATTCAAAACAGGTTATGTTATTACTTCAATTATGTGTGCATACTATGATAAGCGGGAAACAGTTTGAACCCTAATACAATCAATCGATCTTGGTATCAATGGTAGATCTACTGGTTTTGGATAACCCACCCACATGAATAGTCGAGTGTGCCGGAGGCAAATAGTCAATCTATGGTGTGTGTGTGCAAGTCTATTATATGCAAAATGTCAAGTCAAGGGGTTTATTGGTGTCGGTTATCTACATGCTATGCTATTGCTTTATAAGTCTTAACATTACCTTGTGAATTGGATTTTTTTTCTCAATCAAACAATCGATCTCTATGTAAATCAAACTGTGATTACTCACAGCTAACTCGTTAGCTGACCTTATTTTCTCATATGATTTCAGGAGATGCTGCATAGTTGGATTACCTGCAAGCTTACAATTAGGACTTTTGGACTTAGCTAAAAATGGATATCTTTTGTGACTGAAACTTTGTATTTGCATATGTTAATCTGTGCTGTTTTGTAATATGATTTTAATACTATCACCACTATTAGACGACCATGTCAGGAACAATCAATCATTCCTCGTCTGCTCCGATTATTCCGCGTCGGTCGGGGTGTGTGACAGTACAAGTAACTATTTATCGAAGATCTTCTGCGGATGAACAACCAGAAGTGAAGAACAAGACTACTTCGAAGAACAAGATTGCTTCGGAAGAACAAGACTTCTGCGGAAGAACAATTTTCTGCGGAAGAACAAACTCCTAGAAAGACACTATTATACGGAGTCAAAACTTGTAATGCAAGTGTTACAAGTTAACAAGCAACAAGGCAGTTTGGGAATCCCAAGAAATCCGATGATTCCTTAACTGACACAAATCAAATCCCAAGAGATCTGGTGTTTCTTTAACAGAACATCATTGTCTATATATATGGATCCTAGGTTTCGATTCAAGTAGGTTGTTTTAGAAGATTGATTGAGCGACAACAGCTATAGCATTATAACAATCACTTCAAAGTCCATCAATCAAACCCTAGCAGCCGTACATCATAACATACTTTGATATCGTTCATTCACATATTTTAATCATTAACATGTTTTAATAAAATACATATTAATCATTAATTGTGTTTTGCTAAATGTGTTTCTGAACTTTATTGATATTTAAAGTTATTGCAAAACAATTAAACCAAATCAACATTGATTCCGCAAACGTTGACTTGTCAATCGACCATCATTGATAATTCCTGTTCGCGATCCTAGGATTCGCACGTGGTATCAGAGCCGGAGTTGATGAAGGTCATATTGATTTTGATGAGATTTTGTTTAGATTGCTGAAATTATTGAAGATTTGAAGAAAACAATTCAACAATCAATTCAACATTCATGTTTGCGGCCGCCTCAAGCATCAAACAAATTAAGGTTTGCGGCTGCCTCAAGTATCAAACAAATGAGGGTTGCAAAAGAAGATGTCTGTGTTGAAAGTTTGTAGGCTGCAATGGTAGCTGCAAAGATGTCCCTTGCGAATCAAGGGAGCTGCCGAAGGCAGCTTTGCGAACCAACTATGGTGGCGATTAGGGTTTTATCCCAATTAGGGTTGTGATTTAATTTCTTTTACAATCGAAAGAGGCTGCACATTAGGATTTCAAATTAGGTCTTGAGGCGGGTGAGATACATGAGGGATCCAATCATTCCTCGGTACATCGTGGCATCTACAAGATCTCCATTTTCATCAGGTGCTATGTCGTGATCGTAGCGAGTGGAGTCCCAGCAGCAGATGCATTCTCCATGTCAACCTACTGAGAATGTCTCCTACATACTTGGTCTGATGTAGAAAGATACCATTTGGTGTTTGATCCACCTGTAACCCGAGAAAGAACTTCACCTCCCCCATAGCACTCATCTCAAACTTTCTTCATAAACTGCTTCAAACTCTTTGCATAACTCTTCGTTCTTTGAACCGAAGATTATGTCATCACATAGATCTGTACGAGCAGTAGGTCGCATCTTTTTCTTTAGTAAACAACATGCAGTCAATGACTCCCTTGCGAAAGCGTGTTTCACAAGACGAGTCGAGAGGTTCTCATACCAAGCTCGTGGAGCTGATGAAGCCGTATAAAGCCTTGTCAGCTTGTAGACTCTATCGATGATAAGGATCTTCAAATCCCTCAGGTTGACTGACATAGACTGTTTCTCTGATTTGCCCATGAAGGAATGCACTCTTTACATCTAATTGATACTTTAATCTTCATGTACGATGCATAGGCAAGGAAGATACGAATGGCTTCCATCCTTGCCACGGGTGCAAACACCTCATTATAGTCAATTCCTCGACTTGGTGAAAACCTTGAACCACCAATCGAGCCTTGTTCCTGATAATTACCCCTGGTCATCTTTCTTGCATTTTAAAACCCAGTGGTGCCAATGACCTTAGCACCTTAGGTCTATCAACCAGAGTCCATACACCTAACTTCTGGCACGAAGAAGTTCTTCTTGAATGGCACTCACCCACGCCTCATCATTTAGTGCATCACTACGTAGTTTGGCTCAAACTGTGAGACAAAACATCGATAAGCACCATCATGAATATATCCTTTTTCCATAACTGATGCGTAATCAGCTGAGTATAGCTGATTTCGGGTTGCACTCCTGATCTGACATCCCCAATGACATTGTTAGGGGATGATAGACGTTTAGTCGTGATCCTGGAGTAGTAGGAACTGCTACCTCAGACCCAAGATTATGAACATTTGGTTCTGCAGCTGAGGTAGTTGGAGTTTGAGGCTCCGAAGTCGAAGGTACATCACTGGTAGATGCTTGAGGACTTTCAGGAACTGGAATCTGTTCTTCCTAACTGTTACGGTTATCTTCTTCAGCTTCATCTTCAGAGGAGGAGTCACTATCGTTGACTACTTCCCCTGACTGAATATATGATTCTCCATGTAAGCTAGATGTTGGTGTATTCAAGATATCATACATCATCCATGTAGCTAACTTGTCATCCGAGGGAGAGAGAGGGAAGTTGAAGGACTTGAAGAATCCATCATAGTCAAAAAAGTAGGCGGGTCCTTTTCCAGTAGGTGGTGTGGTATATCTCTGAACGTCAACATTACACCATACTTCTACTAGACCCGTTGAGTTGTTGTAAACTCGCTTGTTCGGTATGTTGTATCCTAGAAAGATTCTTCATCTTCCTCTCGCTGATGAATTTACCCTCTTGTGTCTTCTTCAGAAGTGTGCACGACGCGCCAAATGGTTAGAGATACTCCAGATTGGTTTGCGTCTTTGTAGTAGCTCGTAACAAGTCTTTTCGTGACGCTTGACTATCAGGACTCGATTCAGTGTATAACATGCATTTGCCACTGCCTCATTCCAGAATTGAATGGCAGTTTCGAGTCTGCCAGCATAGTCTGTGCTGTCTCTATCAAGCTTCTGTTCTCTCTCAGCAACGCCATTCATCTGAGGTGTGTAGGCAGAAGTGAATTGATGCACAATTCCCTTTTCCTTGCAGTATTCTCCATCCACTGGTTCTTGAATTCTGTTCCGTTGTCTGAGCGTACTTGTCTACCTTCAGCTTGTAGAGAGATTCCAGTGTGGTTACCAACTCTTTGAATGATTCAAATGTTCTGATTTGGATTTCAGAAAGAAACATTACAGTGAACCTTGAGTAGTCATCAGTGACCACAAAGCAGTACAAGTCGCCTTCAATGCTCTTTGTACTGACTGGACCAAACAAATCCATGTGAAGAAGCTCAAGAGGAAGTTCTATTGAATGAACTTTCTTTTCCGAATGACACTTCTTTGTCGGTTTGCCTTTCTTGCAAGCTACACAAAAGTCAGGAAGCTAGAAGTTCTTGACATTAACTCCTCTCACCAGATCCTTCTGAATCAAGTGATTCATCTTCCTTTGACTAATGTGTCCCATTCTCCTATTCCAGGAGATGGAATCCTTTTCAGTAGCTTTAGATAGAAAACATTTAACCTCATGATCCGTTGTAGAAGCTGTTGACAGATCCAAGACATAGAGATCTTTATATCTTGAAGCAGTCATCAAAACTTGGTCCTCTGGGATCACGTAGTCTTTCTTTAGTACGTAACACTTCTTGTTGTCGAAGATGACTTTAAATCCCTTATCACATATTTGGAAGACAGAAAGTAAGTTATTTTGTAGTTGTTGAACGTAGTTCACCTTGTCAAACTTAACTTTCTGATTCCCCACTTCTCTTTGTGCTGTGATATAGCCACCCTTGTTTCCAGCAAACGAAACATGCCCTCCTTTTATTTGCTTGAAATTTGATAAAAGAGCCCTGTTTCCTGTCATGTGCCTGGATGCTCTGCTGTCTACTATCCACGTGTTAGTTTTAGCACTGTATCGAACACCCTGCACATACAAAGTAAAGGATTAGTTTGGGTTAGGAACCCAAGCCTTTACTGGCTTGGGTTTCCTAGAGGCATCACACATCATAAATTCTACCCATTGACCCTTAGAGGATGAGGGTAGCTCAGGTTCCTTCTTGTCATTATTATCAGACACTGAGGATGTCTTCTCCTTCCATAATCCAGATTTGTGCAATGCCTGTTTGTGATAAACAGTCGACTGACTTACAGGTTGAATTTTAGGTTCACTAGTTCTTCTAGGTGAGTCAGTGAAATCCTCTTAGAAGACCTAGGCTTTGAAACCTGAAGTTCAATCTTCTTACGGGGTGTCTGATAGAAGTGACAATAGGAAGCAATGTGTCAATTCACCATAGTTGTAGCACGATCTGCTATTAAACTTTCTTTATGGAGAAGTGTGTGACACTCTAGTAATATTACTCACTCTAGGTTTTGACTCTGGTTCTTTGGTTGTTTTCTCTGGTTTGACAAAGTTAACTGTTTTCACCTGTTTAACCTCCTTTTCTTTTTGGTTAATAGGTTTTTGACTTGAAGTATGTGAAAGATTAACCTTAGAAGTCCTTTTAGGTTCTAATTTGACTCTGTTTGATCCTGACTTTATGTTAACCTTTTCCAATTCCTTTTCCAGATTAACACTAGACAATTTATCCTTTGCCTTTGAAGTGGCCTCCTTTTGTTTGTTTCCAGTCCAAGATGAACATAAGGAATCTGGATCACTAACAAGAGGAGTAGACACCACATGATCCTTGATGGATTACTATTTATTGGTCTAGTCTTAGTGTTCATCAAAGTCTCAGGTGGTGTGGGACCACTTTATAACCCATCCCTCCCCGTTGTGCCTTTCTCTCACTAAGTGTTGGACTATGTGTGAAGAACTACTCCAACTGTGCAGTTTTTGTTTTAATGAATTTACTTCTACTTCTAGAACTGCCTTTTGCTTCTTAGTGTCTTCTAGGGAGTTGAGATAATACCCAATGTCATTAGCTTGGTTAAAGGCAACTACTTCGGTTTCCCTAAGCTGTTTAGTCAAAAGATCTATCTTTTCTTTATAACTATGCTCATTTTGTTTTAATACCCTATTAGCCTTAGTGCACAGCTGCAAATCTTTTACTAAGTTATCATTATGATCTAATAACCTAGCAAATTTTTTATCTATGCTATTCCTAAAAATATCACAATCAGAACAAGCATGATTATCAAACATTTGGTCAATAGTACTTACCTGAGTTGATTCAGAAGAGTTAGCCATCAACAGCAGCAGATGTCTCTGGTTCGGTGATTCTGTCTTTTCTGTCTCTGACATGGTAGACTCCTCCTTAGGCTTGTAACTGACCTTGGTTGCAGTTGCTTCTTCACTATGTGACATCGCTATCTCAACTGCTAGATCTCCTTCACTAGCGGAATCACTGTCAATGTCTTCTACACTTGCAATGTTTGATTCCCCTGGCGAGACAAATCTAAAGCTCCAATCCTGTCCTTCATCATCATGGGCAGTCAAGGCGTTTGGATCCTTTCTTGATGAAGTAGAACTGGTAGCTTGCTTGTCTTGACGAGTGAAGGACGAGAATGGGTTCCCGTTACCCATCTTCTTAGGCTTGACACATTCTCTTTTGAAGTGCCCCTTCTCTACACAGTTAAAGCAGGTCACTTTGCTCTTGTCAAAGCCAAATGTGGTATCCTTAGTAGCTACTAAGTTCTGTCCGTTTGTTTTTTACAAACTTCTTTGCCCTCCGGACAGCACTAGCTAAGGCCCACATTATGTCCATCCTCTCAAGCTCCATTTCGTCCACCTGCTCGTAGTCCTCGTCGGCCAGATGGCAGTTTCCAATCTTCCCAGCAACAAGTTCATCATAAGAATGGACCATTGCAGCCAAAAGATCCATGTGTTCTCGAGCTACTTCCACAGTCACATTTCCGAGATTCTCGGTCTTCAGTTTAGTAGTACACTTGTTTCGGATCCAATATGGTGGGTGCAAGAAGTCCCGACGTGTCTGTTCCTGAAGGAGATGCATGTGCAGGACCCGATGAGCTAGACATAAATGCAGTCTTGAGAGGTGCTCCAGATGTCTTAGCTTGAGGCGTGGCGTTGTACAAGCTGGATTTTGATTGTAAGAAGACTTCTGAGCTCTGTACTTCATCCTAAGTGACTCTTCTCGCAACTTAAGAATGAAGTCATTAATATCCAGTTTTGCCAGCATTCCATTCTGTCTAAGGTTAGACACGAATGAGGTCCACTTTTCAGGCAATCCGTCTGCAAAGTTAGTACTTTCTCTTCCATGGTAGTTGCCACCCCATGTGTATGCAGTTCACTCATCAGATGGTAAAATCTATCTATAACGTCGTCTAAACTCTCGTTTCCCATCGATGAGAATTATCTAATTCCTTCTTTAACTCCTTAGCTTTGATTGCCTTTAATGAAGCATTCCCGTCATACCTCTTTTCTAGCTCATCCCAAAGTTTCTTGGACTGCTTATTCTCTGAGTACTGGTGGAATATGTCTTTAGGAATAGACTGTGTAATCAATGCATAAACTCTTTTTTCTGCATTGTATTTAACTTTTGCACATCTGTCATCCCTCCTAACGTTAGCTTAACTCCATCAGCTCCAACGGTGTACTATATCCAATCTCGATGGCTTCCCATAGATTCGGATCCACTCCATTGAGGTAGATCTCAAAACGTTGTTTCCAGTGGGGAAACTCATCTAACGTCAAAAGCTTTGGTGGTTTATTATGATTACCCACTTCACTCTCAAGCAACACAGGTTCTGTATCCTAGAGTCCTTTTCAGGAGTAAAGGCTGACATTTGATCTTCCATGGGGATAACTTTAAGTCTATAAACCAAACTATCACTGGTGCGACTGAAGGATGCAAATGGCCTAGTCGTGCGTATGAACTCTGCGACTGGTTCAATCGTGTGCGCTGAACTAAGCGATTAGCTCAGTCGTGCGAATGAGTCTGATGAGTATGAGCAATGCGAACGAACGGTTCAGTCGTACGAAAGGAGATACGACTAGGTCCAATCGTGCGTCTGGACTATGCGAATGAAGTCCAGTCGTGCGAATGGCACACTCGTGCGACTAGGCTGCTGTTTGTGAAAATTCCTAGGTTAAAACGTGTTTTAGCCGTAAAAATTCGAAATTTCGCAAGGTCTAATCGCCTAAGTCCGTAGAAACCAAACTTTGATGAGCAAGGAATGTCCAAGATCACTTTTGACGCAAAAGATTGTGTTTTTAGTGCAAAAACACAAAATTTTTATCAATCTTGATTGAATCACACGTAATCAAGAGCCCAAGCTCTGATACCAATTGTTAGGACCTTGTATTTGAACGAAATACCTAGTGATTAGCATGTAAACCAGATCAAATAGTGCGGAATCCTATTTGATTGGCAATCCAATCAGTGAAAACACATGAAAAATCAATCAAGAATTGAAACTCACGTTAGAAATCGATTGGGAATCGATCTAATGTGTTTATGAACTTGGAGAACGAATTGTGAGGCTTCTGGACGGCTAGGGTACGTCTGGAGTCGTAATAATCAAAAGCTCTCTATTTTTCACGAATTGGGTTGTATTTATAGGTTAGTATTATTCAATCGTGCGACTGAACCATTAGTATGGTTCAGTCGTGCGATTGAACCATGCGGTGATTCATTCGCACGATTGAGTATTCAGTCGTGCGACTGAGTCAATCTCATGTTAAATCATACGTCTGATCCAGTCTCCTGGTTCCATCGTGCAACTGAGTCATTCGTATGAAGTTATTCATGTGTATGGTCCATTCGCATGGGCCACTCGCATGAGAACTTCATTCTGTTAACTTTGAGTGCATTAATTAGTTAATATAACATTATGTATACACTTCAACAACCACAAATCTAATTACCAATTCAATGTCGACTCATTAATGAAATATGAAACATTATAAATATCAAACAGCAATATCATTTCATTAGTCATTTCAAGCATTACCTCAGAATCAGACAAACAAGATCTATTACATTCATATCATGATCTAGGGACATACATGTATCAACACTAGTGATCACAGATGATTTTACAAGATTCACTTGGGTCTTTTTCCTTAGAACTAAGGATGAGACTCCTGAGATTCTGAAGAATTTCATCTTAAAGATTGAGAATCAGTCTGATCACAAGGTCAAAATCATAAGATGTGATCAAGGAACATAATTCAAGAATCAAACCCTTGATACATTTTGTGATGATAAGGGTATTGCAAGACAATTTAGTGCTCCCAGGACTCCTCAGCAAAATGGTGTGTGCTGAGAGGAGAAATAGGACACTGATTGAAGCTGCAAGAGCCATGCTGTCTGACTCTAAACTGCCCATCACTTTCTGGCAGAGGCAGAGGCAGTCACACTGCCTGCTATGTGCAGAACAGAGTTTTAGTAGTTAAGACTCATGGGAAGACTCCTTATGAACTTTGGCACAAGAGAAAACCTTTCATTGGTTTTCTTAGGTCATTGGATGTCCTTGCACCATCTTGAATACCAAAGATCAAATTGCCAAGTTTGCTGAGAAATTAGATGATGGACACTTTATGGATACTCTTCCAAGCTAAGGCTTATAGAGTGTACAATCTTAGAACTAGAATAGTTGAGGAGTCAGCCAATGTGACCTTTAATGAACACACCACCATGTGTTGCTGGTTCTGGTCCAGAGTGGCTATTTGATCTTGATTTGGTTACCAACTGTTTTAATAAATCTTGTGAGAATGTTTCAGGATCTGTAGAAAATTAAACACAGGTGATCCTGACCCAAGATTTGAGCTAGGAAGACCTTCAAGTCATACATCTTCAGCTCCAGTTGGAACTACTTCTGCAAATGAGGTTTCTATCAGCACAACAATGACAAATTCAGCTGACACATCTGGTATGCCTTCAAATTCCAGCTCAGAGGCTCTACAACCAGGTAAGAACACCTCAACTGTGGAAGGCAACAATGGTGATGGCGACAATGGCCAAGGATTTCTTGATGCCACTAACCACACCATAGATGAGAACATCAATGATGTCACACATTGCTTGGATCAAGTTTCACTTGAAAAGTGTGCTGATGTGGTGGGAGAAACATTATGCCAGATCTAAATTTTTCTAATTTAGATCTTTCTCAACAACTTGTTGTGATTCCTCAGCTTAGGATCCACAAGTCTCATCCTACCACAAACATCATTGGAGATGTTGTCTCCGGGGTAAAGACAAGAGGATAAACCCATGAAGCAAATGTTTGTCTTCACTCTTGTTTTCTATCCCAGATAGAGCCAAAGAAAGTTGAGGAGGCTCTAAAGGATGGAAGTGGGTTGAAGCTATGCAACAAGAGCTGCTTCAATTCAAAAGACAGAAAGTTTGGAACCTTTGTCCTCTTCCTTCGGGAAGACTACAATAGGAACCAAATGGGTGTTTAGGAACAAGAAGGATGATAGAGGCATTATCATCAAAAACAAAGCTAGACTGGTTGTTCAAGGATACACACAAGAAGAAGGGATTGACTACACTGATATCTTTGCTCCAGTGGCAAGATTAGAAGCTGTTAGGATATTCCTGGCATTTGCTGCATCCAAGAACTTCAAGGTCTTTCAACTTGATGTGAAATGTGCCTTCTTATATGGAGTGATAGATGAGAGGTTTATGTCAAACAGCCACCTGGTTTTGTAGATCCTCATCATCCTGATTATGTCTACAAGCTTGACAAAGCTCTCTATGGCTGCATCAGGCACCCAGGAAGTGGTATGAGACACTGTCTGAGTATCTCTGTAAACATGGATACAGGAGAGGTACTATAGATGGAACTCTCTCATCAAAGGACAAGGAAAAGACATATTCTAGTTCAAGTATATGTGGATGACATCATCATTGGTTCAACTAATCCAAAGCTCTGCAAAGACTTTGAGAAGCTGATGAAAGACAGATTTGAATGAGTGCCATGGGGGAACTCAATTTCTTTCTGGGAATTCAAGTGAAGCAAGTTGAAGATGGCATCTTCATAAGTCAGTCAAAGTATGTTCAAGACATACTCAAAGGTTCAATATGACTGACTGTAAGATTGCTAAGACACCCATAGCCAGAAACCACTCCTTTGGTCCTGATCTTGAGGGGGAGTGTGTAGATGAACACTTATACAGGGCTATGATTGGGTCTCTTATGTATCTTACTACTAGTAGGCCTGATATCATGTTTGCTACATGCATCTGTGCAAGATATCAAGCCAACCCTAAGATGTCTCATCTTATCACTGTCAAAAGGATTCTAAGATACCTCAAAGTTGCATCAACACTTGGTCTATGGTACCCCAAGAATTCTGACTTCAATCTGTATGCTTATATAGATAGTGATTATGGTGGTTGCATATGACTGCAAAGTCTACATCTGGGGTTGTTAATTTCTTAGTGGAAGGGTTGTCTCATGGCAATGCAAGAAACAATCCTGTGTCTCTGCATCAACTGCTGAAGCTGAATACATTGCTGCCGCTAGCTGCTGTGCTCAAGTGCTTTGGATTCAGAATCAAATGCTAGACTATGGTTAAATTTCAAGGAGACTCCAATCCACATAGACAACAACAGTGCTATCTCAATTACAGAGAACCCTGTGCAGCACTCAAGGACAAAGCACATCAATATCAGGTATCATCTAATAAGATAATTATGAAAAGGGATTAATTAAAGTAGTCAAGGTTCACACAGATGAACAATATGCTGATTTGTTTACAAGACTTTTGATGAACAAAGATTTAAATATCTAATATCAGCTATTGGGATGATCAACCTTGAGTAAATTTTTCTTAAAACTAATTCTTATTATTTCTTAAAAAATGTGTGTTCTAAGTTGTCTAGTCTATCATCTTCATAAACTCGTGTTTTTCTCTTGGATTGGAAGACTTTCCTTAGATTAATTGATGATTTTATACTTCGGAAGTTATGCATTTTAACTTCGAAAGAAAATCACACCTTCAAAATATTTAACTGTCCAAGAAATTTACCTTCGGAAGAAATTTCAATTTTATCTTCCGAAGCTTAAATAGTTATCTTAGACATTTACTTATTTTCAAGGACCTTTTCCTTCCGAAGCAATAATTAACTCTCGGAAGCTTTGTTGATCTCTGTACAAAGTACTCAAGTCTTAATTTTTCCTTCCGAAGCAAAATCATCAAATACTCTCAGGAAATTCTTCCGAAGTCATTTTAGCTTTGGAAGCTTTTTCATTAAAAAAACTTCCGAAGATATTTACCTTCGAAAGCTTGTTGATTTCCAAGAAAACTACTTTTTGAGCAAAAAGTAAACTACTTTTTCAGAGGTGGGACCGACATCCGGATTTCAAAGTTTATCCTCTTTCATTAAACTTTATCTGAAATCCCTCTCTCTCATATAAACCTAACGGTTTCTCCCTCTCTATCATCTGCTCTTCCTCCAACCTAAACCCAAATTTTTCTCTCTGAAATTTCTTCTTTCTTCTTTCTTCGTTCTTAGCTACCTCACAATGGCTAACCTTGCTCACAGAAATGATCCCAACTTTACCATGCAGCTACACAGACAACACAATCAAGTTGCTCTTTATGCTCTGAGAAAGATCCTCATTTCTCAGAGGTTTGCCGTTTCTTGTCTCTGTCCCACTACTTCACCTCCCTAACCATTGATCCTCCCCTCTATGAGGATCAGTTGCTTGAATTCTGGAAGACCTGCCAAGAGGTCATTATGGACGGGGAGAAGGCACTGTCTGCCACAGTGCAGGGGAGAACAATCTTCATCACTCCGCCATCATCAACCGACATCTTCAGCTGGATGATGAAGAAGGTGAGGTGTTTTCTTCCCAAAGGAAGTTGTAATCATTCCTTTGAGTAGATGGGCTATGAGGGAGATTTCTCTGTAAAGACCTTCAGGAAAGGGAAGGTCTCATCCAAATGGAGATTCCTACTCCATGTGGTCACTCACAGCTTATCAAACAAGCATGGTGGATGGGATCAGATTCCTGAAGATCTCTCCTTCATAGTCCATGGAATGGTTCAAGGGGTCAAATTCAGGTACTCTCAATTTGTTTATACAATTTTCTTGCTAATTTAGACTCCTTAGAGTATACATGTTTCCTAGATATGTCCAGTACATTCTTAACTGTGAACTGGGCTCACAGTTAGGGAAACGGTGACACTCTTAAATTGGGACAGATGAAGCCCGACATCTTTAAAACATTGAGAAAGTCCACTGTTGGATTCTCTGGAATAGAAACAACCCTAGTCCCAAAAATGTTAGAGCTCATTGCTCAAGGTGACAACCTAGCAGCACAAGCTTGAACCCACACCTGCTGCTTTCCAACCACCTACACAGCCTCAAATATCCATCACCTACCAAAGAAAATCCAAACGAACCCCTGCTCAGACTATTCAGTCTGAGGAGGCCCCCATATACTCACCAATACTGGAAGAAGTGGATATTGGAGCTCCCATTTCTCCTGAGGAGCAGACCACTCCCATCTTTTCTAGAATCAGTGCTGAGGTTCCTCATGCTCAGCCTGATGAGCTCATTAGCCCTACTGCTTTAAGCCATCACTCTGAGTCTCAACACTCAAGTGATCAACCTTCAGGGGACAGTTACCATCCCCAGCCTATAGATCTCAACCAACAATTCCCAACCTTGACTTCTATACTGATGAGATCTAGGTTTCAGTGAGTATAATGAGTCTCTCTTCTTTCCCCTACTCAAAGAGAGATGAATACTCCTGAGTCTCCTACATCTATCCCACATCAGTCACCACAACTGAGGTGGACACTCTGACCTGTTCAAGATGTCCATATGGAAGAGGCTCTCACTTCTGCAAGTGATTACATCATTAAGACCTCAACCATGGCAACTCAGCCTACTGACATCTCAACTGAGACTGCCAGTAAGCAGAGGAAATCAAGTAGCCAAGAACTCAGAACTGGTCATGAGAGAAAGGACTCTGGTCCAATCTCTCCACCCCCGTGATTCTTTGATGAAGATGAGGGGGATCTGAGACTAAAGGTGCCACAACTATCCAAAACATGCACCTATTTAGTCTAAAGGTCAGTCACCTTGAATCTCAGGTGACTACCTTAAACAATAGGATCAATGATCAGCAACTTGAGATTTCATATCTTAAGGAAAAACTAGCTGGGAGACCCTTAAGGAGAGCTCAACCAGGAACACAAGAAACCTGTGGATGTGATTGATCTATCCTCCAGCTCACCTATGCAAGTGGGTGATGCTACCAAAAAGGGGGAGAAAGTCTTTACAGCCACAGAACCTGGGAGTTCCTCTGAGAGAATGGACATTGAGGACTCACCATCCTCACTTGCAACTGTGCATTCTCAGCAACCTCCTCTAGATCACATTGATGTGGACTACACAGACTCCTTCATACATAGTCTGTTTGAGGATGGGATACCAAGAGCCATGTCACCTTCATCATCCTTTAATCACATCATTGGATGGAGGTATGACAACAACTGGAAGGCTCTCATCATCATAAGAGTTCAAGGACAGCAAGAAGTTTAATTTTTAGACCTTGAACTACTATGAAGGTCTGGATCTAGTCAACATGCCACTTGTCAACCCAAGCCAATCAAGACAAGCTGACAGAATGGCTAGAAGAATCCAAGACAGGATCATTGCAGAGTTCAGCCTAGAAGGAGACTAAGGCAATCAGGCAATGTCATCGGTCAACTAGATGTTGAGGCAGACCCTAAGATTAGCTTCATAGGGGAACCTTGACTGAAGGCCCAGTGACAAAACCTGAGAGCCCTGTCTCATCATCTCCAACTGCTGCAGAGATCCATATTCCTTCTGAGACACCTGCTGGTGAAGGTGCTTCTCAACCTCTCTCTGGCCTGAGCTCAGATGCTGCAATGAGCAATGAAGGCCAAAGCTCTCTCCACCCTGAGTCACAAAGGTCTGTGAGTGACAAAGGGAAAGAAAAATGACATCTGAGGAGATTGAGGAGGAGGAGAGAGAGAGGAAAAGGAGGCTAAGGGGAGAAGGTTCCTCTACTGAGTCTCCAAGACTCATGGAGTTTGCAATCAGGGCTGCCCCCAGACCAGATACTCAGAATGATGAGTTAAGGGCAGTCAGGATTAACTATCTGCAGACTAGGAACTATGACATAGATAATATCATTTCTCTCCCCTTGGATGAATTGAATGAGCTGGTTGATCTGGAATGGTCAAGAGAGAAGAAGGAGGCAGAAGATGCAGAACTCCTAGTACAGATCAAAGAAGAAAGAAAAAGAAAAAAGACTGTACAGAGGTATGCCTACCCTCTCACCAGTTCAAGAAAGCCCTGAACAAGAGGATGTGGTCAACAAGAACCTCAGGTAGATAAGGAAGAAGACAGAATCAAGATGATTAACTACCTGAGTGCCACAGGTCTCTATCAGGAGATGCACTCCTTCCCTTACCTTATGACTATGTTGAGTTTGAGTATTTAAACCACTTGAGCTTGAGCTAGTCAAGGAAAGAAAGACAACAAAGAGGAAGATGAGAGAAGAAGCTGCAAAGTCAAAAGCCATCATCCAAAAGAGCATGAAGAAGTCTGCTGATAGGCAGAGGATAATGAGCTTCTTGAAGCTGTATGGATTCTCCGGAAGGAGACTGGACCCATTCTCTATCCACTATGGATGAGCATATCGGGTAATCAAGCAGAAGATCAAGAGTGGAGTGCTCACTGACTTACACTCCACTCCAAGTCAGGCTCCACCTGAAGTGGAGGTTAAGGTTGAACAAACAGACACAACACAACCGGGACCTCCTGCTAATGCTCAGCAAGCTTCATCTTCTGATCCACAGCAGGGTCAACCTCCCTCTCCTTCTGAGCCTGAGAGAGAGGAAGTCCCAACTGAGAGAGACAGTAAATATCAATCTGGTGCTGTAGGCCAGTCTTCTCAGTTAAAATTTGGAAAGAGAAAGAAGAGGATGGCTTCTAAACCAAAGTCTAAGAAGAAGAAGAAGCCTGCATCCTCTTCTGAACCTCAGGATGAATCAGAACAACCTGAGGATGTGCAGCTAGAGGATGCTCAACCAACTCCAACTTTAGTAGCTCCTCTAGCATCATCTTGTCTTGGACATACACCACAAATCCAGAAAGATGGCATGTTATTAGAGATCAAGGCATTGAAGACATTTATACATGGCAAGATATGTTTCAGTTGCCTCTACATGATCTCTTTGACATGAGAAGACACTTTGATAGCCTGAAGGATCCTGATCAACTTATGAAGAAAGGAATGGTGATCATCCTAATGAGGACTGTTAATATCTGAAGTTTTCTAAGTGTTTTGGTAGCATCAGCCTAGGGGGAGTTTGTAGAGATTAATGAAGATGCTGATGCAACCTAACATCTTTAGTCTCTCCTGTATGCTGCACAAGTGCATTGAAGTGGAATGCTTCGGAAGTTTCACATGTGCAACAGAAATACTCTAAGTGTGAAATCTTCCGAAGCCAAGACCAACATCTTCCGAAGCCAAAGATGAAGTCTTTCGAAGCCTCAAAGACAAAGCCTTCTGAAGCTTCAAGTTCATGAAGACAGATTTCTTCCGAAGACTTTTAACATATGCTTTATCTGATGTACTGTTCCATAAAGCTGGACACCTTTCCGCTGCAACTCTACAAGTCACCAACTAACATGGTTTGGTGAAAAGGTCCATGCTTTTGGTAACTGTACATTAAGGTCTTAAGTCTGTATACTTTCTACTTTATGTACTTTATCCTTTTTGTAATAGAAAAGGATGTGAGCTATGGCATGTCATAGTCACAAGTCAAAAGGCAATCTACCTTTTGACTCTACAATTGATTTTGTTTGTGTCTAGTCAATTGTATCCAGCTGGCTTTCAAAGTATAGCCAACTGTAGGATGTAGTATAAGTATCTCATGTTCTTTTATCTTTATTTATGCTTTGTAACACTTGTATAATAGAACTAGAGAAAGCAATATACTGCATTCTTGAAAACCATTACTTGTGTTCTTTGTGTTCTGTCTCTTTCATTACTTGTGTTCTTAGTGTCTTATCTTGGTTAATCCAGTTTACTGATTGATTAAAGTTTGGTTAATCTCCTCTTTGTGTTGTTGTGTTGTAACTCACACCCTTCAACGATCCTGCAAACACACATCCCATCCTCGCGTTAGGAAGCATTGAAATAAACCAAATTCTCACTTCCATCTTTGTCGGGTCCACCATAATCCCACCAAGATTCATTACATGACCCAAAAACTGAACCTCATGCAACCGAATGCGCACTTGTAGAATTTATCATACAACCTCTATTTCCCCAACACTGCCATCGAAATCCCCTTTGGAATCGTAGTGACTCGTCACCGTAAACCACCACCGTATTCCCATCAAGCGCTGTCAATCGAATCATCTTCTTGCGACACACGATATTCGCCTCGTAGTCCACCAACCAATTCATTCCTAGGCTACTTCAAACCCGCCAAAGGTCATCACAAATGGTCTAATAGGAAACTTGTGACATTCTAGTTCTATGTCAAAACCCTCTATCATCTAAGAAATCCGGGTAGACCCTCCCATGGCAGTCTCTACATCAAAGGGCATATCTATATTTCTACTACTAACAGACAATTTAGCATAGAAAGCAGCAAAAATAAAACTTTTACTAGCACCAGAATTAAATAACATAGAGACTTGGTTACTATATGTACCTGACATGACATGGGGGTCCATCCTAGCCTCCCCCTTGCGTCATCGGGAACGCTCTGGCACTTTCCCTACCCTTCTACTCCAGCTCTTTTCACTCTCGAACCTTCCGCCCTTAGCTTCTTGCAATCCCTGCACATGTGGCCTTGCTCACCACAAGAATAACACCTCCTCACACCACAGTTCTTCGCCACATGTCCGGTTCTTCCACAACGAAAACAAACATTGGTCCCCAATCTACATTCCCTAGGGTGTTTGTGTCTACCCTTGTCACACCTTCTTGACCCTACACTGGACGTGACCACATGCCGGTCATCCACTCGTGCACCTTTGTTACTTGGAGTGGCTCCACCATGTCCAAGTCGCTTCCCGGCCCGATTCAGATCGCTCCTTCCTTCCTTGCTAGCTTCTGTCACCACCACAGTTCTTTCATCGTATAATCTCCCCGCCAAGTCAACTACCGACCTAAACATGCTTGGTCGGGCAGTGATCATGTGCCTATGGATGCCCGCTGGCAAGCCTTGAATATACATCTTGATATTTCGTGATAGAGGTGACACTGGTCAGCACCAACCGTGCCATTTCATTGAACTTAGTGGTATACTGCTGATGTGTCATTGTTCTCGCCTCCAACCACAGGAACTCCCTTTCCACCTTATCCATTTCTCTATGAGGACAGAACTCTTTAATCACCAACTTCTACAGCTCGGACCACCTCATTCTCCCAATAGCCCGACTACCCCTGGCTTGGACTATATTGTCCCACCAACACAAGCTGAGTCCACAAATGAGTGTGGCAGCAAATTTCACCTTCTGATCTTCTTGGCACTCGCTAATAATCAGAACATCTTCCATTTCTCTCACCCACTGGTGAGCAGCAACAACAGTTCCATTATCATCAAAAGTAGGGGGCTTTCATCATTGAAATGCCCATAGTTGCAACCTCGGGCCGCCTCCGGCATAGGCTCTTCTTCTTCATCTTTTTCTTCATCATTAGATAGAACTGTCTCAGTATCGGGCTGTCTTCTTTCGCCCGTAGGTCTACTCCTTTCCTTTCTTTCACCATCTCTAACACCTTGATAACGTCGGTCACCACAGACGTAAGATTGTCTGCATGACCTGATGCACCTCTTCAACAATAGCCTCCTTTATCGAGGCCCTTAAGTTAGCACTCTCATCACTACCCCCTGCGGACGAGGGGTCACTGGTTCTTCATGAACTACATTTTCGGCTCTAGGCTTCCTCTCGTGACCCGTGGTTCAGCACCACTCCACCACCACCTCCACCATGCGAAGCTTTCGATGATCTACCCCCGGCATCCTCTAACACACACACTTGAAAGATTCAAACACCAACACGGTCATTCAAGGGAACAACTCAGTTTATGTCAAGTATAGTAAGTCCTTAATTACGAGGCTAGTTGTGATTAGCCACTTACTTTACTCTTCATACCCCAAGCATTACTTGTACTGACTACATCATTATCTAAGTCTACCAGTAACATATAACCACATAACATGCGCACGTAATACCAGTTATCATTACGAAAATACCTCATGGCACGCAACTACTCAGACTGGCATCCCTTTCTTTTCCGTCCCATCTCAGTTTAAGTTTATGTTTATTTTGAAATTTTATCCGTTTCACTTAAACTTTGGCTCTGATACCAACTTGTAAGGCCCCGTTCCCGGGATGCTTACAGCTGGTCAATCATTACGCATAAAACATATAATTACTTTAACTTTATAAAAACATTGCAGTGGAAACATTTAAAACCTCCATTTCGTTGCATTACAAAAGCTTTTGCAAAATAATACATTGTTGTCAAATTACAAAATACATGTTACATTTCAACACAAAATCATTGTAATATGTACGCCATCCGAGAGAGTCAAGTAGCCGTCCCGTGCCATCCTCAGCACCTTTACCTGCCAACTGGAAACACATAAAGTCAGCGTTGCTGAGTGAGTTCTAGTTTTATAATAAAAATACTTTACTTTCATTAAAGCTGTTCTTTATTTTTGCATGTGATCACATATCATACGTACACATAGATATAGTCATTATCTTCATCATCGTTCATCACATACTTTCTTTAACTCTTTCCTTCTCCATCATATTCATTATCACTTTCTGGATCAGTGTCATTAGTTTGCCCCAAACAAATGGGGTACTGGGCCAAAGTTCATAATTGACTTCCACACTACACATAGCCTGGCACCAGCACCGTGGTAACGACAAAGATCCCAACTGTAATCTATACCCCCAACATTATGCATACTCGGGTACCGGGTAGAATATCAAAAAATGACTTCCACACTACACATAGCCTAGCACCAGCACCGAGGTGGGTAACCAATATAAACCACTATATACAACACCCCCACATTATGCGTAACTCGAGTACTGGGCCGAAGATCACAAAATTACTTCCACACTGCACATAGCCTGTCACCGGCATCGAGGTGGGTAACCATTATAAACCACTGTATACAACACCCCCACATTATGCAAACTCGAGTACTGGGCTGAAGATCATAAAATGACTTCCACACCGCATATAGCCTGGCACCAGCATCGATGTGGGTAACCACTATACACCATGTACCACACCGTTGGTCAGGGACAAGACTGGAACCCCTGCATATATCCTTAAAGGTTAGCTAAACCATACGCAGTTGAGCTTACGACATTTTAGAGTCGTGCACCTCTATACATTTTGCTTGCAAGCCTTTCTATACCTTCACTTTCATTAATGCATGCCTTCTAACATTATGTTCCTCTTTTATTATCTTTCACTTTACGTTACATAATACTTTTATCATTTCATTGACAACTAAAACACGTAAAGCCACAAGAAGATAAACATACGTAACATGAACATAAACATAATCAACACAAAAAATCGCCATACAAGGCATCACATACATACATAACATACATCATACATACCATAATAAACTACAACATCGCACTTCACCAGTCTTGCCCATCATCATCTATAACCTCAAAGGTCAAAACCTACATCTGCACTTTCCCTGAAAGTCAGATAATAAACTATATTCATTCGGGCGCATGGACCCTATTCAGTTGCATGGTCTTCCATGCGTATGAGAACACCTAGGCAAATGGACTCTATGGGCGATTGAACACTTAGGCGTATGGATATCCAGTCGCATAGCCTCCAGTCGCATGACTCTCATGCTTATGAACCTCAGTTGCGTGATCTTCATCCGCTTTCCTTCAGTCGCATAGCCTCATCCACATTTCCTTCACTCGCATGGCACTCATTTGCATTCCTTCAATCGCATGACCATCATGTGTTGACTCTCAGTCGCATGAATCACATGCGAACAAACTTTAGTCGTGTCCTCCTTCAGCCGTATGGTATCCTGTCGCATGCCATTCGGTCGCCAAGCCCTAGCTAATGCAGAATGCAGTTCATCCCAAACCCAATTTGCACTTTTCGGTCTCCAAACCCTCTCAAACCTGTTCTAAGCCCAAATCAACTATCCTAAACCTTAGGAATACATACGACGACACCATTCAAGCACAACCAAGCCCAAAATCAAACCGCACCCACATCATACACATACATATACAAACGGGTTCAACACACACACTTCAAAAACAGGTTTTACTATGTGTTCTTGCCCCAAATCAGTTGAAAACGTGTAAAGAGGGGTCCTAGAACTCACCTTGAAAGCCTCTTCGAGTAGAGCTTCTCACAAACTCGTTTGCCTTCGACTTTTGCACCTCGATTCTTCAAAAACCCTACGTTTTGCTCTTTCTCCTTTCACTCTCTCTCTCTAGCTGAATGAAAAGGGAATAATGAGGGGAGAATGGGCTGTCATGCCCCTTTTATACCCCTACTCCTCCAAATATTTTCCCATTTTGGCAAGTTTGGTTCCTCGACTTGGGCTTTATTCTTTTTCTTTCTTTTTCATCTTTCCTTAGCTTCAAAGGAAATAACCCGGTGTTATAGTGTAAAGCTCAGTAATCTAACGCGTAATAACGTAACGTCTAAATTACATCGGAATTTCTTATAATGGCTTGATATCCTACTAAAATCATTGTTAATCATGATGATATTGTAAAAAAATGCTTGCTAAAAGATCCTACATCAAACGTGCATATCAATGAGATACGTGAGGGGGAGAAACTCGAATATTGGTTACACGGCATATAACTAATATCTGATATGTCAACCGAGCCCTATAACATCGTAAATATTTATCTATTATTATATCTATTATAATATTCTAAACTTGAAAGTGAGACATTATCCAGAGCAAATGTGTCTCGAGATGCGACCGAGGCGTGTACCGCCTGAGATTTAGTCAAACCCGAGAATTTGAGGATAAATATACCGAATTGTTTTATTTCAAGCAGAGGTAATTAGATATATCTATTATAGGTCCTCTAACGAGGTTTTATACAAAAATACCGGTTGATACGCGATAACGAATATCACGGGGCGTATACGCGATGTTGAAGGAAACCCCACCTAAAAACCCTAAGTATATAAGCCTAGAATTCCCCTTTTTCTCCATTTTTCAAACCCTAGAAGCAAGAAAATGCTCCCAAAGAGCTGCACCAGCTGCCTTCTCCGGAGCAGGAGGCTCCGCAGCGGAGTAGCGGCGGCGGACGGAAGTGCCGCGACGTCGGCGGCGAACGACAGTGCCACGACGGTGTTCGGCGAGGTCTCGGCCTACCCCACTAAAGACAACATTCTATCACAATGGTGGTGGTGGTTTCTTATAATTCGCAACGACGATAGAGATATGGAGGGAGAAAGGGCGGCGACTAGGGTTCCAGCGGGGTTCCGGCCATCAGAGCCGTCGAGTGCCACATATGGTCTTCTTTCTCTCGACAAGATCTTTCCAATGGTGGTATCTATATTCTCTAACTCTCAGCGTTTGAAAGTTATGGGCAGTTGAAAGTAGCAACGGCTAGGGTTTTTGTGACATCCGTCACCATCAGATCCGTCAATTGACTCGAAATCCGTTAATTATCTTTTCACGCATTTATTATTTTGCGTAATTATTATATTTTCGAACCGAATCTCGTCACATCTCCTTGTCGTGCCAACCTTAATATTAACTAACGCTAAATAATATATTATTATAATTAAGTCCAGGTTTAAATTGTAATTTCAACTAACTTAAGGGATTATTAATTTAAAGTATAGGGTCCTAAGTGTAAAATGATATTATATATATATATAAAATTTTTTTTTGGTCAACCCTAAATTCCCAACCCCGCGTGAACCCCCCATTCACCACACCCACATTTTTGCCACCGTCCACCATCGTCTAACCACTGTTAGCCACCGCCGTTGCCGATGTCTCGCCGTTCAGCCGATTCACAGGTAACCGATCATCTGGTGCAAGTCGTTTCGTTTCGTTTCGCTCCGTTTCGTTGATTCGGTTCCGCACTCTTGCTTGATATACATATATATTTGTGCGTGCGTATGTATGTATGTATATGTATGATCGCATATTCACGTATGTATATATGTGTGTGTATGTACTATCGTATGTATATATAGGTGTATGTATGTATACCGTGTATGTGAACGTGAATGTCTATATATATGTATATGCGTGTGTCGTTGTTTTGCGTGTATGTATGCAATGTGTATGTGAACAGAGTGTGTGCGTATGTATATGTGCAGTGTGTGTGTATGCGATGTGTGGGTGTACGCGATTGTATGTGTGAATGTGCATGTGTGTGTGTTCAATATGTGGCAGGGTGTGTGTGTATGCGATGTGTGTATGTGGATACATATGATATATGTATGTATAATGTGTGTGTATGTATATGTGTAGTGTGTGTGTATGCATGTGTGTTTAGTGTGTGTGCAGGTGTGTGTTGTTTTAGTGTGTGTGTATATGTTGTGGGAATGTGTTCCCTGGGTGAAATTGTGTGTGTTTATGTGTTGTGTGTGCAATTATAAATCATGAGTGTGTGTATGTGTTCGACGGTAATGTGTGCTGAGTGTGTTTTGTTAGTGTGTGTGCCTTCATGTGCGTATGTTTTTTGTTTATAGTGTGGGTTATATCATTACCATTATTATCCTTATTATTATCTTTATTATTATTATATTATTATTGATATTATTATTACTTTTATCTTTACTGTTATTATTACTACTATTATTATTACCTAATATTATTATTATTATTATTAACTCATATGTGTTGGTTGTATGAATATATATTTTGTGTGCATGTCACGCGTCAACATGAACCCGACCCAACCAACCGAACGACCCTTCCTCTGTAGACTCGTCTTAAGATTTTATTGTAATTATTTAAGGTGCTTGACCGTTCTTTGCCCTCACTCATTGGAGCGTTTTATTCGTTCATATTCATCTTATTTCAAGGTGAGTTTCCGCGGCCCCGTTTTCATTCTAACATTTATCAACTAGGGGAAAAGTATGCTCACCCTTTTTATGCTGTGAACTTATTCAATTCTTTTGAGACTGTTGTTTGTTTACTGTTTGCAAGTATTTATCTAGTACATGCATGAGTTGTCTTTGTGGTCTGTATTCACAACTATTTAACTCCGGTGTTAGAGCCGACGGACAGATATTGATAGTACTATTGGGTTGACACCCCCACCCTTTTTGTTAGTATACTAGTTGGGACTGACAGTGGCCAGGAACGGGCCCTAGGGTGAATATGTTCCGACAAAGTCTTTGTGTACGTCGTAGGTTTAGTTGTGATGCTCATGTGATATTACTTGCTTATACTGTATGCACTCATCTCATACTACACTATTATACAACATCAAGTTTTGTTATCATTTAAACTTGCAAACTCACCAATATTATGTTGACCATTTTGAGCATATCTTTTCAGGTAATAATCATTGAGGATTGCTAGGGATGCTGCTTTAGCGATGACCTTAGACTTACATCATTTAAACTTTGGATGTCTTCGATAGTTGCATTTGACATTTACTTTTATTCACATTTGATTACTTGTTCCTGGGTTGTGGGACTTATACTTATTTGTTTGGATGACTATGTTTGTCGTGGAACTGACTAACCATGACACAAGCCTCGATTTGTGTCAGGTGACGTCATGACACGTTGATCTTCATCATTTAATGCATCTCTAATAATTTACAATGTGTTATGACGATCCCATCCGTTACATCCTCGTGTTTCCGCTATAAGCGGGGGTGTGACAGATTGGTATCAGAGCCAGGTTATAAAGAATTAGGTGATCACTCGACCTAGACTATAACCGAAGAACCTACATGAATGCATATTAGGACTTATGTGCATTTGACTATGCATGTATGTTCTTTAACTATTGAAACTATTCATGATCCGTGATGTGTTAATGATTCTATTTCATTTCCTTTGTTCAACTTTGGATAATCAACCTTTCATTATCGATCATACCTTTGATACTTCTATCTTGTATAACACTTTGTACTTGACAAGGCGGTTTGACTCGGTTAGGATGAGCTGGGGTTGACCATGCAAAGCAAATTTCAATTACGGGTGCTCACGTAAATGCAATTTGTCGTGCATGCAAAGTCTAGTCAATCTTGCCGCAAGATAACTATCATTGTTAGTACGAATCCTCAACTCCATACCTTAGGACATTAGTGTCCTGTTTCTTATTAGACCTTATCAATCTTGATAAATCATCCATCACCTTATTACTTACGTGAGTTCTAACTCACCTAAAGACTCATGGGATCATATTGTCACAATGGTCCCAGTCCCTATGAGATAACACCTTCTCTAGCATTTCAATGGTTATGCAACCAACTATTTCCTTGAAAAAAAATATCTGGTCTTCAAAGGGTCATAGCTTAGCAATGATACTCACTGCACATGTATTACTTTATTGATTGACTTTAAGATTTGGGGCTTACGTATTATCTATGTTGATTAGAAAGATGCCGCCCATAAGAATTACTCGCAGTGCTTGTCGTGGTGGTGTTGTTCCAAGAGGAAGAGGTAGAGGAAGAGGTGCAGGAGGTAAGGGTAAGCACCTGTAGGTGGAAATAAAGGTGGGCAGGGTGATAATAACCAGGGAGCTAGAAACCCTGATATAGCCGCCATGATTGCTCAACAACTGGCATCACTCATTCCGACCATAGTGGCACAGGTGAGTGACAATATCATCAATCATAACAATGAAGGTGGTAATGAGGGTACTGGGCATGATGATGAAAATGACGGTTATGAAGAGAATAATGAAAATGAACATGGAAACGGTAATGGAAACGTGAATGGGAATGGCAATGTAGGAAGAGTTGGTTGTACTTACAAGGAGTTCATGACTTGTAAGCCAAAAGAGTTTGATGGAAAAGGTGGAGCCATTGCCTTGACCCGATGGATTGAGAAGACGAAATCTGTGATGGACATCAGCAACTTTGCTGAAAATCAAAAGGTGAAGTATGCTACATGTTTGCTGGTGGGAAAAGCGTTAACATGGTGGAATACCCAGGTGCAGGCTCGTGGAAGAGAGGCAGCAATGGCCATGACTTGGCGAATTCAAAGCATTGGCAACTGAGGAATATTGTCCAATGAACGAAATGCAGAAGTTAGAGCATGAACTCTGGAGTCATGCGATGGTAGAGTCGGGACATGCTACTTACACCGACTGCTTTCATGAGCTGGCAAGACTGGGCTACACCTGGTGACACCTGAATCAAAGCGGATCGAGCGTTACATTTGGGGTTTAGTTCCTCAAATACGTGCCTGGTGACTGCTGCGGCACCCCCGACTATCCAGAGTGCAATCTTGAAGGCGGGAACTCTAACTGATGAGATGATAAGAACTAGAGTACTAGGTAAAGGTGGCGAGAAAAGGAGAGATGTGTAGGAATCAAGCAGACAACCAGGTGAAAGGTTTGATAAGAAGGGAAAGGTGACTAGAGGTTTTGTGGCAGTGAATCAAGATAAAAGAAAAAGTTATGTTGGGCCACATCCCAAGTGTGGGAAATGTAACTATCATCATCCTCCAGCGGCGCCGTGTCGATTTTGTGTGAATTGTATGCCCGGGGCATCTTGTAAGGGACTATAAAGCGGCACCCAACTATGTTGCACCAATCAATGCAATCAATCCAAGTGGAAGCGTTAGAGTTTGCTACGAGTGTGGGAGCCCCGACCATTATCGGAATGTGCGCCCCAGGCTGAATCGGGCACCGGGTCAACAAGAGAATAACCAAATCAAGTGATGGCAATCGCTGGTAATCAAGGGCAAGGTAATCAAGGAAATGCTGCCCGAGGGTGTGCGTTTGTAATTGGTGCAAACGATGCACGCCAGGACCCGAATGTTGTTATGGGTACGTACCTTCTCAATAATCACTTTGCATCTGTATTATTTGATACCGGGGCAGACAATAGCTTCATGTCTGCCGAATTTGTACCCTTACTTGGCTTGAACCCTAGTTGTTTAGAGACTAGCTTCTCAGTAGAAATGGCGAATGGTAAATTTGTGAGAGCTAGTGAAATAATTAGAGGGTGCACAATTACATTAGATGATCATGCCTTTGACATAGACTTAATACCTTTTGAATTGGGAAGTTTCGATGTGGTAGTAAGAATGGATTGGTTGTCGAAGCATGGAGCTGAAATTATTTACCGAGAGAAGGTGGTGCGGATACCTATGCCTAATGGTGACGTGCTCAAGATTCAAGGAGAACGAGCAGGAAGGAGTCTAAAGATCATCTCATGTATGAAAGCTCATCGTTATCTACTGAAGCAATGTTATGCATTTCTGGCACATGTAGTGGAGAAGAAACCCGAGGAATGGAAGCTGGAAGACATTCCGGTAGTGCGAGACTTTCCGGAAGTATTCCTGATGATTTGTCCGTTTTACCCCTCCTCGACAAGTGGAATTCCGCATAGACTTGGTACCTGGAGCGACACCAGTAGCAAAGACGCCATATCGGTTAGCTCCGTCGGAAATGCAAGAGTTATCAAGTCAACTACAAGAGTTGCTAGATAAGGGTTTCATACGACCAAGTCACTCGCCATGGGGAGCATCGATACTATTTGTAAAGAAGAAGGATGGAATGTTTCGAATGTGCTTAGACTATCAAGAGTTGAATAAGCTGACCGTGAAAAATCGATATCCACTTCCTAGGATCGATAATCTATTTGATCAAGTGCAGGGAGCGTCATATTTCTCTAAGATCGATCTCCGATCAGGTTATCACCAGTTACGGGTCCATGAGGCGGACATACCAAGACAACATTCAGGACCCGATATGGGCATTAGAGTTCTTAGTCATGCCGTTTGGGCTGACCAACGCCCCAACAATGTTCATGGATCTTATGAACCGGGTGTGTAAACCCTTTCTGGACAAGTTTGTGATCATGTTTATAGATGATATACTCATCTATTCTAGATCCAAAGAAGACCACGAACAACACCTTCGAGCGATACTCAAATTGTTGATGGAAGAGAAACTTTACGCCAAGTTCTCGAAGTGTGAATTTTGGTTGCGGGAAGTGAAGTTTTTGGGACACGTGGTTAATGAAAGGGGAATCCACGTTGATCCTGGAAAGATCGAAGCATTAAAAAGTGGACGCTCCTAAGACACCCTCTGAGATACGACAATTTTTGGGATTGGCTGGGTACTATCGACGATTCATTGCAAACTTCTCTAAGATCGCACAGCCACAATGTTAACACAAAAGGATAAGAAGTTTGATTGGGGACAAAAGCAAGAGGAGGCATTTTAGACGTTGAAGGAAAGACTATGCAACACACCGATATTAACCCTTCCTGATGGGTCGAATGATTTTGTGGTGTTTTGTGATGCATCACATCAAGGCCTAGGTTGTGTGCTTATGCAAAAGGACAAGGTGATTGCTTATGCCTCAGTTAACTTAAGGTTCACGAAAAGAACTATACGACACATGATCTGGAACTAGGCGAAGTGGTATTCGCCCTAAAGATATGGAGGCATTATCTATATGGGACTAAGTGTGTCGTCTACACCGACCATAAAGCCTTCACACATCTTTGATCAAAAGGAACTGAATATGCGCCAAAGGAGATGGGTGGAACTCTTAAGTGATTATCTGTGAGATTCGATATCATCCAGGGAGGCAAACGTAGTAGCAGATGCCTGAGTAGGAAGGCGTGTTAAACCACTACGTGCGCGAGCATTAGGATGACTATTCAATCGAACTTGAAAGAGCAAATACTGTTGGCGTAGGGTGAAGCGCTAAAGGAAGAAAATTTGTGGCATGTGACACCAAGTTGAGTCGTGAGGGGTTACGGATTTCTGGATCGTATGGGTGCCTAAGTGGGGTGATATTCGAACCCTAGTTATGAATGAAGCACACAAGTCCAAGTATTCTGTTCATCCAGGTGCAGAAAAGATGTATCAAGATCTTAGGATTGTTTTGGGTGGTCAGGCATGAAAAAGGATATTGCAAAGTATGTGAGTGAATGCTTGACTTGTTCCAAAGTCAAAGCCGAACATCAAAAACCGTCAGGTCTGTTGCAACAACTAGAAATTCCCGAATGGAAGTGGGAAAACATAATGATGGATTTCATCACTAAGTTGCCTAGAACAAGTAGTGGGCATGATTTAATTTGGGTTATAGTGGATAGAATGATGAACCTGCTCATTTCTTACCTATTCGCGAGGACTACAAAATGGAGAAGTTAGCAAGGTTATATGTGAATGAAATAGTGACTAGGCATGGAGTGCATATGTCTATAATATCTGATCGAGATAGTAGATTTACATCTCGGTTTGGCAGACTCTTCAGAAGCGATGGGTACTCGCTTAGACTTAAGTACCGCCTATCATCCACAAACCGGTGGTCAAAGTGAACGAACGATACAAACCTTAGAGGACATGCTTAGGCATGTGTGATTGATTTTGGTGGGAGTTGGGATACCCCTTACCATTGATCGAGTTCTCTAACAACAACAGTTACCACACGAGCATTGGATGTGCTCCGTTTGAGGCGTTGTATGGAAGAAAATGTAATCTCCGGTGTGTTGGGCGGAAGTAGGTGAAAGCCAATTGACAGGCCTGGAGATTAACCAAGAAACAACTCACAAAATATTTCCAATCAAGGATAGGCTTAAGGTAGCTCGAGACCGACAGAAAAGCTATGCTGATAACCATTGTAAACCCTTAGAGTTCAACATTGGTGATTATGTCTTACCGAAAGTTTCTCTGTGGAAGGGAATCGTGCGCTTTGGGAAGAAAGGAAATTGGCTCCGAGATATGTTGGACCATTCGAGATCACTGAAAGAATTGGTCCCATAGCGTATCGGTTGAAGTTACCTCAAGACTTAGTGGGGTTACATGATACATTTCATGTATCGAACCTTAAGAAGTGCCTAGCCGACGGATCCCTTCATGTACCGATTGAGGAAATCAAATTGATGAGAAACTACATTTTGTGGAAGAACCAATAGAATTATGGACCGAGAGGTGAAACAACTGAAGCGCAGTAAGATACTAATTGTCAGAGTGAGATGGAACTCCAAGCGAGGGCCTGAGTTTACGTGGGAACGGGAAGACCATATGAAATCCAAGTATCCGCATTTGTTCGTGGATACAACCTCAGGACCTAACTCCAGCTGAATTTCGGGACGAAATTCTCTCAACAGGAGGGAATACTGTGACATTCGTCACCATCAGGTCCGTCAATTGACTCGAAATCCGTTAAGTATCTTTTCATGCATTTATTATTTGCATAATTAATATTTTTCGAACCGAATCTCGTCACATCTCCTTGTCGTGCCAACCTTAATATTAACTAACGCTAATAATAAAATTTATTTATTGTTATTATTATTACCGTAAATATTGTTAATATTATTATTTATAATATTGTTATTATAATTAAGTCCAGGGTTTAAATTATAATTTAACTGAACTTAAGGGATTAATTAATTTAAAGTATAGGGTCCTAAGTGTAAATTGAATATATATATATATATATAAAATCTTTTTTTCGGTCAAACCTAAATTCCCACCCCCGCCATGAAACCCCCTGTCACCACATCACCATTTTGCCACCGTTCCACCATCGTCTCACCACCGTTAGCCACCACCGGTTGTCAACGTCTCGCTGCCGATTCGCAGTAACTGATCATCGTGCAAGTCGTTTCGTTTCGTTTCGCTCCGTTTTGTTGGTTCGGTTTCGCACTCTTGCTTGATATACATATATATATATATGTGCGTGCGTATTGTATGTATGTATATGTATGACCGCATTTGCAATTATGTATATATGTGTGTGTATGTACTATGGTATGTATATATAGGTGTATGTATGTATACCGTGTATGCGAACGTGAATGTATATATATTTGTATATGCGTGTGTGGCTGTTTTGCGTATGTATATGTGCAGTGTGTGTGTATGCGATGTGTGTGTGTGTGTACGTGATGTGTATGTGTGAATGTGCAGTGTGTGTGTGTTCAATATGTGCAGGTGTGTTTGTATGCGATGTGTGTATGTGAATACATATGATATATGTATGTATAATGTGTGATGTATGCACAGTGTGTGTGCAGGTGTGTGTTGTGTGTGTGTGTGTATATGTGTGTGTGAATATGTTCGTGGGGAATTGTGTTGTTTATGTGTTTGTTTGAAAGTATAAATCATGAGTGTGTGTATGTGTTCGACAGTATACGTGTTCGATGGTATATGTGTGTTGAGTGTGTTTTGTTAGTGTGTGTGCCTTCATGTGCGTATGTTTTGTTTATAGTGTGGGTTATATTATTATCATTATTATTATCTTTATTACTATTATTATTATTGATATTGTTATTACTTTTATCCTTATTGTTATTATTACTACTATTATTATTACCTAATATTATTATTATTATTATTTTTACTAATAGTGTGTTGGATTGTATGAATATATATTTTGTGTGCATGTCACGCGTCAACATGAACCGACCCGGAACTGACCGAACGACCCTCCTCTGTAGACTCGTCTTAAGATTTTATTGTAATTATGTATAGGTGCTTGATCGTTCTTTGCCCTCACTCGTTGAAGCATTTTATTCGTTCATATTCATCTTATTTCAAGGTGAGTTTTACGGCCCCGTTTTCATTCTAAAAATTTATAAACTAAGGGGAAAATATGCTCACCCTTTTTATGTTGTGAACTTATTCAATTCTTTTGGGACTGTTGTGCTTACTGTTGGAAGTATTTATCTAGTACATGCATGAGTTGTCTTTGTGGTTCCGTATTCACAACTATTTAACTCCGATGTTGGAGCCGACGGACAGATATTGATAGTACTATTGGATTGACACCCCCACCCTTGTTGTTAGTATACTATTGGGACTGACAGTGGCCAGGAACGGGCCCTAGGGTGAATATGTTCCGACAAAGTCTTTGTGTACGTCGTAGGTTTAGTTGTAATGCTCATGTGATATTACTTGCTTATAACTGTATGCACTCATGTCCTACTACACTATTATACAACATCAAGTTTGTTATCATTTAACCTGCGAACTCACCGACATTATGTTGACCATTTTGAGCATATCTTTTCAGGTAATAATCATTGAGGTTGCTAGGGATGTCGCCTTAGCGATGACCTTAGACTTACATTATTTAAACTTTGGATGTCTTCGATAGTTGCATTGACATTTACTTGTTATTCACATTTGATTACTTGTTCCTGGGTTGTGGGACTTATACTTATTTGTTTGGTATGACTATGTTTGTCGTGGAATTGACTAACCATGAACAAGTCTCCATTTGTGTCTGGTGACGTCATGACACTTTGATCTTCATCATTTAATACATCTCTATTAATTAACAATGTTTATGACGATCCGTCCGTTACGTCCTCGTGTTTCCGTTGTAAGCAGGGGTGACTGTTTTCTCCGTGATATGGTGGCTGCTGGCCGCGGCAGTGGCGACCGAGGGCCGTAGATGATGATGGTTTACGGTGGTAAAGGTTAGTGGAGTTGACTTAAGGACGCTCATTTGGCTGCATGTAGGATTCAAGACGAGATCCGTAAAATCCGATCATGTCAGGCTAGTTCCGGCAAGGATTCCGGCCAAGCAAGAGGTTGTCGTGGCGACCAATGGCTATCCATGGTTGACCGTGGCTGCTAGTGATGGACCACGGTGGTAGAAGTCTCATCCGAGGTGTTGGTAACGTATATTGCGGTTATGGTTTCGTTTGGCTATTAGATAACATGTAGTAGCATTTGTATAATCTTGATGCGTTTTGACTAGGTGAAACCTTAGTCAAAGTTGTTGGTCAAAGCTGGTCAACCATGGTCAATGGACAATCAACGCGATGCGGGTTGGAACAAGCAGATTCTAGGATGTGAAACGGGGATGCTAGTATAACCGTGTGCTAGAAATCCATGTACGTATAAATATAGCAATTATAGAGTAATTTTGTGTGTGTTGAGCTACTAATAGGTATAAAAACGTTAACTAGTTTATAAATCGCCATGATTGAATGTGTAAACTTGAATTGACGTGACCAATTGCATAAGAAAAAACGAGTTGGTAATGTTATCATATAAACAAGATATTAGACAACATATAAGAAATTATTTAGAAGCATAAGCATTATAAACATCATTTGGAACATTATAGATTACTTATATCATAAATAATAATTATCTATAAAGATATGGAACCCTCAATATCAACCTTTACTTTTACATTCATTATACAAAGAATCATTTCTCGATTAAAAGCATTAATTAACCTAATATGCACAAATTAGTACTAATCATTGAACAAGAATCTAAGGCACTTTAAAGATACTAATCATTACATTTAAGTTAACTAAAGAGCTCAACCGCACACATGTAATAACATCATGCTAATTCTAAACATAAATCTCATATGTTCAAATTAGGATTTCATTGTTGGAGACCTTCACTTTTTGCCAAGCTCAGAATTTATATAAGGATACCAGGTGAGTTCAAGTGTTTCCTTTTTTACTACTGTTTTTGGGATGAAGCATGCTTTATTTAAACTGTACTATTTTTATGCTATATTATGATGCTATATGTTGTGGTTATGTTGAGACCTGCTGATACGTGTATCACAATCATTAATTCTTTTATGAACAACTTGTTTATATAGGTAGATCTACTTGGGAAATCCCCCACACATAGTGCCTTCCATGATGAAAGGGAAGGGTACCACACTGAGATCCTGTGGGGTCATTTGTGGCATGTAACAGGTTTTATAAGATCCTATGGTGGACCATCCGACAGGTACGGTCCACGGTTTGAGGCTTAGTTCTCCCCACGGGGATTGAACCGGTAACAAAATTTTTGAAGAGGCTAGCCGGGGCTGAGTGCAGGGTTGATTGTGATCTCCACGACAATGATACTATGATTTTTGAATCTAATGTAGATTCCAATGAATCCCTTTTGTTTTCAAACTTTAATCTTTTGAATCACCATATTATATTGACCCAAAACCTTTTTGAGCATGTGTTTAGGTACAGTTAGGAGATTAGATGAGCCATAGAAGATATCTAAAGCCGAAGCAAGAATTAAAGTAGATGTTAAAGGAAAAAGTTGAGCCTAGAAGCCTTAGTTACAGAAGTTTCAAGAAATGTTGACCAAGTGATTAATCATGATACCTATAGATTGTAGATTGAGGCACCTTGTGAATTGAAACCAAGCAAAGATCCTAATGTAAATGTTATGAGATGATTTGTAATAATCATTTAGTTTCCACTACATTTTGGTTGTTGTTTACCAATCTTTACGTCCCGCCTCTCTGGTTCCGGGGTGTGACACTTATGATAGTCTCCTTCGGTACAATCTCTCTTTTGTCTTACTACGCATCCTTTATCTTGTGATAATTAGGTCACTGATGATAAGTCCATTATTCCTGTTTTTAGATCGCCACTACTTAATGAAAAGCCATCCCTTGAACTATGAAATTTTGGAACCTAATTTTATATCTTTTTCATGTAAATCTTCAGTCGTCATTAAGTGCTAATAGGGTAAGAAGATAGATTTGCTCTTTGTCTTCATGTTCCTACTTCAGTCGATAGTATGGCTTGAATTACCCTAAATAGTAATTCCTTTGTTCGATAGTCAGCACAATGAGATAGGAAGGTTAGAATATATTACGATTTCTCTACTGGATGCATAACCTAGAGAATTTATGTATTTTGTAAAGCTTGTTATTGTAAGGGTTCATGATTCTATTTCAGAACTACACTATTGTTTTCAGCATAGATATGCTTGCGCTTGTTTAGAGAGATGTCATAAATGATTAAAGTGTGTCATTCACAGTACATAATATATTCAACTTGATCTCCTCTTTTATAAGGAGTGAGGTATTGTAATATAGCAGGGAATCCGTTGTTTCAACTACCACAATAGTATATTCCATCGCGCCCCTTTCTTGGAAAGTAGTCACTATCTAAGCCACAGAAGATGTTTTTTGACCAATAGCTACATAAACACATGCTATATTTTGGCCTTGTAGATTTAGAATTGTATCTATTGCTACAACTGTTTTACCTGTCTTTCTGTCTCTAATAATTAATTCTCACTGACCACGTCCTACGGGAATCATTGAGTCAATAACAATAAGCCCTTTTTGATAGGTAATATACAAAACATCAAGAAATAATCTGTGGAGCGGGCGATTCAATTAACCTATTTTTAGAAGATGAAATTTCACCACTACCATCAATAGGTTTAGTCAGGGCGTTTATAATAGGACCCAAATAGGCTTCATTCATTGTATCTAAGCAATTCTTCCTATTGTTTTTACATGACTCCCTTCTTGTACCAGCAAATCATCACCCATTAATACAACACGAATATTAGTTGATTCCAAATTAAGAGGAATGCCTATTGTACCCTCTTAAAATTCTACTAATTCACCCACCATTACTTAATCAAGACCATAAATACGAGCAATGGCATCACCTACTTGAAGTATGGTACTGGTATTTACAATCTTTATTTATCTATTATATTATTCAATACCTTCACAGATAATATTCCTAATTTCGTTAGCTTGAATGGTTACCATAAGTATTTCTTAATTATTTTTTGAAAAATTAAAAAATAAAAAAATATGCCTAAAGTAGAAGAACTAATCCATTATTTGTTTCCTCACTGCCAATATGCCAATATTGGAACTGATAGTTCGCAAAAATATAACTCGTTGTTTGAACAACTATTCAAAGTTCCCAGAGCTTCTTGTAATGCTTGTTGGAAAACCCATTGTCAGATATGATTACTAGCCTTTTGTTGTTCAAAATTTATAGTTTCATTTTTGTAATTTTCTAGGTGTTCCGAAGTCATATAAGTTGAATCAATCAAAACTAGCTTTAACATCTTAGCTTTAGCCTTTGTGGACTAAGGATCAGATTGCTTCCTTGTCCGTTGTGAATTGCAAAGGTTACGCATAGAACTATTGATTTAATAAATATGTCAATTAAGGATTAAAAGGAATAATGATTGCAAAATAGGTTGGTGGAAAATCGACAGGTTGGTAATGATAGTAACATCCTCCGGTAAGGTACTTAGGGAATAAAGATTATTTTATTCGGAATGTACATAGAATGTTTTAATAAAAAAAACTAAGTAGTCATATTCAAACTCTTTGAAGCATATACATAAAATGAATAAATGTCAACAACTTTATTGAGTAGAAGAGTGCATAGAGAGTCATGAATTAGTAGATAAGAAAGATGGGATAAATCTTCAATGTCCTTAATCCTATATAGCTCTAGTCTTGATAATCGAAATTTGCTAGTCCATTTATGATCATACAGGGTTTAGCTAAAAAAGTCCGTGCATCGAGTCGTTAAAGCTAAAATATGCCTTAAATTGATTAAGGGTCACTAAAAGTATTGATCTTGAAATAGTATAAGTAACGGACATGAATATACACATTTAGAGCACTACGATATGATACTGTTTAGAATGTAAAGGTTCCATACAATTTCTTAATTTTAGATATCAATTAAACAGAAGAGGCCATCAATGTTATAGCCCTTCATTACACCACAACTCACATAAAGTTACGGAATTTATCATGCTACGAGGAAGAAGGGAGAAGCAGGTTTAACTATGAAAGTTATATGTATAGTAGATAAATGATCAATTTCCAACAAGTTTACCATAACTTTGAAATCTGTCAAATATATTTATGTTTATTGAATTAAATTGGTAGAAGAGGATGATGATACTGTCATACCATCCTTGGCATCATGTCACTAGTCATGTATTCTTTGTTTAATTTATGTTATGTGTGTATTTGCTTGTCACTCATATGTCAGCATCTTTTTACTGAATTTGTGTAGATTAATTCGTTGATAGTATGCTTTGGTTTGTTGAGATTATGCTTTGGTTCTATAGTTCTTAGTGCAGGATTGACAAAATTCACATGCATATGTAAATTCTTCATTACGTTGGCCACCCATAATTATCAATACAACTTGCATGATCATTCTAGTGTTCGCCCACCATATGGCTTTAGTGTTTGTGTTATGATGTACATCATACTATCTTTCTATCTATGTGTGTGCCGAACATGTAGTTGCTCCCCAAAGTTCAATTGAATGATTAATACATAATAGTATTACGTATAGCAATCTAGGGTCAAAGGCAATCCAAATCGTAAAGTCTAAGTAAAGGTGTAATTCCATATTACCGTAATAATGCCTTTATAACGATAAATAGTGTGTGTAAGAAACAATGTTTGAAACGGGTGGAGTAATATCATACATTTAAGCACTAGCAGTTATGCCCTACCAGTTGAGTATGTGGTGCACCATAAGTTGTACTTAAGTATTATTTAAGGGTATCTATTATGATTAAAATCTTAATAATGTTGGAGCCTTATTTGTCAAGTCCCTAAAATGTCATGGTTAAAGCCTAGGATTCCTTAGGAAACCTACCATGCTAAAACCTTTGCTATAAACCAATCACTCACATCTTGACAAAGAAGGCTGGTCGATTAAATATCAGACAAACAAACAAAGAGGAAACTATATAACTAATAATAATGACCATTGGTTACACGAATAATAAACAATTCTATTATAATAAAACTTACCACTTGCATCACTAGGTGATAGGTGTAGGCCATTGAGTTATTCTCGTCCATTCCTCAAGGTAGCCTTCTTGTATAGATCATATAGGTTCTTGTATAGTATTAGAGTGGGTATTCTGATGGCAAGCAATCTTGTTTTCAAAGTTGTAAATAAGATCCAGAGGAAGTCTAATCAAAGACTCGCTCCTTATAATCTAAATTCCTAGAATACACACTCAAAATACGTGTTAACATAAAGTTGGTGCGTCCATGTGTTTATGGTAAAAAGATTCATAACTAAACATATATATACATAATTAAATCACAAGTATAGGTGTATGAAAAAATGTATCGCAATCAATCCTAAACCCCAGACGAACCGAGTGCTAAAATATCCCCTAACCCTTAACCACTAGAATTTTGGGTTTGCATGTGCCCTTCTATGCATAGGTAATGTGCACTAGTTTGTGGACAACAATTCTAAACCTTAATCGGGAAGGGTGAGGGGAGGGGGGGTTTACCTGCCATAAGGGCCCCCCATTATGTGTAGGGATTCATCAAAAGTACTATCCATTAATGAGATGACTTTTGACAGATTTAAAGATTGGGATCATGTACAAGAGGTAAATTGAACCATAAAAAAAAACTTTAATGAGTATGTATTCCACCTTAAAAAGTTTGGAGTAAAAAGTCATTCTTAAAAGTGTTGTTATTATAGCTATCAAATAGATGGTTGTGGTTTAGTGTAAGGCCTCGTTCCCGGAAAGCTTCACAGTTGGTTAATTATAGAATAAAATCATTTTAATAACAAAACAACACAACGGAAATAATTAGACATTCATTTAAAACTTGGAAATCATATTGTACTTATAAATTTGTCCTTTATTTGTAAATAAAACATAGTACTTTTTCTTAAATTACAATAAAATATTTCGTAAACAGGAATGCCATCTATTGTTCTCCAAGTAGCTCCTTGGTGTCATCCTTCGCATCAGCATTTTCTTGGCAACTATTATGTATAAAAGTCAGCTTTGCTGAGAGATTTCTAGTTTAGGTAAATAAGAAAATATAAACTTTATCCTTCATATAATAACCACACATACATCATAATACATAACATTTGCGTCTTAATAAGCATGTTCATTATCTTTCATTCTTTCATATCTTTCACTTCATCATAAATAAGATTGCACAAAGCAAGAGCTCCATGTTGATCGATAACAAATGTCGATCCCTATTGATACACATCATCATGGTAGCTAACCCCCGACAGTTGATCCACACTGCAAGCAACATAGGCTGCTCATGAATACGGATCGATCATCATACATTAGACTCACTTAAGTGAAGTATATCATAGTGTTTGCAAGATTTTTCATCATCAAAAGGGCTCGGGGGTAACATTCATTAAGTTTGACTTTTTATTAGTACCATCTTCCATTTTAATATATAATACTTAACTTAAAAAGTGCACAACATGCCAAGTACTGTCATCATAAAACATAGCCGACCATCCGCGGGACGACGGGGGTTCGGGGCTGGCAGCCCCTGACAGCGGGGTCCTAGGGGCAGCAGCCCTTAGTGGGGTCCAAGGGGCAACGCCCTGGCTAGGGTCGGGCTGCCAGGTCAGTGCGAATTTTTTTATCTTTAAGCATTTATATAGCACATTTCCTTATAGAAAAATTGATGTTCCTGTAAAAATTTCATAAAATATCGGTCATTTAAAAACGTATATTTAGTATGCATAGTAACCCCAAAACATGGAAAAACTTACAAATAAGGGGATCTAGAACTCACCTGGATACCGTGAGTAACCTCTTAAACCACTACTATAGAAACAAGTATTTCCTACAGATTTTTTGCTACGAAAAAATCCGTAGCAAATTTGAATAGGAATAGCTATGGACTTGTTATGAATATATTTTGCTACGATTTACCTACAAATATACTGTAGCAAGCTGTGTTCGTAGCATATCCATAAGAAAATTTAATCAAAATTAATATAATAAAAATCAAATTAATAAAATTCATAGCAAATCCGTAGTAAATTCAATAATTAAATTTTGGGGAAAAAATAATAATTAATCTAGCAAAATCTGTTGCAAAATCCATAGCCAAATTCGTAGCAAAAATAAGAAATACATTTAAAAAATTAATTTAATAAATTCCGTAGGAAGATCCGTAGCAAATGTGAAAACATATGTATTATAAAAATTTTCTTCATGAATTCGGTAGTAAAATCCATAGCAAAATAAAAAATCCGAAATGTAGTTAACAATAAATATCCATCTTGTAGCAAAATTCGTAGCAAATCAAGAAAATGAATTTTAAAATAATTTAACTTAGACTTGTAATAAATCTTTAGTAAATTTCTTAAGAAATCAAAAATGATAATTTTAGTAAAATTAAATAGAAGGTTTTTATTACAAATTCAACAAAACTATAACAAATATAATTATATTAACATTGACAACGATCAATATGATCAATTAATAACAATTTATGTAAATTATAGATAATTAATATCAATTATGATGAATTAAAGTAAATTAACTGGTTAGCGGGGATTGCCATAATTAGTCAATGAGGGCCTTAATAGTCAACCAAAAACAAACACTATCAATCATCATCGATTAGGTTTAATGAGTTTAATATCTATTGATTAGGAAAATAGTTGCAATCAAAGTTAATTAGTTTAAAATAAAGTTGATCGATCAAGGCTGTTGTTACATATGTACCTAGTTTAGGAACTTAATGTAAAATGTCTTACATATATGTAATTGAATGGGTATGAATGAAATGCAATGTGTGGTTGGTACATATAATGTTTAATATTTCATTGTTTATTGTGTAATAAAGTATATTGAACTAACTATATATGTTTGAGGTTATTGTACATAGTTTTTAGTCAATAATGATTGAGAAACATGTTCAAACTTAATCGTGTGAAGTTCTCATGTGAATGGACCATGCTAATGGACCATGCTAATGGACCATGCTAATGGACCATGCTAATGGACCATGCTAATGGACCATATGCATGAATACTTCATGCTAATGGACCAGTTGCACGATTGAACCAGGAGACTGGATCAGTCGCACGATTGAGACATAAGATTGACTCAGTCGCACGACTGGACCTTCAGTTGTGCGGATGGATCAATCACATGCTTCAGTCGCACGACTAAACCATGCTAATGGTTCAGTCGTATGAATGGAAAACCCTAACCTATAAATACCACCTAATTCATGGAAAAACGAAAGAATTCGAATACCTACGCACATAATCGTACCCTAGCCGTCCAGAGACTCAAGAAGACCTGTTCCAAATGATGTATGATGTCTTAAACACACATCATAAGACTTAACAATATTAGGTTCATAAGGTGAGTCTTCCAGTCATTCAGGGGGAGCACTGGAAGTAAGTGACTCTTCCTCTGATGATGAAGACTTGGAGAACGATCAGGTGGATCAGGAGGAATAGGTTCCTACTACCGCAAGTACACAAGCATCTGATGTTGATGCCTCTAACACTTTGGAACCTCACACCCCCACCGCGTCAGATACCGAACCTGCGGTTCATAACTTGGATAATGAGGTAGTTGTTCCCACCACTCCTGGATCACGCTTAAATGGTTATTATCCTCTGGACAATGTCATTGGGGATGTAAGATTAGGAGTTCAGACAAGAAATCAACTATACTCAGCTGATTATGCCTCGGTAATGGAAAAGAGATATCTTCACGATGGGGCGTATCAATGTTTTGTGTCTCAATTTGAGCCAAAATATGTCAGTGAAGCCCTAAACGACAAGGCATGGGCAAGTGCCATGCAAGAAAAACTTCTTAAATTCAAGAAGTTAGGACTATGGACACTGGTGGATAGACCTAAAGGTGCTAAGGTCATTGGCACCAAATGGGTCTTGAAATGCAAGAAAGATGACCAAGGGGTCATAATCAGAAACAAGGCTCGACTTGTAGTTCAAGGATTTCGACAAGTCGAGGGTATTGATTACAATGAAGTCTTTGCACCTATGGCAAGAATAGAAGCAATCCATATCTTCCTATCCTATGCTTCTTACATGAAGATTAAAGTTTATCAACTGGATGTAAAGAGTGCATTTCTTCATGGTGAAATCGGGAGACATTGTACGTCAGTGAACCCGAAGGATTTGAGGATCTGTATCATCGGGACAGAGTTTACAAACTAGATAAGGCTCTCTACGGGCTCCATCAAGCCCCAAGAGCATGGTATGAAAAGCTCTTGACTTATCTTGTGAAACACGGATTTCGTAGAGGAGTAATTGATTGTACACTGTTCATAAAAAAAAGGATGGTGACTTACTGTTAGTTCAGATCTATGTTGATGACATAATCTTTGGTTCCAAAAACGAAGATTTATGCAAAGAATTTGAAGCCGGAATAAAAGCTGAATTTGATATGAGTGCCATGGGAGAGATGAAGTTCTTTCTTGGGTTACAGGTGGATCAGACACCAAAGGGCATATTTCTACATCAGACTAAGTATGTAGGTGATATCCTAAGTCGGTTTGATATGGAGAATGTTTTGGCAGCCAGGACTTCACTTGCTACAAAACACGACTTAGCACCCAACGAAAATGGTGATCTGGTGGATGCCACCATATACCGAGGAATGATCGGATCCCTCATGTACCTCACTGCCTCAAGACCTGATATCATGTACGTGACATGTCTCTGCTCCAGATATTAGGCGAAACCAAAAGTCAACCATCTCATAGGAGTCAAAAGGATATTTCGTTATCTGAAAGGTACGCCAACACTTGGGTTGTGGTATCCTCATGACGATGACTTTGAGCTTACAGCGTACAGTGACTCGGATTATGGCAGCTGCAAAATGAACTACAAGTCAACATCAGTAGGATGTCAATTCTTTAGGAGAAGATTAGTCACGTGGCAGTGTAAGAAGCAGACATCAGTTGATCTGTCAGCGTGTGAAGCTGAATACGTTGCTGCTGCAAGTTGCTGTTCTCAAATCATCTGGATTCAATAACAAATACGGGACTACGGTTTGAAATTATCTAACACTCCCATATTTTTTGATAATTCTACTGCTATAGCCGTTACTAAAAATCCTTTCCAACATCCTAAGACAAAACACATCGGAATTAAATATCACTTTATACGTGATTGTTTTGAAAATAATTTAATCGATGTTGTTAAAATTAATACGGACTTTCAACGCACTGACCTCTATACAAAAGCTTTTGATAAACCAAGATTTTTATCTCTGTTAGAGGTCAACGACATTAAAAAGAAATGTGAAGTGATTCCAAAAGATGACAGCCCTTGTCCGACGCGTAGAGTCCATTTTAATTTTAATTTTTCCTTTTTATTTCTTTTATTTTATTTGACTGTTCTTAATTCTTCGTCTATTAGAATCCGAAAACGCGAAAACATTTTCGGTTTTAGAATTTTAGGGGGAGAATAGGTTAAATTAATATTAAATTAGTTGTTTTAATTTTAGTACTTAAAAAACCAAGGGAGGAGGACAATCTAGCTAATAGAAATGAGATCTTGTCTGTGATACTTATTCAGTGTTTATGGAAAATGATAGTACACAGGAACAAATAGTTTGAGACTTAATATAATGTAATTGATTAAGATGCAAATTCAAAGTATAAGTCTGAGAAGTCTAAGTACATAAAAGGAGAAATGATAGTAAAACTAGCTGCTACTAAGGTAACACGGAGAAAGTAGACCTAGAGGTTGCCAGACCATTAGATGATGTGTCAGTAGATTCAACACAATAGATAAGTAGATCTCATTGGTGATTTCAAGCTCAAACTAAGTTGTTCAGCTAACTATGGGTTATCATCTTATCCTTGGTTAACACAATCAACGAAGTTCCAATAAAGGGTGATGAGTAAAATAAACGCCACAAATGTGCGGATGACCAGAAAAATGAGCAAAGCACATGAAAAATGCAAAAATCAATCAATCTAATAACCTACGTTGTTGGTGCGATCTGTGCAAAAAAAATATAATTGCTCAAACAAGAGATAGGTTATGTGCCTCTTGTTGTGCGGTGGCACTGACCTGAGGATAAGCATAACCTAAATATTCTAGAATTCATTGTTGTTTTGCGCCTCTACTGTGCAGTGGCACTAACCTAAGGCTTAGCATCTCTTTGAAACCTCTAGAATAGTTTCTTCTTATATAATACCCGTAGACCGCTCAAAAATCTCCTGAGGAACGTTGATTACCATATAAGCGTGGGATCCCCAAATGCTTGTTGAAATAATTAAACCTTAAATCATCACCAATGTGTGTCAAAAGTCTGTGTATGGATTTAAGAGGACAAGTATACTGACAATCATCATGAGTACGACTCTTGAAAGTCAAAATCACTGTGTGCATCTTGTAGCACTAGTATGATTTCCTAAACTTGCAAATGACTCTCGATGAAAACAAGAATCTAGCATCAAAAGGCTTTGGTAAAATGTCCCAAATGATTTGATAAACCTGTATGATTCCATAATGAATCGTTCCACTTATGATCAAAGTAACTTGATGCTATACTATCCAGGAAGAAAATCTGTAGATACTTATCTTAGGATTTCAACCTCACACAAAATACAAAAATATGTTTTAGCTTTGTTTTATGTCTAGTTGTTTAATTAGTTAATTTCAGTCAATTTAGTTTTTAAAAGTCGAACTACGCATCGGAAGTCAATCTGGGATTCACTCACTAAAAAGGTCACGTCTAAGGTGACCAATGGGGTTTTCAAATGTAAAAGGATCACGTCTAAGGTGATCAACAGTTTTCTAAATTAAAATGATCATGTCTGAGATGATAAATGGTCAAAATGTCTTATCAATAAGTAAAAGTGCTAAGTGTATGAATGGTCATAATGTCAAACTCATAAGTATGATCCATTCGCATGACTGGACCATGAGTATAGACTAGTCGTACGATTGGACCATACATATGAGCCCAATCGCACGACTAACCCACATGTATGGACCAGACGTTGATTGGACCATAAGCATGGGTCAATCCATATGATTGGATCATCATAATGAACCAATCGCATGAATGGAGGTGACCGAATAAGACAGTCGCACGACTGAAACCTAGTCGCACGACTGAAGGTGACCGACTCTGCCAGTCACACGACTGAGCCTCAGTCACACGAATCAAGAGTGCGAATAGGTTCAGTCGCACGATTAGAGGAAACCCTAGTATAAATAGAGGGGGAGTCGGTCGCAGTCACTTATCACCACCAAATCGCCCCTAAATCGCACGATTGTACCGTTACACTACCAAAATCTTGACTGAGTGTTATAGACTGATTACTGTTGCTTCTAACGATCTCTCGTGATTATACAGGTAATGTGCGGCGTTATCCACTCAAAGGTTCGTTAATCGTGCCTTAAATCGACACAATTGAGACCTAATAAGAACCAAAACTTAATACACAAAATAAACCTTTAAAACCAAGTAAACCACTAACTTAAAATGTGTTAGATGTTAATCGGAATGATTACGAGTCTAATGAGCCAAACCACAACGTCTAACATCAAGTTTTGCTCGAGATTTGAATTTGAATGGAAACACAAACTATCATGCGAATGGATGTACTGATGAGCTTCAATCGCACGACTGAGCTGGGCAAATGGCACAATCGCATGACTATGCCATGAATTTGAGTTCAGTCGCATGACTGTGTCAACCGCATGGGACAACATACGACTAAGCCCAGTCGCTTGCTCAATCGCACGAATGAGGTCAATCGCACGACTCAGACTCAGTCACACTGTCCATTCGCATGACAGAACAGAAGGATTCAAGTCCAATAAATTCAAATGTCATTCCATTACACAAACTCTAGTGTTTATCTATCTTGTGTTACAGCAGCATGGCGAGTCGATGGACGATGAGCACAAAGCACAACATATGTGCTCATCTAGACATGACATCCCAGAACGCGTCTGAGTTCGCGGGAATTATTTCATTTCTACAGAGATCGAGGATATTCAGAGCTATTTCCACTCCGTGCACCCCATACAGGTCGATACAGCAGGCTTTCTAGGAAAGCACTGTTGTAGATAGGTCCTTAGAGCCTCACCGGATTCGGAGTTCCATCTTTGGTTAGGACATCGACATCAGTGAGGAGGACCTACGGACAGTCTTAGAGTTGGGAGATGATGGCGATTGCCCTACCAGACTGCATCCGTTGATAGTTCGTGGATGTTTTCTTCGGGCTAAGTACTCGGGGGACATCAACGCAGGTGTGCTCAACAAGAGCAACCTGTGCCCCCAGTTCAAATACTTAGCCTATGTGCTACTGAGGTGTATAGCTCGAGCAACCTGTGCCCCCACCCTCCCTTCACATCATTCTTTCGCTTCGGTTTTAGAGAGAGAAAGGGAAGAGAGTAGAACTTCGGGTTTTGAAGAAGAAGAAAAGAAGAATCGAATTCAAGGTAAGATTCATGGTTTTTAAGTGTTTATGACGAGTTTCATCTCGGTTATATGCTTATGTGCTTATGTGTTTGTGTATGCGCTCGGTGTGTGTGTGTGGTGTTTAGTGGTTTTTTAGGTGTTTGAACTCAGTTGCAAAAGGGTTGGAAAGGAAGAAACACCCAAGTTGCATCAGGTGAGTTCTAGACCCCAATTCTACTTGTTTTAAACATCTTTAGGGCTGAAAATATATTAAAATGATTTTTAATGTTTATGTATGTATACCCGTATGTATTATGCATTGGATGTTGATTCTTGAATGCTTATAGGTTGTTCATGTTTAGAATAGCCATATTAAGCTTAGAACAGATGGGTTTGATGATTGGGTTGAAAACATAAGAAAATGAAACATGTTACACAGAAGGTCTATGCTCCTAGATAAGGCTCATGCGCCTGAAAATGCCTTAGAAGGATTTAAGTGTAATCCATGCGCCTGAACAGTAGCCCATGCGCCTGAGATTGCCTTAGAAATGTTTAGTATAGCCTATGCACCTGAACAGTGGTCCATGCGCCTAGAAATATTAGTTGGACGACTAAGTGTAGGGCCATGCGCCCCAATAGTGCCCATGCGCCCAAGAGGCCCATGCGCCTAAGTGTCCATGCATCCGAATAACCCATGCGCCCAAGTGTTCATATGCCCGAATAGTGCCCATGCGCCTGAATAGTTCATGCGCCTAAGTGATAAAATTATTAAGTGTTGGCTGATGAGCCTACGTAGTGCTGAAATGCCCAATAGGGCTCATGCGTTCAAATAGTGTCAAAGCGCCTAGACACTTAGAAATTTTTACATAATTTTTAGGAGTCTGTGCTTTTAGGGTTTTGACCGAGGTTGACTAGGGCTTATTTATGATGATGTTCCATGCATGATTATGGGTGTTTCTTATTATTCCTATTATTATTACTTATAGTGTGACTTTACGTGGTATGTTTATTAACGCAACGTAAAGTATTGGTAATAATAAGAGAAAGAGCAATAAAGAAAAGAAGAAAACATTAATAAAATGTTAACAAGTCTTTCAAGCATACAGGAGTGACACGGCCATGTTGTCGTTACCTCGCCATGTTGCGGGTTAGCTACCCCATATTGCACACGAGACGAGGACCTTTGTAGCGTGCCCTGGGTGATTGGATCAGTCTTGTATACAGTACACAGTTGACCCTTTCAAGGGATATAGATGACCCTTTCGAGGGATATAGATGACCATTTCGAGGGATATAGATGACCCTTTCGAGGGATATAGATGACCCTTTTAAGGAATATAGATGGCCCATCACCCGTTTTCCATCGTGCATACAGTTAGGGTATTGCTTATTGGTCCATATACAGAAAGTGAAAGATAAAGATAAAAGTTACAGAACATACAAGGCATACAGTAAAGAGAACGAACAATATCTGTTCATATAGTTAATGCGTGCTCGTATATACAGTAAAGAGTTATATTTTACGGAAAAGTGTATTTTCATATACAATATACAGAAAGTATTTTATTACTTTTAAAACTAGAACTCACTTAGCAACGCTGACTTTTATACATTTTCAGTTGGCTGGTAATTATTGCTGTGGATGGCATGAGGGTGAAGCTACTCGACAGGGAAAGACTGACATCCATTCGTGTTTTATGTTGCTGTTGTTTTGTAATGCAGTAAAACAATTCTTTTGTAAAAAGTTAAATGATGATGTATTGCTTAACAACAGTGTTTTAAATGAAATGAATGGTTTTTAATATATTACTTCCGCTGCTTAAGTTTGTATAATATAATGTTTAATGTTTTAGCTGCTGTGATTGACCAACTATGAGGTCTCCGGGAACGGGGCCTTACAAGTTGGTATCAGAGCCAAAGTTTAAGAGAATGGGTTAAATAGAATTTTTAAACCTAAACTTAAATTGAAAATGGGACAAATAGAGGGATGTCAGCCCGAGTAGCTACGTGCCATTAGGTATGTCTTTTCGAAATGTTAACCGGCATTATGTGCGCATGATATTTGATTTATGTGCTCTTAGTAGGTTTAGATACTGATTAGGTCAGGATAGGAGATGCTTGGGGTATGAAGAGTAAAGTTAGTGGCTAATCATAACTGGCCACTGTAATTAGGGACTTACTATACTTGACATAAACTGAGCTATTCCCTTGAATGATCGCATTGGCGTTGGATCTTATAGTGTGCGTTTAGAGGATGGTCGGTGGTAGACCTTCGAAGGTTTTGTCAGGTGAAGGTTGTGGTGGACGTGGTGCTGGACCGCGTGTCACAAGAAGTATGGCTAGGGCTGATGAGGTAGCACTCAAAGAGCCCGAGATCCATCACCCGGAGGCTGGTGATGATAGTGCTAGTCTGAGGACCATGTTGAAAGAGGTTGTTGTCGAGGGAGTTCAACGGGCCATGCAAACGATTCGTCCGGGTATAGTGACTGAGATAATTAGGATGGTGAAGGAGATGACCGTGATTGAAGTGAACAAGGAGTGTAGCAATGACAAGAACTGCAACGGAAAGTGGGTCGAACGTGGGGGTTGCACCCCATATAAAAAGGTTACCAGGATGGATAACCGGTGTGTATCTTCATCTGGTGCGGGAAAAGGAAGTGTGGTAGATATGGAAGGGAGCATACCGGTGAGTGCATGATTGGAATGAACGTATGCTTCAGGTGTGGTTAGCCTGGCCACATCGCTAGAGACTGTAAGAAGCCATGGGACGAGCGTTTTGGCACCATGATGATGACTAGAATTGCGGGGTCGAAAAGGTGTGACAAGTATGGACGCAGGCACCCCGGGAAATGTAGATTGGGGAGCAATGTATGTTTCCGTTGCGGAAGGACCGGACATGTGGCGAAGAACTACGGTATGGGGCGGTGCTATTCTTGTAATGAAGAAGGTCACGTGAGCAGGGACCGCAAGAAGCCGAGGATGGAAGGTTCGGGGGTGAAGAAGGTCGGAGGAAGCTAGGACGGACCCGATGTTGTGTCAGCTACGTTTCTAGTGAACTTTAGCCTCAGTGTTATTTGATTCTGATGCTAGTAAAAAGTTTTATGTTTGCTGCTTTCTGCGCTCAGTTACCTATTAGTAGTAGAAATGTCCGTGAACCATTCGATGTTGAAACTACTATTGTAAGTCCACTAGAATTACTGATATGATAGAGGACTGTGCCACAGAACTAGAAGGTCATAGGTTTGCTACTAGGTTGCACGTGATACCCTTAGGTGGATTTGATGTAGCACTAGGGATGGACTGGTTAGCAACCTATGAAGCAAACATCGTGTGTCACAAGAAGATGATTTGATTAGTTGCGCCCGATAAGAGTTTGGTTACGATTCTTGGAGATCGCGTTACTATGATCCCGAAGATGATTTCGATGGCGGTGGCGAGAAAGTGCATAAAAGGTGGATGTAGTGCCTACTTGGCCTACGTAAAAGATATGGATGCGTCAGAACCGTAATTATCCAAAGTACCAGTTGTGTGCGACTTTTCGGACGTATTCCTGGAAGACTTACCCGGCGTGCCACCGGATCACGAGATTGAGTTCCAGATTGATTTGATACCCGATGTTCAACCCGTTGCCAAGGCACCGTATCGGTTAGCTCCGACAGAATGAAAGAGCTGATGGAGCAGTTGCAAGAGCTGCTCAATAAGGGGTCATTAGACCGAGTATCTCTCCCTGGGGTGCTCCGGTCCTGTTTCTGAAGAAGAAAGACGGTAGCATGAGGCTGTGCATCGACTACCGTGAGCTGAACAAGCTGACAGTGAAGAACCGATACCCCTTACCGAGGATTGATGATTTGTTTGATCAGCTTCAGGGTTCCAGTTGGTTTTCAAGGATAGATCTTTGATCTGGTTACCATCAGCTGAAGGTGAAGGAGCAAGATATCCCTAAACCAACTTTTTGCACGCGCTACGGTCACTATGAATTTCTTCTATGTCATTTGGTCTGACCAATGCGCCAGCTGCTTTTATGGACTTGATGAATAGAGTGTGTCAGCCGATGTTGGATAGATCAGTGATGTGTTCATTGATGATATCTTGATCTACTCGAAGAGCAAAGAATAGCATTGTGGACACATTTGGGAGGTGTTGGAGACCTTAAGAAGGGAGAAGTGGTATGCCAAATTCTCCAAGTGCGCATTCTGGTTGCGTGAAGTTCAATTTTTAGGTCACGTGATAAATCCTGAGGGGATTATGGTAGATCCCGCAAAGGTGGAGGCAGTCATGCAATGGAAGTCTCTAAGGACGCCATCCGAGATTTGTAGTTTCTTGGAGTTGGCGGGATATTATCGAAGGTTCATTTGGACTTTTCCAAGATCGCTTCTCCACTAACCAAGTTGACCCGAAAGGATGTAAAGTTTATATGCGCTCAAGCTCAAGAGCAAGCATTCGAGGAGTTAAAGGCAAGGCTGACTCAAGCTCCTATTTTGTCATTACCCGAAGGAAGCGAGGATTTGGTGGTTTATTCAGATGCTTCCTACTCAGGGTTGGGTTGTGTGTTAATTCAGAGAGGGAAGGTTATAGCGTATGCATCCCGACAGTTGAAAGTTCATGAGGTCAATTATCCCACTCATGACTTGGAGCTAGCAGCCGTGGTCTTTGCACTAAAGATTTGGAGACACTATCTGCACAGGATGAAGTGCACCATTTTCACTGACCACAAGAGCTTGAAGTACTTCTTCAAGGAAAAAGATCTGAACATGAGGCAGAGAAGATGGTTGGAGCTCATAAAAGATTATGATTGTGAAATCCATTACCATCCGAGCAAAGCCAACGTGGTGGCACTGAAAGGAGAGGCCCGAGCCAATTCGGGTGAAAGCATATCAACTGATCATGACCTCTGATGTACTGAAGCAAGTCAAAAAGTTTCAAGATGAGGCACTGAAAGAATATCATCTTAACTCTGAAAGGATGAGAGGTCTGGTTGGGGAATTGGGTGAAAATACACTCGGTGTTAGAACTCGATATGGACGTGTGTGGATTTGTTGTTTTGGAGATCTACGTGTCAGGATTTTGGATGAAGCTCACAAGACTCGATACTCCATTCATCCTCGTGCCACAAAGATGTATCAAGATATGAAGAAAGATTATTGGTGGCCGGGTATGAAGCGTGACGTGGTGGAGTATGTAAGTAAGTGCCTTACTTGTTTGCAAGTGAAGGCCGAACATCAGAAGCCATATGGGAAGATCCAACCTTTAGATATATCGGAATGGAAGTGGGGCACATCACCATGGACTTCATTACGAAGCTGCCACATACTCCAAAGGGGTACAACGTCATATGGGGATTATCGACCGTTTGATGAAGAGTGCCACTTCCTAACGATCCGCGAGACATATTCATCCGAGAGGTTGGCTGACCTGTTCATCAAGGAGATTGTAACTCGTCATGGTGTGCCGGTATCCATTGTGTCTGATCGTGACACCCGGTTTACCTCTTAATCTGGAAGAAATTCCATGATGCCATGGGGACGAGGTTACATATTAGCACGACATATCGTCCCCAAACTGATGGTCAGTCAGAAAGGACCATTCAAACATTGGAAGACATGCTTCGGGCATGTGTGATTGATTTTGGGGGAAGTTGGGATGACCACTTACCGTTAGCCAAATTCTCGTACAACAACAGCTATCATGCCAGCATTGGTATGCCACCATACGAGATGCTATAAGGTAGGAGATGCAGAACACCCGTTTGTTGGGGTGATATTGGTCAAAAGGAATTAGGGAGTGTCAAGGTAATTGAGGCTATGAGTGAGAAGCTTGAGAAGATTAAAGCCTTCATGAAGGTAGCTAAAGATAGGCAGAAGTCGTATGCCGATGGACGACGCAGGCCGATCGAGTTCCGGGTGGGTGACCGGGTTATGTTGAAGGTATCACCTTGGAAGGACATTATCCGATTCAGGAAGCGGGGCAAGTTGAGCCCAAGATATATAGGCCCTTTCCGAATCATTACTCGAGTAGGAGAGGTGGCCTATAGGTTGGAGTTACCAGATGAGTAAGTGGGATTCACCTGACATTCCATGTATCTCATCTGAGAAAGTGTTTAGCTGACGAAGACATGATTGTTCCACTCAAGGATATCAAAGTAGACGAAAGGCTCAATTATGTGGAGCAACCAGTGGCAATCATCGATCATAAAGAGAAGAGGCTGAGAAATAAGTGGTTCCTCTTGTGCGTGTAAAGTGGAAGCACAGGATGGGATCCGAGTCTACATGGGAGACTGAGGAGGAGATGAGGCAGCATTATCCTCATCTGTTTGAGGAATAACAGGTTTCAGGAACAAAACCTATATAAGGGGGTGGACTTGTAACACCCGATTATTTTAAAAAGACAAGAAATAAAGAAGAAAAAGAAAGAAAAGCAATAAAGTCCAAGTGGAAGGACTAAAAGTGTCCAAAAGGACAAATCTTTGAAAAGTTGGTGTAAAGGTGGGCATGGCTGCCCACCCTCCCTTCACATCATTCTTTCGCTACGGTTTTAGAGAGAGAGAAAGGGAAGAGAGCAGAACTTTGGGTTTTAAAGAAGAAAAAAAGAAGAAATTGAATTCAAGGTAAGAATTCGTGTTTTTTAAGTGTTTATGATGGGTTTCATCCCGGTTATATGCTTATGTGCTTATGTGTTTGTGTATGTGCTCGGGTGTGTGTGTGTGTGTTTGGTGGTGTTTTTAGGTGTTTGAACTCAGTTGCAAAAGGGTAGGAAAGGAAGAAACACCCAAGTTGCATCAAGTGAGTTCTAGACCCCAGTTCTACTTGTTTTAAACATCTTTGGGGCTGAAAATGTATTAAAACGATTTTTAAATGTTTATGTATGTATACCCATATGTATTATGCATGTTGGATGTTGATTCTTGAATTCTTATAGGTTGTTCATGTTAGAATAGCCATATTAAGCTTAGAACAGATGGGTTTGATGATTGGGTTTGAAAACATACTAGAAACATGTTACACAGAAGGTCCATACGCCTAGATAAGGGTCATGCGGCTGAAAATGCCTTAGAAGGATTTAAGTGTAATCCATGCGCTTGAACAGTAGCCCATGCGCCTAAGATTGCCTTAGAAATGTATAAGTATAGCCCATGCGCCTAAACAGTGGTCCATGCACCTAGAAATATTAGTCGGACGACTAAGTGTAGGGCCATGCGCCCCAATAGTGCCCATGCGCCTAAGAGGTCCATGCGCCTAAGTGTCCATGCGTCCGAATAACCCATACGCCCAAGTGTTCATACGCCGAATAGTGCCCATGCGCCTGAATAGTTCATGCGCCTAAATGATAAAATGATTAAACTGTTGGCTGATGCCCTACATAGTGATGAAACGTCCAAATCGGGCTCATGCGCCTAAATAGTGTCAAAGCGCCCAGACACTTCGAAATTTTTACAGAATTTTTGGGAGTCTGTGCTTTTAGGGTTTTGACCGAGGTTGACTAGGGCTTATTTATGATGATGTTCCATGCATGATTATGGGTGTTCCTTATTATTATTATTGCTATTATTATTACTTAAAGTATGTGACTTTACGTGGTATGTTTATTATCGTAACTTAAAGTATTTTGTAATAATAAAGAGAAAGAGCAATAAAGAAAGAAAGAGAAACATTAATAAAATGTTAACAAGTCTTGGAAGCTTACATGAGTGACACGACCATGTTTTTGTTAGCTCGACCGTGTTGCGGGTTAGCTACCCCATATTGCACAGGGGACCAGGACCTTTGTAGCGTGTCCTGGGTGATTGGGTCGGCCTTGTATACAGTACATAGTTGACCCTTTCGAGGGATATAGATGACCCTTTCGAGGGATATAGATGACCCTTTCGAGGGATATAGATGACCCTTTCGAGGGATATAGATGACCCTTTTAAGGGATATAGATGGCCCATCACTCGTTTTCCATCGCGCATACAGTTAGGGTATTGCTCATTGGTCCATACAGAAAGTGAAAGATAAAGATAAAAGATTATAGAACATACAAGGCATACAGTAAAGAGAACGAACAATATCGGTTCATATAGTTAATGCATGCTCGCATATACAGTAAAGAGTTGTATTTTACAGAAAAGAGTATTTTCATATACAATATACAGAAAGTATTTTATTACTTTTAAAACTAGAACTCACTCAGCAACGCTGACTTTTATAAATTTTCAGTTGGCAGGTAATTATTGCTGAGGATGGCAGGAGGGTGAAGCTAGTCGGCAGGAAAAGACTAACATCCATTCGTGTTTTATGTTACTGTTGTTTCGTAATGCAGTAAAACAATTCCTTTGTAAACAGTTAAACGATGATGTATTGCTTAACAACAGTGTTTTAAATGAAATGAATGGTTTTTGATAAATTATTTTCGCTGCTTAAGTTTGTATAATTATAATGTTTAATGTTTTAGCTGCTGTGATTGACCAACTGTGAGGTCTCCGGGAACGGGGCCTTACAGAAACTTCTTACACGAACAAGTAAGTTTATATGTTTGATTTCTTGTTAGTTGTTACATGAAATTGATTGATTTGATTCGTTAAGATCAATATTATGAACATGTATTAATACAAATTGTGCTTTTAGTTTTTAGGGTTCTAGAGAGTTCAATTTAGTGAAAGATACCCCCATTAACCAGGTAAGGTTTTGCAATGGTTGTTTTATATGTATTCATTGTTTATGTTCCCACATGTTGAGTGAAAAAGTCAATTTTGAATGTTAATTAGCTTTAATTTAAATATGTTCATGGATTGTAGTTTTAGGAGTGTCTGTAGCTGAGTAAAATCCCATATTACTTGTACAACCATGAATGCCTTAAGCTAATTAAGTTGGAACTTATTTATGAATAGTCAACTGATAAATTTTGTGTAACTTCTAATATATATGTTGATGGATATTGGAGTTTTATTAAACCCAAACTGAGCAGGTGGGCAGGTGAGTAACAAGTCAAAACATGTCATGCTAGATCAACCTAGAAACACTTTGGTGACTTTTGACCCGCTTGACGCATTAGAGATAAAGCATAGTGTGCTTTGACCCTTTTATTCATAATTTGGTTGAAGCTGATTATTAAACAATCTTATGGTGAAGTAGTAAACAGTCCTACTATGCTCATTTTGATGATAGGATCTTTGTTTAGCTCTTTTTACTTGACCCGTTTTGGCTTGACCCTTTTTAGTTTACGCCTAATTCAAACACGACCCATTTTAATTAGGCCTAATATAAAATTTCAAGTAGGCCTATTATGAATTTTTTGATTATTTGACATCTTAGTTGGTAGTTGCTTGAATGTATGTGTCAGGACTAGTCAAACTGTCTACATGTAGGTTCCCAAATTGGTCTGGCTTGTTTGAGCCTAAAGACCGGTCTGCCTAAAGGCTCCAAGAGTCCTGGTTAAGAGCATAACTGTTGGACCCTGTAAAGCCAAAAAAAACTTGTTTAATAGTTGCCTAGAATCATGGTCTTTTGAAAGAAACATGAATATTAATTATTAGCTTTGTTGGACCCTGAAAGGATTATAATGCCAATTCAATTGTTGTGTTGATGGTTGTTCTGCTAGAATTCCCATAAGTCCAAGTGTCAATGCGGATGAAGACCCTGCAGTAGAACAAGTATTGGCTTACCTCATTTGTTAATGCGGAAGGCAAATAACAAATGCTCACAAATATTTGTTCTTCTGCATTAACAAATGCGGAAGATCAGAAGAGACGTGGACAAGATTTTGTTCATCTGCATTTGCCAATGCGGATGACTAGACAAGAATGCGTAAAAGTATATGTTCCTCCGCATTTGCCAATGCGGATGACCAACATACTAATGCGGAAGACCAAGTGAAGAAATGCTGATCAAGTCCAACTCATCTGCATTTGCCAATGCGAATGAACATGAAGAAATGCAAATGAAGACTTAGACTAGTTCTGATGTATAGGTCAGAGGTAGTTTGGTCTTTTTGTAAAAAGGCAACATGTCTGCCTATAAATAGAATAGAAAATCTCGTACCTGAGGTGACACAATATAGACAATCAGAATATTTTGTATTACGCATTCTTTAGGTGTATTAGTTACTGTTCTTGCTAAAACCCTAACATTTATTGTAATCAATCACCTTATCAATATATACAAAGAATTTATGAGTTTATTCTTGCATTAAATGTTTATTGATTATTTGTTTCCGCCATTCAATCTCTGACTTGATCACCATATTTGATCCTAAGTGAGATTCTCATCTCACTGTTGGACTAAAAAAACAATGAGCCTGATCAGAAAAACCTCTAAGTCCACAGACATTACAACTACTAAAGAAGATCACAACAGCTGAAGACATCAGCTGATTACAAGGTCTGAAGACAAAGTCTGAAGACAAGATCTGAAGACAAGATCTGAAGACTTCTACTGAAGTCAAAGTCTGAAAGTAAAATACTAAAGACAAAGTCTAAAGTTATCAGCTGAAGACAAAGTGTGAAAGTAAAAGTCTAAAGAACAAAGACTGAAGACAAAGACTAAAGACGAAAGTGATCAGTAGTTGTCACAACAGCTGAAGTTATTAACTTCAGTAGTTGTGATGGTTTCCTTTCACTACTTGTAATTTACTTTTCAGTAGTTATAGTTTCAGTAGTTGTAGCTCAGTAGTTTTATGTTTTTGTACTTAGCATTCTCTGAGATGTAATCAGTAGTTGAGAAAATTCTCAGTAGTTTGCATAGTTTCAGTAGTTTGTATAATTCTGTTAGATGTCAGTATCAAGTGACATCAGCAGACGTCACATTCCCTATATAAGGAATGTTGACCTAGTTGTAACGTGTGACATTGAGCCATCACGAAAGCATATGAATGAAATATTCCTTTGCAGAATTCTCTCTCTATAACCGTTTACTTCTCATTGAATATCAATTGTGTTCTTGCGAATTGTCTAATTCATTGTTCAAATTCCGCTGCAATCTATTCAAATAATCAAACTTAGATCACTGATCCTAACAAATGGTATCAGAGTAGGTTAATCATTGATCGATCTAACAATTGATCATTGAAACTGCTATTTCAATATCTAAGTTTGATGAATTAGCATATTTGCAAGAATTGGTTATAGATCATGATTGAATTTCTGCTGCTTTTAGTTATTGCTTTGAGTTTTCTCTTGGTTCATATTGAGTTTGTTGTGTTTTGCACTAAATTAGTTAAAACTTATTGAATTTGGTTGAATCTGAGAATGACTACTCCTTCTAATGACCCTCACAATACCGTTTCCTCAACCAAGCCTCCGATGCTGGTTAGGACTGAGTATAACATATGACAACGAAGAATGCTTCATCACCTGTCTGTTAACAGTTCAGGTTGTTGGACATCTGTGGTACATGGTCCACACAAGCCTATGGTGAACAATCCGGAAACCAACCAAATGGTTCCGAAGAAGAAGGAACAATACTCAGATGAGGATCGAAAACTGTTTGAGATTGATGCTAAAGCGCATGGTATTCTGGCCATGGCTCTGCCTAATGAAATCTATTCTGGGCTTATGCATCATGAAACTGCTCATGACCTCTGGAATGCATTGAAGGAACAATTTGGTGGAACAGATGAGGTCTTAGCAAACAACAGAGAAATCCTTGCCCAACAATATGAGACATTCTCTCATAGGAAGGGTGAGTCACTGACTCAAAGTTTGAGCGTTTTTCCTGTTTGATCTCTGAGCTGAAAATGGTCAAACATGAATACACTAATAGCCAGATGAACAACAGATTCCTCAGATCACTGCCTGAGAGATGGGACACATACACCATTGTCCTACGCTCCAGTGCAAATCTGGATAGCCTATCTCTCCCAACTCCATGGGAAACTGCTTACATTTGAAAGAGAGATAGAGCAGAAAAGGAAACTGGCATCATCAGGAAAGCTCACTGATGACTTTGTACCAGGGAACACTGCCTTGGTTGGTCATGAGTCAGAATATGCTGCATCAGAAAGCAATTATGATGAGCATATAGATTTCTCTTCAAACAGTTCAGATCATGCATTTGTTAGTGTTGACAGTCAGTCAGGCTGTAATAGTGACAATTTGTGTTTCATTATGGATGATTTGAAGGGTATTGCTGATGATGACTTAGAAGAGATGGATATTCTAAGCCAAATGGCCTTGATTAATATCAGATCTCAAAAGTTCTACAAGAGAACTGGTAGGAAATTTCCAGGACTCTCTGGCAAAACCAAAGTTGGTTTTGACAAGAGCAAGTTGAGGTGTCACAAATGCCACAGCTTGGACACTTTGCAAGAGAGTGTAGATCAACTGAATCTAACTCCTCTGCACCCTTTGTGACTTTTCCAAGCAATAGTCCACAAAACAGAGGGCAACATCCTGCTAGTTCTGGTCATCATGCACAACCTAATCTCCTGCATATTTTGTCCCTCAGGGTCCAATGTCATATCCATATCCCTGCTATTACATGCCACAGCCAAATCCAGTTCAAGTTCCTATTGCACAACAACCTCAAGCCTTACCTAAGCCTCTACCATCTCAATCATCTCTCAATCACAACCTCATCACAGCTTCTTCACCCCTGGTGTTGTTGACTGGAGCAGTTTACCAGATGATCTCTCTGGTAATGAGCATTTATTTGCTAGTGATGGTCAACATGGTGGTGAACATCCTTTTGGGAATCTTGCTCTCATGGCCCTGGAGTCTACTGAGAGTTCATGCTCCAATGCATCTTCATCACAGGTAACCCAGGTATCCTCTGAGGCTAAGGCCAAGCTATGTTCTGAATCTTGCATAGCTGCATTTATCTCTATTAGAGAGGCAAATGTAGCTTTAATAAATCAAAATCTTGAGCTTGAGCAAACCTTTCCAAAAGAAAAGTTGAGTATGAGTCTGTTCTTAATGATAAAGATGATGAGATTTATAAGCTTAAATGCCAATTAAATGATGAAAAGGCTAAGCTAGAGGTCATTCTTGAGAACCACAGAGAACTCAAAGAAAAACTTGCAGCTACCCAAGTTGAGTGTGACCGCTGGGTATCATCCTGCAAGGGATTTGAAATGCTGCTCAGCAAGCAATCTGCTTCGAATGTGAAGTTTGGAATAGGTTACAATCACATTGCACCACCTACAGATTTTACTCCAAAATCAATGGTACAACCTGAAGGTGAAAGTAATTTCCAAACCACATCATCATGTGCATCATCCTCATGTGATCACCCAAAATCACAAGATGAAATCAGTGTTGATACCTTAGCAAATCAATTGCCTGATGGGTTAACTACTGATAAGCACATGAAGCTAAGTTCTTCAGATGTTGTTCCTCAAGGTACCTCAAGTACTGAAGGGCAAGTAACAACATCTGAAAAGCATTTCAAATTAGCTGAAATAAAAGGATTAACAACTGCTGATGAATCTATCATACGGTCTTTCAGGACGGATAGAGAACAGCTGAAGAACAAGTCTTCAGTTGTTACAGATCCTTCAGTACTAACAAAAGTACTGCAAGGAGGAAAGTACTGAAGATCACCCTTCAGTAGTTTCCACATCAGCAGTTGATCAATCCAAGATGAAGAATAAGCCATGTGAAATATGTGGTAAATTCAATCATCTTTCTGATGAATGTTGGTACAGAAAGGGTTCCAAACTCAACAGAGATAAGCTCATTAAAATCCAGATGGATGAAATGAAAAATGAGTTTGAGACCAAGTTTGTACCACAGTCATCCCAATGTGATAAACCCAAGCCTTCATCCAAATCCAAAAAGAAGGATAGGGTTTATCATGGAACAGCTGATAGTGCTCCTCATGACAAACATCAGACTAAGTCTGTGAATTTCAAGGAGGAAATGGTGGGTCACAGGAACTCATCAAAAACAAGTACTGATATGTACCAAGAGCTGAAAGCTTTAGCTACAAATCAGACACAACTTGTTATGATGGTTCTACATTTGTTGGGGATCGTTAACCAACTAGATGCACCTGTGATCAAACCACTGAAAAGGCATTCCAAGCCCAAATCCAAGGAATCCATTTCAGCACCATCTCCATCTTCATCAGCTGTTAATCATGAGAAACAAGTTATGGTTAAATCTGTTGATGAAAACAGACCCAAAACCAAAAAGGTTTGGGTCTCAAAACCTAACTAGTTCTTGTGATAAATGCAGGGTTCTTCAGCATGCCAAAGGAGCATCTGGTATGTAGACAGTGGAGGATCTATGCATATGACTAAGCAGTTCTCTTCTTAATGACTACTCTCAAGGAAAGAAGGGATTTGTTTCATTTGGAAATGATGCCAAGGGTTACATCATTGGAAAGGATATGTGTCTAATGGAGATATCAGATTTGATGATGTTAACCATGTGGAGAATCTTAAGTATAATCTACTGAGTGTCAGTCAGATGTGTGATAAAGGGCATGTTGCACTTTTCACAAGCCAGAACTGCAGGATTCTGTCTTCCAAGTTCTGAGGCTGATTGACAAGGTATTGGATGCACATACTCTCCTGAAGGCCAATAGGATTGGAAGAGTATATGCCTTGGATTTGTCAAAGAAGATTGATTTGAAGGGTCATCCTTGCCTGTTCTCCAAAGCCTCTCCTCAGGAATTTAAACTGTGGCATAGAAGGCTGGGTCATGTTAATCTCAAAAACATGAATCAACTGATCCACAATAGTTTAGTGAGAGGTCTACCAATAAAGGAGTTCCACTGTGATGAAACCTGCACTGCTTGTTTGAAAGGAAAACAGCACAAAGTCTCATTCCCTCCTATTGAAAACCTAAGTCCACTGCCTGCTTGCAGTTACTGCACATGGATCTATTTGGTCCTGTGAGAGTGATGAGCATGGCAAAGAAAAAATACTGTCTGGTAATTGTGGATGATTACTCCAGATTTGTATGGACTTTCTTCTTGCATTCAAAGGATGAGGTTGCTCAGACGATTATAAACTTTGTGTTGTATGTTGAGAAGCAGTATTCCCTATCAGTCAAGTGTATAAGGAGTGATAATGGAACTGAATTCAGAAACCATACACTTGATGATTTTTATCTATCAAAGGGAATCAAGAGGCAGTTTAGCATCCCAAGGACTCCAGAACAAAATGGAGTAGTGGAGAGAAAGAATAGGACCCTAATTGAAGCTGCAAGGTCTATGTTGGCTGACTCTGGTTTGCCATTGACCTTTTGGGCTGAAGCTGTCAATACAGCTTGCTATGTGCAGAATAGAGTTCTAGTAAATCAGAGGTTGATGAAGACTCCATATGAAGTTCTACATCATTTGGCTCCTCTAATTCATTTTCAAAGCCTTTGGGTGTCCTTGTTTCATTCTCAACACAAAGGATCAACTCCACAAATTTGATCCTAAGGTGGATGCAGGGTATTTTGTAGGTTATTCATCCACATGCAAGGCTTACAGAGTCTTCAACTGCAGAACAAAGATAGTTGAAGAAACCTTGCATGTGAAATTCAATGAATCTCCTAAGGATAAAATTCCACAAAACCCTGTGGAGTTGTTTGATTTGGACATACTGCAATATGTTCCTTATCAACCTCCAGCTGTTGCAGATCATGTGGATAAATCATCTTCTGCAAAAGTCTTCCACCTGGTGGTACTGAAGATGATGATGATATCAGTACTCACCTTTTCAAGTTTAGTGATCAACTGCCTGAGTCTGCTAAACTTGATGTTCCTGTAGCTTCAGCAGCTCCATCCACAACAAATGCTGATAGATTTCTGACTCCTCTACATCATGTGAATTGCCATCTCATACTTGGTTTCAAGAATTGGATCAACATCTGTTGTTGTTGAACCGGCTACAACACTTGCACTGATCTTATAGTGTACCAAGAGCTGAAGAATCACCCCATGTCTCAAATCATTGGTGATATCAATGCTGGTGTCTCAACCAGAAGTCAATTGTCCAACTTCTGCTTCTATGCTCTCTTCATCAGTCAGCTAGAGCCAAAGAACTATCATGTTGCTTTGAGAGACAATGGATGGGTTGAGCCATGCAGCTTGAGCTACTTCAGTTCAAAAAGCAAGTGTGGGAACTGGTTCCTCTACCCCAGGTAAGTGTGCAATAGGCACTAAATGGGTGTTTAGGAATAAAACTGATGAAAATGGGCTTATTGTCAAGAACAAGGCTAGACTGGTTGTACAAGGGTTTTCACAAGAAGAAGGTATTGATTATGATGAAACCTTTGCCCCTGTAGCCAGACTAGAGGCAATTAGATTTTCTTAGCCTATGCTGCACTCCACAATCTTAAAGTTTTCAAATGGATGTCAAAAGTGCCTTTTTATATGGTAAAAAAAAGAAGAGGTTTATGTGTGTCAACCACCAGGTTTTGAGGACAATAAACATCCTGATTGGGTGTATAAACTTGATAAGGCTCTTTATGGGTTGAAGCAAGCTCCTAGAGCCTGGTATGAAACACTTTCAAATTTTCTTCTTAAAAATAATTTCACTAGAGGCTCCATAGATAAAACTTTGTTTATTAAGAAAGTGGATCAGCATAAGCTACTTGTTCAAATTATGTTGATGATATAATTTTTGCATCCTCTGATCCCCAGTTGTGTGATGATTTACAAGTTTAATGAAACAAAAGTTTGAAATGAGTGCAATGGGAGAATTACAGTTCTTTCTAGGCTTGCAAATCAAACAACAGGCTGATGGAACCTTCATTCATCAGTCAAAATATACAAAGATCTTTTGAATAAGTTTGATTTACAAATTGTAAGCCCTGTTCTACTCCCATGTGCAACACCACACAACTGGATGCAGATCAGAAAGGTAAAGCTGTTGATGAAACACTTTACAGATGTATGATTGGGTCCTTGATGTACTTAACAGCTTCTAGACCAGATATCATGTTTGCAACTTGTGTTTGTGCTAGATTTCAGGCTGCTCCTAAAGAGTCTCATTTGATTGCAGTCAAGAGGATCTTTAGATATCTGCAAGGTACAAAATCTCTAGTCTTTGGTATTCCACTGGACACTCTTGCAAATTAGTTGCTTTTTCTGATAGTGACTATGCAGGGTGTAAGTTAACCAGAAAGTCAACTTCTGGTGGATGTCAATTCCTAGGCAACTGTTTGATTTCTTGGCAGAGTAAGAAACAACATCTGTTGCTACATCCACTGCTGAAGCAGAGTACATTGCTGCTGCAAGTTGTACATCTCAGGTACTCTGGCTTCGAACCAACTATTGGATTATGGCATTACAGAGACTAAGACTCCATTATTAATGGATAGTGCTTCAGCTCTATGCATTGTCAAGAATCCAGTCCAGCACTCTAGGACCAAACATACAGAGATCAGACACCATTTTATTAGGGATTGTTTTGAAAAAGGTCTGATTGATCCAAAGTTTGTGCCTAGTGCTGATGAGCTTGCAGATATATTTAAAGCCTTTGGATAGTTCAACTTTCCAAAACCTTGTGTTAAGGCTTGGTATGCTGCAGCTAGAATAAGTGATAACTACTGATGATCTCAGTAAACAATTACTGATGATCATTAGTAAACATGTCACAAATATGTACTGATTCTGTTACAAACTACTGATGTAGTTATAACTACTGATGTCAGTAAAAACCAAGAAGTACTGATGTCCTATGAACCCACTGAAAACAGCTAAAAAGTCTGATGAGTAAGTGTTGAGGACAATATGAAACAGCTGCAAAGCTAAGAATTGACGAAAACTACTGATGAGAATTTTCTCTTCAGTCGTTTCCACAAACTGCTATTTCACCCTAAACTACTGATGACTAACACCAAGTCCTCAGTTTTTTACAACAGCTGATGACAAAACCATGTCTTCAGTAGTTTCACAACTACTGATGACTAACACCAAGTCCTTAGTTGTTTCCAACACCTGAAGACAAAACCAAGGTTTTCAGTAGTTTCATAACTACTGATGACTAAAACCAAGTCTTCAGTTGTTTTCAAACGTCTGATAGTTAAAACCAAGTCTTCAGTTGTTTTCTTACAACTGCTGATAACACCAACACTTTCAGTCGTTTTCTTTTCAGCCTTTTCTTAACATATAAATACCTGCACTTATAGCCAAACGTTTCATTAGCCATTTTCAAACCTTTTCTCTCTCAACAATGATGACCATGAAACTCAAACCCCGACATAACTGTGTTGCCTACCTTTTGAAATCGGCTTTCTAGAACAAGTTTGATACTGCCATCGATCTTATGGTGGATTCCCAATACCGGACAGCCTTTCTTCTGAATCCTATCATATACCCTGATTCCTTAACCCAGTTCTGGACCAATGTCTCTGTAACAACTGGTGAGAATGATAGCCAAATCACTCTCCAGTCGTTGGTGAACCAGAAACAGGTGCTCATCACCCCGACATCATTCGCAAAACCCTAAATTTGCATGATGGCACCTATACTAAAGAATACCTGAAAGGCACCACTGATATGTCTTTCATCAATAACGGGTATGCAGGCGACTTAAGTGCTACAACCATTCTTAAAAAGCACTTCCATGATGCCGAAAGACTTATCTTTCATATGGTGAATGTCTGCCTTGCTTCAAAGACATCTTCTTGGGATCAGATGTCTTCACGGTGGCACAGGTATTGTACTCTATCTTTGAACGCCAAAATCTAAATTTTTCTGAGATAGTGTTCATGGAACTAAAGGATCTGGCTCAGAAACCTATGGCAAACAGATGGCTACTTTATCCCAGGTTTCTGATGGCCATAATTTTGAATCAATTAAAATCTGATGGCCTTGTTGGTCTTGGGGTCCCTGCTCCAGCTGTTTTAGCTGAGGTATACTCCAGACATAACTCAGACCCTACTCTAAAGGGGCTGCCCGGATGCTAAAACCCAAGCAGAGGGAACCCACAGCCTCCACTTCCAGATCCAAAGTCCCCACCAAACCCAAATCCAAAAAGCCCAAAAAGGCTACTCAGGAGATGAGTCCCCTGAGGATGCCCCTGTACCACCAATACAGGAAGCACATACTGGTTATAACCACCCAGTTATGTCCAAGACTCACCTGCTGAAGCCGCACAGGTATCCTCTCAACAGGATCCTGTTGCAACCACAATTGGGGATCCCACATTACTGGAACCTATCTCAATTGAGAGGGTTACCATTGAAGAGCACCTCTCACCCCGGGTGCAATCTGCTTTGGACCAATCTCCACATGCAACCGCCCCTCAAAGCCCAACACTGATAGTTACTAAAAGTGCTGAGTCAGTTGCATTCCTCACCCCCTCCCCAAAAACCAATTACCACTGGGAATACCTCAACCATTGAGGGGGAGGACCAAAATGCTTCTGATAACCACCAGCACAGGGGTTACAATGTTCAATCTCCAAGTGTAGAAAAGGAGGTTAGAACATCTGGTAAGGCTGCCACTTCTACTGATTCAGCATATGATCAGGATGAAGTTGGTAACATCTATAAGACCTCACCAGAGGCAACTGCCAATGAAGGACATAGTCCTGAGGCAGGAAGTCCCCAGTACCAAGAACAAGGGGCACATGCATCTAGTGATCTACACTCAGAGCATGTTCATCCTGATTCAATCAGGAGGTCAGGTGATTCAGCAAACCCTGATGATGACCTGGGCTTTTTCTATGATGTTTTAGCCATAATACCATCCTAGAGAATGAGGTAAGCAGACTCAAAGAGCTGCTAGCCAAATGTCTCAGGATCAAAGTCCATCTACCCCAATAACCACACAGATGGCACCTTCAATTGAAGGTTCACCAAACACTTCGCCTACACACATAACTATGCCACCAGCCTCTGCCTTTGGCACCACCTCTCAGGACAGAACCCCTCTGAGCAGATGGTTGCTATCTTTCAACACTCCTTACCTCTCATCACTCCAATCATTACTGAGATTGTCCATTAAGCCATAGATGAGAGGATCTCCTCAAATCTACAAACCCTCATTGATGATGCTGTTCAAAATCTCTTTCTGCCTTTCAAGCCCCTGATCCCAATGCAACAAAAAGGGGGAGACTACTAAGCTAGTGAAAGAAAAGAAAAGAAAAGAGTTGATGATGAGAAAGAACCTAAAAAAGAGAAGGAGGTGGAGAAAGAACTGATCTCAGAACAGCTGATCACCTACAAACGAAAGAAAAGTGCTGAGTCAAAAGCTTGTGAAGAAAATCCTTAGAAGATCTTGTCAAAGATGCTGATGAAGCTCACAGCAGATCCATGGATAAAATTAAGATCAGCTCTTTAGACATGGTCATGACACAGCCACATTAGACTCTGAGATCAGAAGGCTGGAAATAGAAAGATTCAAACAAGATGGGCTGGTTATAGTGTGTTGGAAAGGGAAAGATTGGAGATAATGATCAGATTCATTGCCAAATACCTTGGAAGATCATTGATAGAGATAAAGTCCTGGTCCAGAGATAGTATCTTGAGATAACCAAAAATCTGCTCTGCTGGAGGCTATAATAAGGGTTGATCATCGAAGCACTGGATGAAGCAGGTGCAGGGAAGAGAACTGAAATGGCAAAGCTCTCCAAAGCCAAACTCACCACCAAAATGCTAGATCAGTCTTCTCAACTCCCACTCAACACAACCCTCATCTCTAAAATCTCCCAAATCTATCCCTAAACCAAAGCCACCCACAACTCAACCCACAAAACCAATCCCTTTACCCCAAAAACCACCTCAAACCTTACCCATGATACACCCAGAAGGAAGAGAAGGGTGTTGAGGGTAGAAGAAGATGAAGAAGAGAATGATGATGAAGATTGTCTGCCAATCTCTGCTGTTCTCAACCTTAAAACACCTGAGCACAGAAGTCAACAAGTGATTACACCTGACTTGTAAATGCAAATGGTGAAGGTAAAGATTGAAGAAGCAGAACAGTAGAAGCAGCACGATGAGCAGTTTCTGAAGATGGTTGACAAGGATTTCCCTCAGTCCTCATCCATTCAAGAAATGAAGAAACAAGCTCTGAGGCTGTACACTCTTAGACAACTTTTCAACATCAAAGGGAAAGAGTGCGGATTTGGCCAGACCCCAGGATAAGTTCTAGAATTCATAAGAAGAATATACCAAGTAGACATCATGGCCAAGTAAAGAAGACCTTGAATGCTGCAATTACGTTGGCCATGGTAGTCTCACCCTGGGAAATCATTGAAGAATTCAAGAGAGCTCACAACTCCAAGACAACCTCTCAATCTATTCTTGAGAACAAAATGATTAAGAAGGGTTGTTATACAAAAGACTTGAAGATCTTCAGAAGAGTGAACTCAGTTGTTGCTTGAAGGCTCTCACCCTAATGAATTTGCTTACAGAGAGATAACAACTGTGGAGTTGAAGAATGGAAGACAGTGAGATACCTGTCTGAGTATTATGGCCCAGAGTTCTTCTTCGAGGGAGAAGCAGAAGAACTCACCAAGGAGGAACAAGTTGTTCTCCTTGAGGCCTATGCTAGTGAGTCTTACAGACTCATAATGGGAATTAGGTTCATGGTTGGGACAAGACTCTGTGTCAGTTTCCCCAAGACAGAGTTCCCTTCCATACTTACCCAATCAAAAGATTAGAAACCTTTTCCCGGCCTGTGCTTAACTATTACGTCTGAAGCTGATCAAGAGGGTGTTTCTTCCAAGAATAAGTGGGATCATCAATAAGTTTAGAGGTTTTGGCTGCATTGGATCAGGGGGAGTTTGTTGGAGCAAAAGAACCAATGGGCTGATCAGAAAAACCTCTAAGTCCCATAGACATTACAACTGCTGAAGAAGATCACAACAGCTGAAACAGTTGATTACAAGGTCTGAAGACAAAGTCTGAAGACAAGATCTGAAGACTTCTACTGAAGACAAAGTCTGAAAGTAAAATACTGAAGACAAAGTCTGAAGCTATCAGCTGAAGACAAAGTCTGAAAGTAAAAGTCTAAAGAACAAAGACTGAAGACAAAGACTGAAGACAAAAGTGATCAGTAGTTGTCACAACAGCTGAAGTTATTAACTTCAGTAGTTGTCACAACAGCTGAAGTTATTAACTTCAGTAGTTGTCACAACAGCTGAAGTTATTAACTTCAGTAGTTGTGATGGTTTCCTTTCAGTACTTGTAATTTACTTTTCAGTAGTTATAGTTTCAGTAGTTGTAGCTCAGTAGTTTTATGTTTTTGTACCTAGCATTCTCTGACATGTAATCAGTAGTTGAGAACATTCTCAGTAGTGTGCATAGTTTTAGTAGTTTGTATAATTCTATTAAATGTCACTATCAAGTGACATCAACAGACGTCACATTCCTTATATAAGGAATGTTGACCTAGTTGTAACGTGTGACATTGAGCCACCACGAAAGCATATGAATGAAATATTCCTTTACAGAATTCTCTCTTTATAACCGTTTACTTCTCATTGAATATCAATTGTGTTCTTGCGAATTGTCTAATTCATTGTTCAAATTCCGTTGCAATCTATTCAAATTAATCAAACTTAGATCACTGATCCTAACACTCACCAACCGGTCAATTGGTATCAGAGCTTTGGCTCTCAGTTCTTTTTCAGATCTACCCTAGATTCGAATAGAACTTGATTGATTTGGTGATCAAGTTGCTAATAGAGTGTTCTATCACCTCTATTTAGTAAACAAGCAGATAATACTCATCAACAGTTACTGTTCAAGATCTTTCTTTCAAGAACACAACAACAGTCTTCAGTCTTGAAACTGTGAATAGTTGATATAGCAAACACTAACAACAAGGAACTTAGAAAAGTAACAGCTCTGATTCAGAAACCTGTTTTGGATGATTTGGACGATTTGGACTAATTGAACCTAAAACTCATCACCTGTTAAAATGGATTCTCATACTTTTTCAGAACTTGGTCATACACCAAAACCTCCCATTCTTAGACATAAATCTGAGTTTAAGCAGTGGAAAATCAGATTTAGAAATTACATTACGGGTGTAGATCCTGACTTTTGGATCTCAATATGCAGGGGCCACACATTCCTGTCACCCTGTCTGTAGATCAAGCTGCCATCTACAAGACAACAAGAGTACCCAGTGAAGATCTGACTCTTGATGATGAAGATTACAAGAAAATCAAGATTGATTCAAAGCTTACTCCATCCTCACTGAAGCACTCAAGATGGATGTATTGAAAAGACTGGATAAGTATGGTACTGCTAAAGTAGTATGGGACGCATTGCGAATTATGTGTGAGGGAAGCAGTGAAGTTGTAGAAATTAACAAGGATATAACTTGTTAATCAGTACGAAACATTTCATCACTCCAAGGGGGAGTTCATATCCAAACAACTGCACAGATTTGTACAATTGGTAATGACTTGGAAATCATGGGAGTCACTTACAAGGTCAAGGAGTTAAACAAGAAAATGCTGCATAGTCTTCCAGAGACCTGGAAACAAAATGTGACCATGTTAAAGAACACTCTTGATCTTGACAGTACAAATCCAGATATAATGATAACCAAGATAGAAGCACTAGACCTAGATGAAAGAAGCAGAAACTTGGGAGGACCCAAAGTGATTGAGCCATACAAGTTTCCATCAGAATCTCATTCTATGGAAAATGCCTTCATTACTGAAGAGGATCATTTCATCTTTTCAAGAGATCAATTGAATTCCACTGGGTTATTGCAACTCCATCAATTAATCACCCATCAACATCATCCCAAGCATTTGGATTCACTACAACTCCCATAACAACTCCTGATGACACAAGATCTGAAGAACAAAAGGCAACTTATAATGCCTTTGTTGCAAGCTTTGAAGCCTATTTGGGAGGAAGACTCACATCAGCACATCTGATCCAGGAAGACTTAGAAGAAATGGAACCAGATGATGTTGAAGAAATGGATTTGCAATGGCAAATGGCCATGATTTATCATGAGAGCAAAGAAGTTTATCAGAAAAGGCAGAAAGCTCAGCCTTAATGAAAACACAAAGCTTGGATATGACAAATCCAAAGTGAATGCTTCCACAATGGCATGGCTAGTCATTTCTCCAGAGAATGCAATGCCCCTAAAAGAAACAACTTTCAAAGGAATTCTCAAAGCTAGTCATCCTCACAACCAAACTCAAGCTTTCACTACAATAATCATTAGTAACAATATCATCATCCTCAACAACATCAATCATATCAGAATCAACCTCAACTGATAAACCAAGCTCATGGAAGTATTCAATCATCTATAAATGCTCTCGTGATAAAGCAAGATGGAGTATGTGACTGGAGTCTGTATGTAGAGGAAGTCAAGCCTCAATTTCAAAATCATGCACTCATGGCTCACATCAATGATGGTCCATCTCCCATGCCTTCTGATGTAAAATCTAACCTATGTAGTGAAAAATGCATTACTGAACTGCAAGGTTATAGAGAGCATAACCATAAACTTGTAGACAAAATAAAAGAGGAAAAGGTTAAGTCAGAGATGCTCAAATGAGATATAAATGGCTTTGAAATCAAAATAAAATCTCTCATCTCTGACATTGAAAAATTACATGGTGAAAAGTACACTCTTGCAGCTGAGAATGAGCAACTGACTAAAGAGTTAGCTCAATCTAAAGCTGAACATACACTTACTGAAGTGAAACTGGAAAGTTTCAACTCTTTAGTCAAGCTGCGAGAGATGCTTGATTCTTAAAAGGATCCCGAGGACATTCTGGGATGGGTATAACACTTGTCCTCCACCATACAATGACAACCACACTATCATGCCTGACTCTATTGCACTCAATAAGAAAATTGAACATAATACTATTGAACCAAAAACAATAGTAAAACAGATCACAAATCCTCAAAACCCACCAAATGTTTACATTATAACAAATGAGGATAAAATCAGAAGGACACCCAATTAAAATCAAAGAGTGTTCAGACAAGGCAGTGAGTGTCATCAAACCCACAAGCCCCATCAAGGCAATTTTTCCATTTGTGAAATTCATACCTTCTATTTTAAAAGGTAAAAAGAAATTTGTGAAGTTAGTGAAACCCACTACTGAAAGAAGTTTTGATAATAAGATTATATCTCCAAACAGTTCAAGCAAATCAAACAAGGTTGCACTGCAAAGGAAACAAAAGAGATTACTGGTTTCAATATGTAAAACTCTATCAGACCCTCAATCTTCATAATTAAGATAGGGAGTTAGATTTGACATATGCAAACCAATTTGAGAAAGAGGTAAAGAAAGGGTTGAAGAAACAAAAATAACCTAGAACATTTAACAAAAATAGCATTGTAAAGCAAGCTACAAAAGGGGCTAATTTTGATTCATCACTAAGCAAAAGAAAGGGACTCAGCTGCAAATAGGAAAATCAACTGAGTCCCACAAATCAAGAATCAACTTCAAGGAACAAACAAATGTATTGTGACATATGTGATATGTTCAATCACAAAACAGAAGAGTGCTTTTACAATCAATATTGCTCTATTTGTGACATGAACAACCACTCCACCAAAAACTGTTATTTTAACAAATATTGTTCAGTCTGTGGTATGAACAATCACAATACATATGATTGTTATTTCAATCGTAAGGGAGTGAGAGTTGCTCAGAATAAACCCATCTCAACAACATCATCTGGAAACCCCATGTCAGGAGTCATTTGCACACAAATCAATCTAGGAAATCTACATCACACAATGATAGGAGTAACACAAAAGAAATATGGAACAGTCAAAGAAACTCCCAACACATTATTAAGCAAAAGTTGGACCTTTAAAAACCTAAAGTGATTTTTGATAATCAGAAACATTTTAAATTTCTTCAAAAGAATAAAGATCAAAGATTTCACTACTCCTTTGACTCTTCAGATGATGTTGATGAGATGACTCCAGCAAAATATCACAAGCAATCTCCAAGGTCACCAATAATAGATCACAATTTAGAAGAAAATATCAAAAGGTCACCATAATGGATAGGAACGGGAAACCCAAGACCATCATGCTTGGGTTCCACATTCTAATTAGTTCTTTTGTGCTTGCAGGGTCATCCATATAGGTCCCAACCCTTGGTATGTGGACAGTGGATGTTCCTGACACATGAGGGAGATCGTTCCTCCTTCATGACTTCAAGCAAATACAAGGAACTACTATGGTATTTGGAGGACATTCACAAGGTGGAAGAATTACAGGTGAAGGGTCTATGACAAATAGGATGCTGAGCTTTGATAGAGTGAGCTACTATGAACAACTGAATTTCAATCTTCTAAGCGTGTCTCAGATCTGCGACAAGAAATATTCAACTCACTTTACCTACACTCATTGCTACATTCTGAAACCAAGATTTCAGATCTCTGAAGAATGGGTTGTTCTAAAGACTCCGAGGAAGAATAACACCTATGTCTTAAACCTGAATTCTACAACACCAATAGAAGAAACATGTCTTTTGTCAAAAGCATCATTTGATGAGTCCTAGATTTGGCACAGACATTTGGGGCACAAAAAATTTAAAAACAGAACAGATTGGTCAAAGGAAACCATGTCATTGGTCTTCCACAAAAAGAATTTCACTTTCTTGATCACTGTTCAGCGTGCCTCAAAGGAAAACAACATAAATTCTCACAAATCCAAGCTGGTGAACACAAACAATACTCCATTGAAGTTACTTCACATGGATTTGTTTGGACCAACTCATGTAATAAGCATTGGAAAAACAATATTGTTTGGTGATCATTGATGACTTTTCACGATTTACATAGGTTTTCTTCTTACTTCATAAAAATGAGGCATCCAAAATAATACAAAAAATTATCACAAAAATTGAAAATCAACTTGATCATAAGGTCAAAACAACCAGAAGTGATAATGGAACTGAGTTTAAAAATGAAGACATGAGCTCATTTTGTGCAACCAAAGGCATTGCTCATCAATTCAGTGCAGGTAGAACTCCTCAACAAAATGGGGTAGCTGACAGGAGAAATAGAACACTAATTGAAGCAGCAAGAACAATGCTAGCCAATGCTAAACTGCCTATTACCTTTTGGGCAGAGGCAGTTAATACATCGTGCTTTGTGAAAATCGAACTCTAATTGTAAAAGAAAGTAACATGACTCCTTATGATCTATTGTTTCACAGAAAACCATTTATTGTATTTCTTAAATCATTTGGTAGTCTTGTCTCACTATTAAACACCGAGACTATTTGGGAAAGTTTTCATCTAAGTCTGATGAAGGATTCTTTGTAGGTTATTCTTCTGTTTCAAAGGCTTACAGAGTGTTTAATCCTTGATTAAACATTACTGATGAATCAACAAATGTTCAATTCAAGGAACTCTTATTTCCCAAATCTACAAATGGTCCCGACTGGTTGTTTGATATTGACTCATTTAGAAAATCAATTGATCAATTTCACTTGTCTGATGTAGGAAATCTACCTTCAGGTGAAACTTCTACAGGTGTAGAAAGAAGATATGACTTTCCATTGATTCCTCTAACATTAATTGAATACATGAATGAAGATATTCCTTTACAAGCTGATCCCATCAGACAACCATCACAAAATCAAACTGTTTCAACTAAAGAAGGTCCAAGCCTGTTACCATCATATTCAGAAGATCTGTCAATAAAGATCAAAAATAAAAAACAAGCTACTCCTCCAACTGAAATAGAAAGAACATCAAATGATGGAAGCAATCAAAGTGTTGCTGAAGCTGAAGCAGTCAATGAAACAGAGTCTGATTATCTTTTTAATTCCTAATAGTTCAAGATGAAGGTGCCTTTGACCATACTGAACTGAATGTCTCCAATCTTGATGTAACCATTGATGGTGACTCAATTCAAACCACCAGAATACACAAGAATCATCTAGTTGAAACCATTATTGGTAAACTTAATGAAAGGGTGACAAGAAGCCAGACTAGTATTGCTAATATTTGTTTGTTCTCATGCTTTCTGTGTCAAATAGTACCCAAGAACATCAAAGAGGCTCTTCAAGACAATAGCTGGATTGAAGCAATGCAGTAAGAATTGCTCTAATTCAAGAAGCAAGAAGTATGGCAACCGGTAGATCTTCCAGAAGGACAATACCCTATCGATACCAGATGGTTGTACAAAAACAAGACTGATGATAGAGGGACCTTCATCAGAAATAAAGCAAGACTAGTGGCACAAGGATACACTCAAGAAGAAGGAATCGATTATGACGAAGTGTTTGCACCTGTTGCCAGACTAGAAGCAATAAGAATCTTTCTTGCATATTCTGCGTCCATGAAGTTTACAATTTACCAAATGGATGTGAAGTGTGCTTTCATATACGGAAAGATTACTAAAGAAGTCTACGTGAGTCAACCACCTGGCTTTGAAGATCCAAATTTCCCTCACAGAGTTTACAAGCTTGACAAAGCTCTATATGGTCTTCACCAAGCTCCAAGGAAGTGGTATGACACTCTATCATCTTTTCTTCTTAAAAATGGATATGAAAGAGGAAAGACTAATTGAACTCTCTTCAGAAAGAGAAGAGGAAAAGACATGCTGTGTAACACCCGGTTATTCTTTTAAAGTTAATAAAGATAGAATAAAGTGAAGAAAAAGGAAAGAAAGGAAAGAAAGGAAACAAAGCTCAAGTGGAGGGACTAAAGGTGTCAAAAGGACAAAACTTTGAAAAAGTTGGTAAGTAAAGGTGATGGCCGCCCACTTCTTGCACATCACCTTTCTGCTTACGGATTCTAGAGAGAGAAAGTGCAGAGCTTTCGGGTTTTGAAGAAGAACAAGAAGAAAGGTTCGAATTCAAGGTAAGATTTAGTGTGTTTATGATGTTCGGTTGTATGCTTATGTATGTTGTATGTGTTCGGGTGTGTCTTTTGGTAAGTTTCTAGGCGGTTGAACTCTGTTGCAAACGAGTATTTGAAGAAGTTATAACCAAAGGCTGAAAAGGTGAGTTCTAGAACCCCTTTTTTACTTGTTTTAAACTGTTTTGGGGCTAGAAATGCATGTATGAACTTTATATAAAAGTTGGGTTTTATACCCGTATGTGTGTATGTGTGTATGTTGTGGGTGGGGTTTGATTTTGGGCTATGTATGTGTTTGATGTTGTTATGGTTGTGTTCCTAAGGCTTAGAATCTATGATTTAAGGTTAGAACATGATAGGTGGTTTTTTGGGATTGAATTATGATGTTTAAGTGTGATATAGTCTGCCCATGCGCCTAAACAGTAGCTCATGCGCCCAACTGAAATAACTGCCTAAGTGTCCTATGCGCCCAAAACCTCATGCGCCCAAATAGTACTCATGCACTAGAATTTCCCAGAATAGACTAAGTGTTGCTCATGCTCCCCAATAGTGCTGATGCGCTGAATTTTCCCATGCATCTAAGTGTCCTCACGCGCCTGAAAGGCCATGTGCCTGCATTGTGCTCAAGCGCCTAAAGACTTAGAATATTTTTTTGATTTTTGGGGAAAATGTGAAATGTAAGCTTTGACTTGGGGAGGTTCCCGGGGGTAATGTAAGTTGACTTTTAAGGTCGTAGTTGATGTGATGGGTGATGTATGAATGATGCCTATGTACGAGGATATGTGATTGATGATGTTTGATGATTACGTATGATTGCATGCTATGTTTTGTTATGTTCCATATTACGTATGATGATGTGACTTTACGTGGTGTAATTTTGTTAATGAACGTAAAGTATTATCTTAACGAAGTGAAAGATTTAAGATAATGAAATTGGAACATAATGAATGAACGAAAAGTCTTGCAAGCAAATGAAAAGAGGTTCACAACTCATTGAGAGTTGTTAGCTCAACTGTGTCTTTTTAGCTTGTGATCTTGGCTAACGCTTAAGGGTTCACATACAGGGGAAGTTAGTCTATGTGACTACTCCATACGTGCGATACGTGTGATATGTGCGATATGGGGTCCTTGTTGCTTAATCCTAGATGATATAGCTGTGTGCTCAAGAGGGGGGTTAAGTACAGGACCTAGATAGAAGTGAAAGATAATAAAAGTACGAAATGTGCGAAACGTGCGAAATGTATGAAGTGAACGATGATGAAGATAATAATTATTACCTTGATGTACGTATGTTGTGTGTTCATGTGCGATAGTAAAAAAATGCTTTAATGAATGAAAGGTAATGTAATGTTTTTATAAAACTAGAACTCACTCTGCAACGCTGACTTTTTATGTATTTTTCCAGTTTGTAGGTAAAGTGTAACACCCTGAAATTTCTACTTAAACGAAAAGAAAAGAAAAGTAAATAGAAAGAATGGAAATTATGCACAAATGGAGGGGGATAAAGTGTACATAGTACAAATCTTATCATTTTAAGATATATAAGGGCATGGTCGCCCATATCAAGCAGAAAGCTGCTGATCTCGGAAGAAGAAGAAGAGAGAGAGAGAGAGCCGGGTTCTAGAAAGAGAGAAAGAGGAAGAAGATGCTGAAAAAGGTAAGTCTTCTCTTGTTTGAGCTTGGTTTCAGTTGAGTATTGATTTCTTGACCGAAGTTCCAGTTTTTTTGAGTTTACTTTGGGGATTCAAAGAGCTGAATCGAAGTGGGTCTTGAACGGGAAGAGTGTTGCTCAAAAGCTGCTAAAGGTGAGTTTCTAGAACCCCTCTTTTATTGATTTTTAACCGATTTAGGGCTATATGCATACCAAGTGATGTTTTCAAGTAAAACCGTGGATTTACAACTTTATGTTCAAATGTTGTATGTATGTATGCATGTTATAGTGATGATTATGGGTTAGAGATTATGTTTAGCATGCTTAGATGGCCTTAGTATGTTAGATCTATGTTTGGGTATGCTTAGAATGAGAATCCGGTGAAATTGGTGGCATAGAAAAGATTTCAGAATGTCTGATGAACATGAATAGTGGTTCATGCGCCCAAACAGTTGTCCATGCGTCCGGCATGAGTGGCCAGACGCCTGTGTTGGCCATGCGCCCAAGGGTGGGTCATGCGCCCAAGGGTGGGTCATGCGCCTAAATAGTGGCCCATGCGCCCAGCATGTCAGCCCATGCGTCTAAGTGTTGGCCATGCGCCCAAGGGTGGGTCATGCGCCTAAATAGTGCCCATGCGCCCAAGTGAACAAAAGGCTAAGTGTGGACCATGCGCCTAAATAGTGCCCATGCGTCCCAGAGATTGAAACGGCTAAGTATTGGCCATGCGCCTAGGCGGTGCCCATGTGCCCAAGTGCTCGAAACGACTAAGTGTTGGTGATGCGCCTGAACAGGGCAGAAACGCCCAAACAGTGCCCATGCGCCCAGACTGTTTTATACATAGAACTTTATGCTCATGCGCCTGGAAGGACCCGTGCGCCCACTTTGGACTTGAGGTTTTCTAAGTGGTTTTTAAGGGGTATAATGGGAAGATAGGCCTGGTTATGATGTGATGGCTTATGATTGATGTGTGTTATGCATGTATGATGTGCCTTTATTGGTGATGATGTATGTTTATGTTTATGTGTGTTCCTTATTATGTATGTATGTCTTCCCTTGCCTTTGCGTTGAAAGTTAATGAATATAATGAAAGTATTATGTAACGTAAAGTGAAAGATAATGAAAAGAGGAACGTAATGAATGAATGCGAGCATAAACGAATGAATGAGAGATAGGATGGCTTGCGAAAGAAAGGAAGGAGGTTCACGACTCACTGAGAGTCGTTAGCTCAACTGTGTGTGTATCATAGCGTGCGATCTTGGCTTACTCTTAAGGGGACATAGACATAGTGGGAGTTCAGTTTTGGTAACTGCTCTGATACGTGCGATGTGGTATTTACTGTGTGCTATGTAGCGTGCGATTTTGGCTGCCTCATGTGGTTTTATGACGTGTGATCTTGGCTAACCCATGGGATGGCGTTCGATTCTGGCTAAACCCCAAGAGTTCTCACACACACAGGGGGAGTCGGTCTTCGTGACCACTCTGATGGTGCGATTGGTGCGATATGTGCGATGGACGGCATAAGGGTAGTGTGAGATTTTGGCTGCCTCATGTGGTTTTTATACCGTGCGTTCTTGGCTAACCCATGAGATAGCGTGCGATTTTGGCTTCCTTATGTGTGCGATCCGTGCGATATGTACTTCGGGTACGATGATGCGAAGGTGCGATTTGAGCTAAAGTGAGATAATGAACGAACAGGATCCTTGTCATTCGACCTCAGTAATCATGGCTGAGTGCCATGAGGAGGGTAAAGCTTGACAGGATCTAGATGAGAAATGAATGATAAAAAAAGTATGAAATGTGCGATACGGATCCTTGTCATTCGACCTTAGTAATCGTGGCTGAGTGCCACGAAGAGGGTAAAGTCTGATCGGATCTCGAGTAAAATGAAAAATAATGATGTAAAGAACGAATGTATGTATGAACGTAAATGAATTATCGTAATAAAGTACAGAACAGGATCCTTGTCATCTGACCTCAGTAATCATGGCTGAGTGCCACGAAGAGGGTAAAGTCTGACCGGATCTAGTAAGAGAAGTGAATGATAATGTAATACATTGTACGAACAAAGCTAATGAACGTAATGGCGAAGATAATAATGATATTATCTGTATGTACGTATGATGCATGATCATGAACGGTTGTAAAGTATAGTATGTTTTGAAATAAAGTAAAGAACAGTTTTAACAGAGAAAAGTATGTTTTATTATAAAACTAGAACTCACTCAGCGTCGCTGACTTTTGTATGCATGATAGTTGGTAGGTATATGTTAATGCTGAGGAGTCGCAGGCATGGATGCATAAGCTACTGGGAGCATTTTGAGGCTGGCATCCGTATTTTGACATGTCATGTATTTTGAGATGAAAATTATTGTTGTAAATGACATGTTTTAGTTATAAACGAAAGTTTTAAATTCTGCTGCAAAATTAATGTACATTTTATAATGTTTTAAGTGCGATGAACCACCGGCTATGAGGTGCCCGGGAACGGAGCCTTACATAAAGGTTGCTAAGGATGGCACGGGGTGGCTACTTGGCTCTTTTTGGATGGCATCCAGTTTTATAATGCTTTTGTGATGTAATGCAACAAGTATTTTGTAATGTGATAACGATGTATTGTTTTGCAAAAGCTTTTATAATGAAATGAAATCCATTTTTAATGTTTCCGCTACAATGATTATTTAAGTAATATAAATTTATGTTTTATGGGCGATGATCGACCAGCTGTGAGTGTCCTGGGAACGGTGCCTTACAAGTTGGTATCATAGCCAAAGTTTAAGTGAAACAGGTAAATTTTTAAAACAAACCTTAACTTAAACTAAAATTAGGACAGAAAGGGAAGGGATGCCAGTCTAAGTAGCTACGTGCCATCAGGTATTTTCGTAATGTTAACCTATATTACATGCACATGCTATGTGGTTTATGTACTTTAGTAGATTTAGATACTGATGTAGTCAGGATAGGTCATGCTTGGGGTATGAAGAGTAAAGTAAGTGGCTAATCACAACTGGCCACTGTAATTAGGGACTTACTATACTTGACATAAACTGAGTTGTTCCCTTAAATGACTATGTTGGTGTTTGAATCTTATAGTGTGTTAGAGGAAGACCGGTGGTAGATCATCTAAAGCTTCACATGGTGGAGGTCGTGGTGGACGTGGTGCTGAACCACGGGCCACAAAAGGAAGGCCTAGAGCCGAGAAGATGGTTCATGAAGGACCTGAGACCCCTCATCCAGAGGGCGAAAATAAGAGTGCTAACTTGAGAGCCCCAGTGAAGGAGGTTATTGTGGAGGAAGTACATCAGGTCATGCAGACAATCATACCGTATGTGGTGACTGAAGTAATTAAGGCTGTAAGAGAAGGAGAAAGGAGGGAGAGGACTAAGCCTACGGGTGATGGGAGACAGCCCGAAACTGAGAAGGCTTTCTCGGATGATGAGGAAGACGAGGAGGAAGAAGATCCTACGCTGGTGGCGGCACGAGGCTGCTATTACAGGGCATTTCAGAGATGCAAGCCCCCAACCTTCGATGGTAATAGCACTACTGCTGTTGTTCACTGATAGGTGAGAGAGATGGAAGATGTTCTGAATATCAGCGAGTGCCGAGAGAACCAGAAAGTGAAGTTTGCTGCCTACTCATTTGTGGACTCGGCTTTATGCTGGTGGGACAATATCGTCCAAGCCGAGGGAAGTCAGGCGATTGGCAAGATGAAATGGGCAGAGTTGAAGAGGCTGGTGATTGAGGAGTTCTGTCCTCACCGGGAGATGGATAAGGTGGAAAGGGAGTTCATGCAGCTGGAGGCGGGAACAATGACACATCAGTAATACACCATGAAATTCAATAAAATGGCACGGCTGGTGCCAGACCAAGTGCCACCTACATCACAAAAGATTAAGAGGTATATTCAGGGCTTGCTAGCGGATATTCACACGCACATGATTGCCGCCTGACCCAACATGTTTAGATCGGCGGTTGACTTGGCAGGGAGGTTGTATGACGAGCGAGAGGTGGTGGTGGCTGAGGTGAACAAGAAGGGTGGTGATAACCGAAACTAGAATGGGAAGTGCTTTGGACATGGCGGAGCCGCTCCAAACAACAAAGTAGCAAAGATGGGTGACCAGCGTGTGGTCACATCAGGTGCAGGGTTGAAGAGATTGGTAAGTGCGGGAAGGAGCATTCTGGAGAATGCAAGTGGGGATCAAACCCCTGCTTCAAGTGTGGGAAGCCTGGTCATATGGCGAGAGATTGTGGGGTTATAAGGTGTTATAACTGTGGAGAAAATGGCCATCTGAGTAGGGATTGCAAGAAGCCAAGGGCTGAAAGTTCGGGAGGAAAGACCGGAGGAGAAGGGCAGAGGGCGAGTGCCAGAGCGTTCACAATGACGCAGGAGTAGGCTAGGACGGATCCCGATGTTGTGTCAGGTACGTTTCTAGTAAACCAAACGTTAGCCTCAATGTTATTTGATTCTGGTGCTAGTAAAAGTTTTATTTCTACCGCTTCCTATGCTAAATTGCTTGTTTGTAGTAAGAATGTATATACGCCCTTCGATGTAGAAACTATCGTAGGTAAGTCTATCAGGATTTTTGAGATGATAGAGGGTTGTGCAGTTGAACTAGAAGGTCACAAGTTTCCTTTCGGACCATTTGTGATGACCTTAAGTGGTTTCGATGTAGTTCTTGGGATGGATTGGTTAGCAGACTACGAGGCGAACATTATGTGTCGCAAGAAGATGATTCGGTTAACAGCGCCTGACGGGAGTATGGTGACGGTTTATGCTGACCGAGTCACTATGATTCCAAAAGTGATTTTGATGGCGGTGGTGGGAAAGTGCATGAGACGTGGATGTAGTGCCTACTTGGCCTATGTGAAGAATATGGATACGCCAACACCACAACTGACCGACGTACCGGTGGTGTGTGACTTTCCAGATGTGTTCCTTGAAGACTTACTAGGAGTGCCACCTCACCACGAGATTGAGTTCTAGATTGACTTGATACCAGGTGCCCAACGTGTTGCTAAGGCACCGTATCAGTTGGCTCCGACTGAGATGAAGGAACTGATGGAGCAACTACAGGAGTCACTGGACAAGGGGTTCATTAGACTGAGTATCTCTCCTTGGGGTGCTCCGGTCTTATTCTTGAATTAGAAACACGGTAGTATGAGAATGGGTATAGACTACCGTGAGTTGAATAAGCTGACAGTGAAGCGGTACCCCTTACCAAGAATTAATGATATGTTTTATCAGCTCCAAGGTGCTAGTTGGTTCTCAAGGATAGACCTCCGATCTGGCTACCATCAGTTGAAGGTGAAAGAGCAGGATATTCCTAAAACAACTTTTCATACGTGTTATAGACACTACGAGTTTCTCGTTATGTCTTTTGTTTGACCAATGCGCCAGCTGCTTTTATGGATCTGATGAATTGAGTGTGTTTATGAATTGAGTGTGTCTGCTGATGTTGGATAAATCAGTGATTGTGTTTATTGATGATATCCTGATTTACTCGAAGAGCGAGAATGAGCATGCCAGTCACATTCGAGAGGTGTTGGAGATGTTGAGAAAGGAGAAATTGTATGCTAAATTCTCCAAGTGTGCGTTTTGGTTGTGCAAGGTCCTATTCTTGGGTCATGTAGTGAATCCTGAAGGGATTATGGTAGACCCAGAAAAGGTGGAGGCGATGATGCAATGGAAGTCTCCAAAGACACCATCCGAGATTCGCAGTTTCTTGGGTTTGGCGGGCTACTACAAAAGATTCATCCAAGACTTCTCTAAGATAGCTTCTCCACTAACCAAGTTGACCCAGAAAGATGTAAAGTTTGTATGGGGTCAAGCTCAAGAGAAGGCGTTTGAGGAGTTAAAGGCGAGATTGACTAAAGCTCCTGTTTTGTCGTTACCCGATGGAAGTGAAGATTTGGTAGTTTATTCCTATGCTTCCTACTCGGGGTTGGGATATGTGTTGATGCAGAGAGGAAAGGTTATAGCCTATGCATCCCGACAGTTGAAAGTTCATGAGGCCAGTTATCCTACTCATGACTTGGAGCTAACAGTCATGGTCTTTGCGTTAAAGATTTGGAGGCGCTACCTCTACGGGACGAAGTGCACCATATTCACCGACCACAAGAGCTTGAAGTATTTCTTCAAGCAGAAAGACTTGAATATAAGGCAAAGGAGATTGTTAGAGCTCATAAAAGATTATGATTGGGAGATCTATTATCATCCGGGCAAAGCCAATGTGGTGGCAAATGCCCCTAGTTGAAAGGAGAGACCTAAACCAATTCGGGTGAAAGCTTACCAGTTGGTCATGACCTCTGATGTAATGAAGCAAGTCAAGGAGTTTTAAGATGAGGCATTGAAAGAAGATCATCTTAACTCTGAAAGAATGAGAGGTCTGGTTGCGGAATTGGGTGAACACACACTCGGTGTTAGAACCCGCTTCGGGTGAATGTGGATTCCTTGTTTTGGGGATCTACCCGTGAAGATTATGGATGAAGCTCATAAAACTCGATACTCTATTCATCCTAGTGCTACGAAGATGTACCCCAAGACATGAAGAAAGACTATTGGTGGATGCATATGAAATGCGATGTGGCAGAGTATGTGAATAAATGCCTTACTTGTTTACAAGTGAAGGCCAAGCGTCAAGAGCCGTATGGAAAAATCCAACCATTGGATATAACAGAGTGGGAGCGGGAGCATATAACCATGGACTTTATAACGAAGCTACCGCGTACCGCGCGCGGGTATGATGCCATATGGGTGATAGTTTATCGTTTGACGAAGAGTGCTCACTTCCTACCGATCTGCGAGAGATATTCATCCGAGAGGTTGGCTGATCTTTTCATTAAGGAGATCGTAACTCGTCATGGTGTGTCGGTGTCTATTGTGTCTGATTGTGACACCCTGTTTACATCTAAATTCTGGAATAAATTCCACGATGCTATGGGGACGAGGTTACATATTAGCACGACTTATCATCCTCAGACGGATGGTCAGTAGGAAAGGACCATTCAGACGATGTAAGATATGCTTCGGGCATGCATCATTGATTTTGGAGGAAGTTGGGATGACCACTTACCGTTAGCTGAGTTTTCATATAACAATAGTTATCATGACAGTATTGGTATGCCTTTTTATGAGATGCTATACAGGAGGAAATGTAGAACACCGTGTGTTAGGGTGATATTGGTCATAAAGAGTTAGGGAGCTTCGAGGTGGTCGAGGCTACGGCTGAGAAGCTGAAAAGGATCAAAGCCTTTATGAAGGCAACTAAAGATAGGCAAAAGTCATATGCTGATAAGAGACGTAGACCGATTGAGTTCCAGGTGGGTGATAGATTTATGTTGAAGGTCTCACCTTAGAAAGGTATCATTCGGTTAAGAAAGCAGGGCAAGTTAAGCACAAGGTACATAGGGCCTTTTCGAATCGTTGCTCGAGTAGGAGAGGTGGCCTATAGACTAGAGTTACCAGATGAGTTAAGTGGAATTCACCTAACATTCCTTGTATCTCATCTGAGAAAGTGCTTAGTAGATGAGGATATGATTGTACCACCGGAGGATATTGAGGTAGATGAACGGCATAATTATATGGAGCAACCAGTGGTGATCATTGATCGAAAAGAGAAGAGGTTGAGGAATAAAGTGGTTCCTCTTGTGCGAGTACAGTGAAAGCACAGAAAGGATCCGAGTCTATGTGGGAGACAGAAGAAGAGATGAGACAGCATTACCCACGATTGTTTGAGGAATAACAGGTTTCGAGGATGAAACCTATATAAGGGGGTGGAGTTGTAACACCCGGTTATTCTTTTAAAGTTAACAAAGAAAGAATAAAGTGAAGAAAAAGGAAAGAAGGAAGTAAAGCTCAAGTGGAGGGACTAAAGGTGTCAAAAGGACAATACTTTGAAAAAGTTGGTAAGTAAAGGTGATGGCCGCCCACTTCTTGCATATCACTTTTCTGCTTACAGATTCTAGAGAGAGAAAGTGTAGAGCTTTTGGGTTTTGAAGAAGAACAAGAAGAAAGTTTTGAATTCAAGGTAAGAATTCGTGTGTTTAAGATGTTCTTAACTGGTTTTATCCTCAGTTGTATGCTTATGTATGTTTTATGTGTTTGGGTGTTTGTTTTGGTGGTTTCTAGGCGGTTGAACTCTATTGCAAACGGGTTTTTTAAGAAGTCATAACCAAAGGCTACAAAGGTGAGTTCTATAACCCCCTTTTAACTTGTTTTAAACTGTTTTCGGGCTGGAAATGCATGTATGAACTTTTTATAAAAGTTGGGTTTTATTTCCGTATGTGTGTATGTTGTGGGTGGGGTTTGATTTTGGGCTATGTATGTGTTTGATGTTGTTATGGTTGTGTTCCTAAAGCTTAGAATGTATGAGTTAAGCTTAGAACATGATAGGTGGTGTTTGGGGACTGAATTATGATGTTTAAGTGTGATATAGTCTGCCCATGTGCCTACACAGTAGCTCATAGCCCAACTGAAATAACTGCCTAAGTGTCCGATGCGCCCAAAACCTCATGCGCCCAAATAGTACTGATGCGCCTAGAATTGCCCAGAATAGACTGAGTGTTGCTCATGTGCTCTAATAGTGCTGATGCGCCTAAAGTTTCCCATGTGTCTAAGTGTTCCTCATGAGCCTGAAAGGGCATGCTCCTGCATAGTGCTCATGCGCCTAAAGACTTCGAATATTTTTTGATTTTCAGGGAAAAAGTGAAATGTAGGCTTTGACTTGGGAAGGTTCTCGGGGGTAATGTAAGTTGACTTTTGAGGTCATAGTTGATGTGATGGGTGATGTATGATTGATGCCTACGTCCGAGGATGTGTGATTGATGATGTTTGATGATTATGTATGATTGCATGTTATGTTTTGTTATGTTCCCTATTATGTATGATGATGTGACTTTACGTGGTGTGATTTTGTTAATGAACGTAAAGTATTATCTTAACGAAGTGAAAGATTTAAGATAATGAAAGTGCAACATAATGAACGAACGAAAAGTCTTGCAAGCAAATGAAAGGAGGTTCACAAGTCGTTAAGAGTTGTTAGCTCAACTGTGTCTGTTCAGCGTGCGATCTTGGCTAACCTTTAAGGGTTCACACATAGGGGAAGTTAGTCTATGTGACTACTCCATACGTGCGGTATGTGTGATATGTGCGATATGGGGTCCTTGTTGCTTAACCCTAGATGATATAGCTGTGTGCTCAAGAGGGGGGTTAAGTACAGGACCTAGATAGAAGTGAAAGATAATAAAAGTACGAAATGTGTGAAACGTGCGAAATGTATGAAGCGAACGATGATGAAGATAATAATTATTACCTTGATGTACGTATGTTGTGTGATCATGTGTGATAGTAAAAAAATGCTTTAATGAATCAAAGGTAATGTAATGGTTTTATAAAACTAGAACTCACTCTGCAATGTTGACTTTTTATGCATTTTTCCAGTCGGCAGGTAAAGGTTGCTGAGGATGGCACGGGGCGGCTACTTGGCTTTTTTTGGATGGCATCCATTTTTATAATGCTTTTGTGATGTAATACAAGTATTTTGTAATGTGATAACCATGTATTATTTTGCAAAAGCTTTTATAATGAAATGAAATGTCATTTTTAATGTTTCCGCTGCTATGATTATTTAAGTTATTATAAATTTATGTTATATTTGTGATGATCGACCAACTGTGAGCGTCCCAGGAATGGGTCCTTACATGCTGTTAGTCTAGATTTATGCGGATGATATCATTTTTGGCTCAACAAACAAGCAACTCTGTAGATACTTTGAAGACCTTATGCATTCAAAATTTCAAATGAGTGCAATAGGGGAACTCACTTTCTTTCTAGGGGTGCAAGTCCAATGAACAGTAGATGGAATCTTCATCAATCAATCAAAATATATGGACATTATGTTGAAGAAATTCCACTTTGCTGATTGTTAGTCTATTACAACTCCTGTGGATACTAAAGTGAAGATTGGACCTGATCCAGAAGGCAAATCAGTGGATCAGACTCACTATTGATCTATGATAGGTTCGCTTATGTATCTAACAGCTAGTAGTCCTGACATTATGTTTGGTGTTTGTGTGTGTGCCAGATCTCAAGCTGATCCTAAAGAATCTCATGTGAATAAACTTGCTCTTGGTTTATGGTATCCAAAAGAAGGAGACTTCAATCTCTATGCCTTCACTGACAGTGATTATGGGGAATGCAATTTCAATAGGAAATCCACCTATGGCAGTTGTCAATTTCTTGGTCCTAGACTGGTCTCCTCGCAATGCAAAACGCAGACAAATGTATCTGTCTCAACTGCAGAAGCTGAGTATATTATAGCATCGCTCTCAAGTACTCTGGATTCAAAACTAGATGCTTGATTATGGTTTTAACTTCTTGCACACACCAATTCACATTAACAACACAACAGTTGTTTTTATTACAACTCAAAAACAAAACACATTGAAATTAGATATCACTTTTTGAGAGACTATGCTGAAAAGAGGTTAATCAAATTGATTCAAGTAACCACTGAAAGTCAATTGGCTGATTTATTAACTAAGGCATTTGAACCTAGTAGATTTGAATCCTAGTACAATCAATTGGCATGATTAACCTCGATTAAAACCAATTAAAACTTCAAAAACATTTCAAAAAACATCAGATAATCACAAAAAGAAGTCAACCTTGAAACACTTTGGTGACTTTTGACCCGTTAGAGATAAAGCATAGCCTACTTTGACCCTTTTATTAGTAAATTGGTTGAAGTTGATTATTAATCAAAATTAGGGTGTCGTAAACAGTCTTACCACGCACATCTTGATGATAGTACTTTTGTTTAGCCTTTTTTACCCGACCTGTTTTAGCTTGACCTTTTTTGGCATTGGCCTATTTTAAACACGACCCATTTTAATAATTGTAATTAAAATGCCATCAATACAAATTTCAAGTAGGCCTATTATAATTTTTTGATTCTTTAACATCTTAGATTGGTAGTTGCTTGAATGTATTTATGGTTAGACTGTCCGCCCAAATTGGCCTAAAGGCTCCAAGACTCGTATTTTAAGGCATAGCCAAAGACCAATCTACCTAAAGGCTCCAAGAGTCCAGATTAAGCCTAATGTGTGACATTCGTCATTTTCGACTAGCTTTGTATTTGTTATTCTGTATTGTAAACCCGACTTGTTTTGGTCTTCAGATCTTTGAATATTAATAAAATGATGGAGGTTATGTTGTAATCATGGTTCATACTTGTCGTGGCGTGACCCACAGTTCGTTTCAGCAAAATAAGTATTTTTAACGTTTTCAGTTCGTTTAAGCTCGTTTAAGGTCCAGACTCGTATTTTAACCATCCAAACCAACCAAGTCCTAACCTATAATTATTCTAGAACCCTCCAAACACGTTTTTATACCTGGTCATAATTTATTTAAATCAAAATTAATTTTAAAGAAAAGAATCAAACTGCACCCTTTTACCCACCAGACAAACGCATTACCCATTTCCACGAACCCAAATCTTTCCTATAATACAACTCATTCTCAACCATTTCACCTGCACATTTTCATCTTCTTCTCTCAAAAGTTTTGATCTAGCTAGTTTCGCTTAAGTTTGACTTTAAAAAGTCAACGGAACCGAATCTTGCATTTCAAATCATTTTGGGTATGTGTTTTTTGATATTTTTAGTTTTTCTAAGTTATTTTATGTTTACAAAACCATTTTCATCAAAGTTTATTTGAGAGTGACATGATAATGAGTTAGTATGTCTGACCGGAATAATATTATGAATATGTATAATTTACTAAGCATCGATTGAGAATAATATGATAATGAGTTAGTATGTCTAACTTAAAGGTTTTGACTTTGGACTCTTGCATTAATTGATTACAGTAGTTAAAATCTATTCCTTAAAGTTAAACTATTTAAAAGAACTAATAATAAATATTCATGTTTCTTTCAAAAAAAGACTAGGCTTCTTGGAGAAGCTTTTTTTAGCTTTTAAGGGTCTAGCCATTATGTCACACCTCGACCAAAGCGGCGGAACATGTCAGGGCGCAACTAAGATTGTTCAAATGCTCATGACACTATTAAAGTGACAATATTTAATCAACTCATTTATTTCATAACATGTTCTTATAAATACAAGAAAATAAATAGTTCATCTCCTTGAGGTGCACCCGTTCTCTTCATGAAAAAGAAAGATGGCTCGTTTCGTATGTGTATCGACTACTGTGAGCTCAATAAACTCACCATAAAAAATCGTTACCCTTTGCCTCGAATCGAAGACCTTTTCGATCAACTCCAAGGTGCAACTTGCTTCTCCAAAATCGATCTTCGATCGGGTTATCATCAATTGCGTGTTCACGAAGATGACATTCCCAAAACTGCTTTTCGTACGCGGTATGGAAATTATGAGTTCATGGTTATGCCATTTGGATTAACCAATGCACCCGTGGTATTCATGGACCTCATGAACCGCGTTTGCAAACCATTTTTGGATAAATTTGTAATTTTATTTATTGACAACATCCTCATCTTTTCTAAATCCGAAGCCAAGCATGAGCATCACTTACGTTCCATGCTCGATCTCGTAAGAAAAGAACAACTTTATGCCAAATTTTCGAAATGTGAATTTTGGCTAAAAGAAGTTCAATTTTTGGTTCACATCGTTAACCATAAAGGTATTCATGTTGATCCCGCTAAATTGAGGCCGTAAAAGATTGGAAGACTCCATCCACACCTACCGAAGTTCAATCCTTCCTTGGTTTGGCCGGGTATTATCGGCGTTTCATTCTAAACTTCTCCAAAATCGCGCTATCCCTCACCGCATTAACTCATAAGGTAAAATCTTATGAATGGGGACCGAAACAAGAAGAAGCTTTCCAAACTCTAAAACATATGCTTTGCAATGCTCCTATCTTAGCCCTCCCTGAAGGAAACAATGATTTTATGGTATTTTGCGATGCATCCAACAAAGGTCTCGGTTGCGTTCTCATGCAACGAGGTCAAGTTATTGCTTATGCCTCAAGACAACTTAAAGTTCCCGAGAAATATTACACAACTCACGATCTCGAACTTGGTGCCGTCGTTTTTGCTTTAAAAATCTGGAGACACTATCTTTATGGTACAAAATGTGTAGTATTCACCGATCATTAAAGTCTTCAACACATTTTCGACCAAAAAGATCTGAACATGAGACAACGGCGATGGGCGAGGCCGATGCCCTTAGTCGAAAAGTTAATGTCAAATCCCGGTAAAGCGAATGTCGTGGCCGATGCCCTTAATCGAAAAGTTAATGTCAAATCCATTCAGCTTCATAGCATTACCATCCAAACCGATCTTCAAAACCGCATCTATCAAGCCCAGTGCACCCCCGTTGATGAAGGTAACATGTACGACGAAATGTCATGTGAAACCGAACTTCAACTCGAAACCAAACCCGATGGCTTACTTTACTTTCTCAATCATTTATGGGTTCCCGATCGTGACGAACTTCGTACTTTCATTCTTGACGAGGCTCATAAGTCACGTTATTCTGTGCATCCCGATGCGGATAAAATGTACTTCGATCTTCTTCCCATCTATTGGTGGCCCGGTATGAAAAAAGGATATGGCACTTTACGTTTCAAAATGTCTTACATGCTCAAAGGTTAAAGCCGAGCATCAAAGACCTTTCGGTTTACTCGAGCAACCCTCGATTCCTGTTTGGAAATGGGAAGACATTGCCATGGATTTCATCACTAAGCTCCTAAATACCCAAAGCCAAAATGATAGTATTTAGGTAATCATCGATCGATTGACCAAATCGGCTCACTTCATTCCGATCTGAGAAAAGTATTCCGTGGAACAACTAGCTCAAATCTATGTCTGAGAAATCGTGTGTCGCCATGGTAGTGACCATCATTTCCGATCGTGATGATCGTTTCACGTCTCATTTTTGGAAATCGCTTCAAAATTTTTTGGGTACTCGCCTTGACCTTAGTACCGCTTATCACCCTCAAACCGATGGCCAATCTTAGCGTACAATCCAAACCCTTGAGGATATGCTTCGATCATGCATACTCGACTTTGATGGAAATTGGGACTCCCATATTCCGCTTATTGAGTTCTCCTACAATAATAGTTTCCATTCTAGCATTGGTATGGCTCCGTTTGAAGCTCTCTATGGTCGCAAGTGTCATTCTTCGATTTGTTGGAATGAGATTGGTGAAACTCAAATCACCTGTCCTGAGATGGTTCAAGACACTACCGATCGTATCGATCAAATCCGCAAGAATCTACTCGCTGCTAAAAGCCGTTAAAAGAGTTATGCCAATAAAAGAC